>JAOTJB010000006.1:19244613-19261210 GCA_027123815.1 Erythroxylum minutifolium | reverse complement strand
TATATATGTTTTTCATCTCTTTATTGGTTTTTTACATATATATGTAATGTTATACGGTTCTGTTATGAGGTTGCAGTGGTTCATTGTTATATGGTTCTAATATTTATGGTTTTTTGTTTAATCTCTTGGACTCATTTCAGTCTATTTCTCTTAATCTCTTTATTGATTTTTTTTTACATATATATGATGTTATATGGTTTTTCATCTTATAAGTGAAGTGGTCCTTTAGTCTATATGTTTTGTTCTAACAGGAGGTGACTTGAAAAGTGGGTGGAAATTAATTGGTTGTGATATATTATATGGTTATTTTTTAACAAAAGAACTGGTTAAAATTTTGACTATTCTAATTTTTTTTATAACATCATAAATAAATGGACATATCTATGTCATATTTGGTTTATTTTGATTTTCACAATTTAAAAACTACTCATAATTTTGTTTTTTAAGCATGATTAGTGAAGGTAATCAAGTGAATAATCAAATTATCAAATTTATACATATACATCTATTAGCACTTGTTCATGTTGCATATCTTATGGTCTATTGGATGTGTGAAAGACAAACTTCAAATGCTTACACCCTCATAGAGATCACAATCAAGGGAGAGTATCATGCAAAGAATTTTATTTCATTCTAATATGAGAAATATAATTAGAATGCAGCCTAAACTATTTGTTGAATTATGTGATTTATTAGGTGAAAAAGGTATGCTTAGACCCACTGTGAACGCAACTGTTGAAAAATAAGCAGCGAAGTTTCCATACATATTAGGGCATAACGTTATCAATTGCGAGATTGCGCTCTTTCATAGTCCATATGGGGAAACTGTAAGTCATCATTTTTGTAGTGTTTTGAAAGCAGTTATAGAGCTAGAAGACATCTTTCTAAGACAACCTGACGTATTAGAAACTCCATCAGAAATATTAAACAGTAGTAGAGTCTACCCATATTTTAAGGTAATTTTCTTTTCTTAACTCAGTATAATTATATTAAACATACGTGATGTTTTATTTTAATATAGTTCAATGTCGGGATTGTGTTGGTGCAAATGATGGTACACATATCCGTATCAAAGTACCTGCTCGAGATTCTCATAGGTTTCGTGGGAGAAAGGATTATCCAACACAAAATGTGTTGTGTGCTTGTTCTTTTGAAATGAAGTTCACATATGTATTAGTTAGGTGGAAAGGAATAGCATCTGATTCACGAATTATAAAAAGTGCACTAAACAGGTAGTACTCACTTAAATTCCCCAAAATAAAAATAGGGCTCAAATCTTATCAATTAATAAATGTCATAAATTACTTTTTGACTTAGTTTTATTCATTAGAAGAAAATCCTATCTTTTTTATGTTGCATTCATATTAAGAAGTGGACTTATTACACCACATAGCTGGAAACAATATCACTTGAAAGAATATTTAAAGAAAGCTCCACAAAGTGCAAGTGAATTATTTAATCATCGACATTCATCATTGCGTAACGTTATCAAATGGGCATTTGGAATGTTGAAAAAATGGTTCCCTATTATAGCATCCACCACAGAACCATTATATGGCATTCAAACTCAAAAAAAAAATTATGGCTTGTGTCATTTTGCATAATTTCTTAATTGGTGCAGCTCTAGATGATCCATTCCTTAACGAAGGGTACGATGGAGGAGAAAATGATAACCATGATGGCAATGAAAATAACAATGAAAAGGACGCACACAGTGGGAAAATCATAAGAAATAACATCGCTACTCATATATGGGCTTATTACACTTTAGGATAGATATTACCACATTACAATAAATTTATATCTTTCATGATTTTATATTGCTTTAAAAATATATATTGGCTACTTATATCTAAATATGATGTTGTTTATTAATGTTGTTAATTTTTCACATGCAGTTGTCTTTCTGTAATGCTTATTCATTATTTTCACTATTTTTTACTGTTCTTGCTTTTTATATTATCTGGAAGTATTTGAAGCTCCAATATTATGTATGCTTTAGATATAAAGTTCAGCCTTCCTGGTTGAATTTGTAACGTACAGAATGCCACCCCGAAGAGATCCTTCTAAAAAATCAAGTTGGTGGGACTTTCACAACATATGCACTTGACACAATTGAAGCTGATGGAATCAATAAAGAAAAAATTAAAAATCACAACAATATTATCTAGAACAAGTAGAGAAAATGTTTTGATTTATTCTCAAATGGAGGTAGTGGGTTTGCATGGAGTCCTGTAACAAATATGTTAGTGTTGAGCCAGAAGTGGGGAAAGCTTGATCCAAGTGAACTTGTTTATTATTTTGTTGAAAGAAAATATGATATATGATATGATTTGGTTGATTCTTGAACTTATTTTTGTAACAAGCTAAACCAAGAGCTATTGAGTGGAGAGTAAAACCTACATGAGGTAAGATAGGTGCACAATTTCTGTCAAAAGTAGATTTTCGAACACCATGGATGACATTGATGACACGTTGTTTTGCAATGAGTTAAGTTTCAAAGACAATGTAATGATGGATAGTAATTGTATTGAATCTCCAATGGGAATCCTAGTTCAATCTCAAAATGCAAAACCAGGTAGATCTAGGAAAAGAGAAAACAAGGCAACCTCTAATGACTGTGAAGATGTCATCAAAGATGGACTTAACATAGTTGCTGAAGCCATTATAAAATCCACTTCTCTATTGGTTAAACCACTTCTGATTTCAGAAGAAGAACTATATAATCATTTAGTGGAGATGAGAGTGGAAGCTTCAAAATTGTAAGAAAGTTATATTTTTCTTATTCGTAGGCCTAATGAGGTGAGGGCGTTACTTGATGCACCAATTAATATATGTAAGAATATGTTAGAGTTTATGATGTCTTCTAAGGAATATTAGAAGATATTGTCATTGTTACTATATCTTAGGAGTATGTTGATGACTTTGTGTATTT
This sequence comes from Erythroxylum minutifolium, assembly GCA_027123815.1. Classification (NCBI taxonomy): domain Eukaryota; kingdom Viridiplantae; phylum Streptophyta; class Magnoliopsida; order Malpighiales; family Erythroxylaceae; genus Erythroxylum; species Erythroxylum minutifolium. The sequence goes on along the minus strand of JAOTJB010000006.1, from coordinate 19,258,275 downwards.
TGGATACTAGAGTTTAGTATGTCTAATTCCATGTCCCTTTCCTATATTTTGGTCAGATATTTTGTAGATAGAATTGAGCATAAAGCCATTCAATTTAAAATGAGCATGTAATTGAGTGAATTGCTTGTTTTGCAATTTTTTTTATATCTATCTCTCAGTTGATGATTAAGTAGCAACTAAATGGAGACTCAATTTTTCTTGATTCATTGCTTTGATGTTGGTTATTCCGACCTTGATCATTTATAATATTTTCAATACATATGATGAATATTTTGATGTTGTCTTGCATGTTTTGGTTTACAAATGCATGATAGATTTTATATAGAAGTTGTCTTAGATATATAGATTACTAATTTTATATTGCTTTCAGTTTGAATTATGGATGGATGCAAAGCTGACAATGATGAATGAAATGATATTTTTGGTGAATTTGTTGCTCATTTAGGGTGAATGATGGTAGATAAGCTGGTTGTTTCTTTCTCTTATCTGCAAGTGGTTGCTTAAATGTTAATTAGAACACTTACTGCATCATCTTAAGTTACGAATTTCAATGCCTTCCTCGTATCTCCGTAGTGTCTCTTTTTTAAGTGATCTTCTTTACTTGAAGAAAGCAAATGTGAAATATCAAGCACGAGGGAGTTAGCTTTAAAGAGTATTGTGGCATCAGGAGTATCAATCACGGATTCCTCTTTTGTTAATGAACCTGCTCAACATCAGTGTTTTAATTCAATCAATTTAATCATTAAAGCATGTTAGGAGCTTGATTGGGTGAAAATTTGTATGATTGGTTCAAGTTATAAAGTTCAGTTGTTCATTTAGTTTCTAAATTTGGTAGTTTTATTGTGTGTATATGTTATAGCTCAGGTCTATAGGACTAGAAAAATAAATAGTTGTAGTGTTGTTGTGTATATCCTAATACAAAAATAAAAATTTGAAAATTCAGTTAAAAATGACGCTATTATTTTACACTTGTAGTGACATTAATTTCATGTTGTTTTGATTTTATATAACTATAAAATCAAATCCTATCAATATGTATTTTGATATATCAACGTATGTTTTGTTATATCAAGAATAAAATAGTCATTTATTATTATTATATATACATCACATTTCATTTTATCCATGTCTAAAGTAACATTTTACTGTATTATATTATAAATTTTTCCATCACTCGTTAACAATAATTTTTTAGTATTTCATTTAAGTTATGTCCCGTTATAAATCATTCCATTTGATTTAGATTGCCAAATTTCTCTCCTGTCAACGAAATTAACTTCGAGTACCTATAACCAACTGCATACTATCATCAGGCTCCACTCGGCCTGCTGTTTCTGATTAATTGTTTTCTACTGCAAACGGCGACGGAGATTCAAAGGCGGAGAAGTCTTGAAATGCGGAAGCTGAAGCAGTTCATAGCGGGTGGTGATGGAGAAACAGGAGAGAGCTTCTTGGAAGATGAATCACGTGGCCTTTGTTCCCTTTCTGCTACCCAGGTTTTTCCCCTTCTGTCTCTATCAAATATCAAACCTTCACGAGGCTTTCTGATTTACGCTTCTTTTGGGTTTTTGTTTGAGCAGAGAATGTACGCATTTGGCGCATGTCTAGTGGCTGGTTTTGCTTTTATGTTTCTGGTATGATCATCACTTCACCCTGTTTACTGTCTCTTTGCCCCTTCGACCCGTCTGTGTGGTTTGTTTTTGAAATGGCTTGCAGTTTTAATGGATAATTTGGGAGAAGACCCAGTACATTCCAATTGTTTAGTGCTTGGCATTTGCAGATTCAGAATCAATCTTTTTCGTTATCATGCTAAACGACTGATGCTGGAAGTTAACAAACGGCTGAGAAATTTGATGTCTCGTACAACTTTTACATATATTTTTCTCTTGCTGCTAGCTTATTCATACATATCCTTCCTTGCAACACTTTCGGTATTGTTGGGCATATGTAAAGGTGTTAAGTCTTGGCTTAGCAGATAATTCCTCATGAATAATGAAACCATCACTTTGACCCAAAGGGATCAGTTCACTTGGTAAGAAGAGTAGCATTTTTCCTTGTCAACTAAAAAATTCTTCTGCAAGTATTTTGGAATAAAATCCTGAAAATATTAGGCTAATACGGGAAGTGTGCCCTTAAGATCATTGGAGAGGAAACTTAAAAACAGAAACAGCAATATGTAATATATCATTTAAGATTTAAATAATGTTGATGTCTCAGTCAGTACTTGAACTTAGTTTTGGTTTGACAAGTCTTGTCATCAGCACAAGCAAACTGAATCAGTGCTTTTCTCTTATCCTATTCCTATCGTTTCATGTAAATTTTGAGATTATAATTATTGTGCTGCCAATTCACTGTGCTGTGGGATATGAAATGACCATAGGAAGAACCTTTCACATTTAATGAGTGCTGATTCTGGTCATTATTTATACGTTCTAGTGACCATAGATTTAAAGCACTCAATTGTAACCCGCTTCATATTACAATTTCTTTTTGGTTTCTTCAAAAACATTTGCAATATAGACACTGCGGAATTATATACTGATGATTAGCCTGATAAATGATATCTGCATGCAGTGATTGAGAAGATTAGTTGCTAGTTTCTTTTGATTCTTTCTGTTTTTGTAACACAATGTTTGAGTAGCCTGCTGCTAAAACTTGCATCTGATTACAAATCAACGTCCTATGCATTGAATGATTTTGGAGCTCTACCACCTCTTCCCGTTGAGAAAGAATTAAAACTTTCCTAACATCCTACATACTTTTGTGAACTCTGTGCATGACATTATGTTTGTATGGGTCCATTCATTTTCTAAGGAATACCTTGTGATTGATTAAAGCTATCTTAAGGTATAATTTCCTCCTAAATATTAATTCTGTGATCACTTGCTGCTTAATTATTGCATGGAGCAATTGATGTCAACATAGGAGTACCTACTTTCCTCGTATTTTGACAAAAGAGTTATTTATAGTTTCTTTCCAAATGACAAAGTGTAAATGAGGTGCTGATAACACGAGCAATCTTCCATATTTGCAGTCCTTGATTGTCTTTTCCAAGCCCTTAAAGTATGCATTATTATTCACCTTTGGCAATGTCTTGGCAGTTGGAAGGTACATTGATGTTCTTTTCTAACTCAATGAGTGTTAACATCAACTTGGTCAACCCAATTTCTTGGGTCGTTTAGTCTCTGTTTGCTAGTTTGCTTGGCTAAATGATTATTTAAGGTCCTGCAACATTTTGTTATGTGCTTATTTGTTATTACTGTAACCACCATGCTTATTGTGCTCCTTTCATCTTCATGTCAAAGTGCAATTATCTATATGAGAAAGAAATGAAGTGTTTCTTTCCCTTCTTATCCTTGCTAACTGATGTAATATATTTTCTAGTACTTTCTTTATATACATCAAAATGTCAAATTGAAGGACAATCAGTTTCTAGCGTAATTTCTACAAGGAGCTGCCGTTACTGTGATAAAGGCTAAATGATGCTATTCTAGAACTTTACCTGGGATCACATCTGACTCTTTTAATGTTTCTCTCTCCATTGGTTTCTTACTACCTAAATTGTATTCCTATTTGGCAGCACAGCCTTCCTCATTGGACCTGGGCAACAACTAAGTATGATGTTTGACTCAGTCCGTATTTATGCAACATCTACTTACATTGGATGTGTAGTTATATGTCTCGTTTGTGCTCTCTGGGTAAGTTAGCAATGCAGATCCTTCTATGACCAGAATAATGCTTAATCACCTTGAAATTGGGAAAGTAAGATTCATCTTCCCTTTTACTCAATTTATGGGGTTTCACATAGAGGAAGTTCTGGGTGTTGTTCTATGGACAAGGCCTTCATTTCATGTTTGATTGTTTTACCTTAGTGTTCGTCTTCCCCTTCACTGGATTCTTAATCTGCCCTAATTTTGGCTGCTTAGCAATGACCATTATGGACGTCATTTATGTGTCACAATTTGACTGATTTGGGGAGCATAATAATTGCATCCTATCATTCTTCATTGAAGTCAATGAATTTGTTGCTTTTATTTATCTAGCCAGGATAAGAACTTTTCTCCTTGGTTAAAGGACTCATGGGGAAAAGGCAACTACTCCTAACTATTTGTCAACTTTGAATTCTTTTTCCTCATCTTTCTCAGTTTTCAACGTTATCCTTTATAACTCATTCCAAGTCTGAAACATAGAGAGCGAAATGGCACTGAGATTTTATGCATTATTACCACGGAACCAGTAATACTATGATGCTGTTGTAACAGCAAAATAAAATCTAACTGCCTGATCGTACCTTGATGTGGTTGAAACTTGACATTGGCATTATAGTAAGGTACTGAGTTTTGTTATAGAGTGTTGGTTTAGATTTATAAAATCTGCTAGCAAAAGTACAGGAATTATAAACCTTCTAAGGATTTCTGCTAATTAGTTGGGCTCGAAACACAATTCCCTTTGCATCATCTCTATCTATGCCTCCATCTTTTCTTCTCAAATCTTCTATCGTCGTTTAAAAACACACCTCTCTCTCTCACACACACACAATAAATTTTGAAGGTGGAATTTTTCTTCATCCTAAGATTTTGTGGAAGGTCAGGGTCTGCACTACATCTCTTTGGGTTTACTTCCCATCTTGTTGCTTTTTCTCTGAAGATGTCAAATTAAAATGGATTTCCTCTTCCTGTCTTTTGATACATTTTCCTTTCTTAGTAAATAGCACACTTCACTTTCGTTGCAAAAGCCAATTTGATGTTAATTTTTAATCATGAGATTGATATAGCAACAACTTGTCCTTATGCTTTTCTCTTTACCAACAATGCAGATTCATAACAAGATTTTAACAGTAATTGCAATTATTTGCGAGATATGTGCTTTTATCTGGTAAGCATTTATCTTGCCTCGCCTTTTCAGTTGTATGTGAAGGGCATTCAAAAATTTTGGGCAAAGAGTTCTGAAATGTTATCTTGTTCAGATAGTATCTCGACTTGGTGGATGTTTCTCATACTCCGAGCAGCTTAATGCAAATAATTAATTGTTTTCACCGCAAAAAATATTCCATCTAAGCTTCATTATCGTCTCTTTGTTTTTCTAAGGGTGAAACATCGACCTGGCATTCATAGTAACTTGTGCAAATTCCTTACATGTTTAGTGTTAGCTGTTTCAGGTACAGCCTGAGCTATATACCTTTTGCTCGACAAATGGTGTCCAATTTGATGGTCCGATTTTGTGACACAGAGATATAGAAGATGAAGTTTCAAGCTGGTCAATGAATTCTGATCTTATCAGAGCTTTGTTTTCAACCTTTGTTTCTTTAATCCCAATTTTTCTAAATTTTTATACTTATTTCATTCCAGTTTTGATGGCTTTGTTTCATATGGATTTGTATAGTTTTGAGTGTTTGTTTCTCCATCAATTCAGTTTATGCTTTTCCCGACACCTGAACCGTTGACAGATTAGAATATCTTCTGGTCTGTATGACTTTTACTATTTGGGACTCACTTGGGCTGATATTTGGCCAAATTCTCTCCACTTCCAGTAAACCATGTGTGATGGGAGAGATAAACATTTCGGTTCCACCTATTTCTGAAACTGAGTTTATAAGGTAATTAAAGGGTCAGGAGATGAACTCCATTTCCATGTCGATTTGGTGTCTGTTTGAGATTGATGGGTAAAATTATTGTAGATATTCTCTCGTGATATAGTTTTATAATTTCTCAAAAAAAAAACAATGCTTTCTCTCTCACTGGAAATTTTTCGTTATTCATAGCAACAGCTGTTTTGTAATGCTTCATAGTGATCGACAAGCAATAGATATAAATAGACAACGAAATAGTGGATTCCATCGATTTTGTACAGTAAGGTTTTTTGGATACATTCGAGCCCTTTTCTTCAGTTAGTCGATAACTTGTACAGTTCACACTGCAAGTCATGCTTATAATCCTCAAAGCTAATTGGGAAGCACGTACTAAAATGAGAGGTAAAAATTAGTTGGTGGCATACTTAATCAAACGAATGATTTCTTTTTTCTACAACAGATCCCATACTACTAACCTATAAACTGAAAACCCGTAAGTCCAATTGCAACGGAAATATTGTTTAGTTAACTTGCGCCTGTTTGAACAGTTAATCATGTCTTACTTTGATGAGTCAATACGATCTTTATAATGTTTTTCCTTTGAATGAAACTCTCCAAGTATTTTAGTTTTATCATTTGATCAGTTTTCACTTCTTAACTTCAATGTATGAAGTATTTTTAAACGAATATATAATTTCATAAATATTGCATTTAACTTCTGTATATTTTTCTTGTTTTTATTATTTTCCCCCTATTCTTCTTGCTAAAAAAAGTCAATGGATTAGAAACAAAAGATAATTAATTAACCATAAATTAAAAATATGAAAATTTTCACATTTTTCGTGTTTAAATAATAATGATTCTCGATACAATTCTTCTAAGATTCCTATTATTAGTTTTTATGTTTTCGAGTTAGCATACCTTCTCTCTTTTCTTTTTTATACGTATAAATAAATAGTAGTTGAAAAACAAAAAAAGGGAACCTTTTTGATCAAATAGAATGTTTTCAACGAACTTCTAAAAAAATTTCAACTGTGATGGGATACTTAAATAAATAGAATAAAATAAGGTTATATTAGTATGAAAATTTGGCATGATATCGGATTCACAGATGTAAACAAAATATCGACTATGATTATGTCATCAAGGAAAGGGTCATCTGAGTAATGAATTCTTTCTTGCTGATAACTTTGACAGTATCATATCACAAGAACTGAAGTCAAATAACAAAAGTTCTGGTTCAACTAATGAAGTTAGGCTAATAAGATAATAAAAAAGTAAATGGATATGATTGTTGATTATTTTAAGTAATTATATAGCAAATTTGATAGTAAATCATGATACATGTATATAATCTCCTTTGAGCCTACAAGATAGTGTTCTAAATTTTGTACCAAATTAGTGGAAAAATAGTACAAAAATGTTTCATCCTATACTTGGTTACTATTCTGAACTATATTATAAATTTTGAGTTAATCCTATCATATCGATTGGTACACTAAAATATTGAGTTAAAAATATATTTTATATTTAGACATAATTTTTTAAAATATAGTTTTTAATTTAAAGGAAATTGTATTAAAGAATGTAGCTCTTAAAGGAGTTAAAAACTTAGAATAACGAAGTTGCTAGCTATTCAACTGATTACGTCTATTAAGAACATGTAATTACATACCCTATTATTCAAAGAGGAATTCTTCCGGTAATATTAGCCATTTTTCTCACTTTAGAGAAAAACCTTTCAATTATCTGTGACTGCTAAATCTCTAGCATTTATCATTGATTAAATACGGAGGAAAGTGAGAAAATGGTATCTTTTTGATGCGGATGGGAAAAGAAAATTTTTTTCTATTATTTATTGTTCTATTATTCTTATTAAATTTTTTTCTCGTATTAATTGAAGACGTTGTTAGAAAATAAAACAGCAAGTAAAAAAGGGAGTAATAACCTCAAGTAGAGACTAGTGAGATTCAATTTATCATGTTTTCGGTTCTGAGTTTGATTGTGATATAGCTCTATAATTAATTCATATTAAGTTTATTGTTGGATATAAACTACAATTTTTCTTTCTCGAACAAAGACAAGTTCTCATATATTTAACTTCTATTTTTTCCTTGTTTAGGCAATCTATTGTAAACTTTAGTACATTGACTCTTATTCCATATTGTCCACTTGCATTTGGAACATTGAGTTTATATAAACCAAACAACAAACCATCTTCTATTGACAATTTTTTAAAAAAATACATAAAATGCTTTTATGTTAATTATAATAAATGGAGTTCTTGAGCTATATTTTCAAATATTCTTTTTAATTTTAATCATAATAAAGGACTAAATTTTAATTATTCAAATTGAATGAATATTTTATAATTTTAAAAAAAATCTGAAATCATATCAGGTATTAATAACTATTGAATTTGTATTGTATCAATAGCAAAACTAGTACAAGTTTCAATGCAATAATTACAACTTTGCTCCAAGAAGAAGGTTTCACCTAAATTTTATATATAGTAGATTATGATACATGCATACAATCTCCTTTGAGCCTACAATATAGAGTTCTAAATTTTGTAATAGATTAGCTGAAAAATAGTACAAAATTGTCTTGTACTATACTTGGTTACATGTTGAAGTGTATTATAAAATTTTGACTTGTAAAAAAATAAATAAATTACTTTTATGTTAATTTTAATAAATAAGTTCTTGAATCAAATAAAATATTTTTAATTTAAATCATAATAGGGAACTAGTTCTCATTTATAAAAATTGAGGGGTTATTCTATAATTAAAAAAATAATTTAAAACAATATCGAGCATTAACAGCCATCGGTACTATACTATATCAATACCTAAACTGGTATAATCACAATAAATTATCACAAAAGCTCTTTCAGTCACCATCTGTACGATTAAAACCAAATTAGTATAAGTTGGTTTTTTATTGTTACTATATCATTAGAACTATTTTGTTATGAGCCATTTGTTCTAATTTTTGGTTCTATAATCTTAAGTGATGGACTATATGAAATTCCAAATTCTGTAAATCGAATGGGTTTTTTTAATTGTACAAATGGTGACTGAAAGAGCTTTCGTTTATCTATAGCAGTATGGCTTAATGATAGTCTTGGTGTATCTTTTATCTTCAAGATTTATTGGATATTTTATTTCAAATAATTTTCTTAAGGTTGTTCGTAAATTGGTTCCTACTTTTGCAACATCGTTAAACAATTGTTCTATATAAATTTTATCAGTATTTTTGAATTCAACATTATGGTGTGAATTTATTAAAACATAACTAATTTGATATGTGATTGAAAAAGGATATTGTCCATTAGTCATTAAATTATCACGATAAAATTTATAAGCAATGGTAATTGTTTTATCTAAATTGTGAGAAATTAATGGTAAACCTATTTTTAGTCTTGTATTAAACTTTATTCTTCCATAGGCTAAATTACCATTCATAATTTCGATATTGATCATTTAAATCAGTCATTTGTTCATCTACAATGGCCATTCTGATAGGTGAATCAATACCTTCTTGGAAAGTTGCTTTTAATAATACTTGAATTGTTGATAAATGTATATATCCAATTTTATCTCTTTTATCACTGGGTATTTTTTGTAATTGTCTAAAAATTTGTTCTTGATCAATTAAATTTATTCTAATATGTCCACTACATTGATAGATTCTAATTGGTGTTTTATGAATAATTTTACCATAATAAATAATGTTTTGGCAATTTATTAGATTTTTTATAAGCGAATTTTGTATGTCTTGTCCATATTTGAGATTTAATTGTCTTTTAGAAATTTGTTTTTGTTTTTCTTTAGAAAGGAGTGTTTTTATATGAAAATACCGGTTGATTTAGTTAACTCTAAATTTTCTATTCTAATATAGTCTGATTTTTGATATCTATATCTTCTGTTATTGTATCTGCCATTTTATAGATGCTAATGTTGTAAAATATGGTTTTGTAAATTATTAGTTAAAAATTTTAGTTCTCTCCGATAAAATTATAAAGATTCTGGGCTAAGTCTAATCTTTCTTTAGATTAGTAATATAATATATATGTTCTTGTAACTATATACAAAGAGTACAACTAGTCATTGAGGTGTTGTTGATAATGTTCTCGAAATTGATTATATAAATATTTAGCATCTGCTTTTTCTACGTGATATATTTCATAATATGAATTAATTCGTGTTTGATAAATTTGAAGCTCTTTTTAAGGTGCATTTAGCGACTGAAGAAAATTATACATAGCAGTAGTAATTTGGATAAGTTTCCTAGTAATACTTAGTTTATTTTCATTATGACGTATAGCTTGATGCATAATTTTACAATGTGAAACTAGCATAACTTTAATAATATTTCGGGGAATAAAAAGGTTTTGGTATTTTATGTTTTTGATTCTTATAATAATAAACATATTTTACTAAATATTGTAAAATAATCATATTGAATCTAGATTTTATACAATTGTGAAATAATAATCTAATGAGGTTAGGATCTAAATAGGTAAAACAAAGAGCTAAGAATATAAAAATAGGTAGATATGTATAAAGAATTATTAAGTAAACATAAGAAACGAGAACTGAGAAAATAATTATTACAGTCATCTTAATTAAAAAATAAGAGAAATTAAGACAAATTGTTGTAATCAATATTACGAGAAAATATTTTATCAAAGAGATATTGTCGAAGTATAGGTTTAAATCCATAAATTGTTATTTTATTAAATAAATCAAGTAGATCATGTGTATTTAAACATGCAAAACTAACAATTAACATGAATAAACAAGGTTGTATATAATAAACACTATGTAATATTTGCATAATGAACGATAAAATAATAGCCATAAAACTTCTATTTAATACAAAGATGATTATTAAGTGATGAAACAAAAACAATTTGCAAACATACTTGATTTGCTTTTTTTCCATTTGAACGCCAACCTGCAGGCTAGAATTCGGAAGGAGCAAGAGGTAAGGAACAAAGATGTTATTTATTTCATACAAATGATGTATAAAACGCGTTCCTTATATAGATAAAGTTTGGTTTGTTACAGGTAATCGAAGGAATCGGTTAAAGCACAACTGTCCAAACTAAAGAAAAGACTTAAAGCTAAAAGCAGTCGGTGGCCGACCAAAAAGGGCTTGCGTACTTTAGTAGATGGATAACAGAGGGCCTACATAATTTGGATGATTCTTGCTTGTGCTTTTTTCTTTACAGCTTATTCTTCAATTATTGCTTCAATGGAATATGAGTCTTCTTTGTCAGTAGAGGTAGTTGGGCAATATTGGCATTTGTGTTGAGTATGAGGGTTCAGTTGCTGGCAGATAGAATATTTCCATTGATCTGATAATTCTATGAAAATAGCTTCCATGGTTAAAAATGGATGTTCAAACTATCTAATAATTTGTAGAGCCTCTGGTGCTATAGCAGCTTTGTAAGCTGAAGTAATGACAATATTTGATCCTTTATAATTAACCTTAAGTAAAGACTGAGAATTGATTTTGATGCATTGTTGATACACACCATCCAAATAATGGAGATTACATTAGTTAATCAGATCCCAGTTGAAATTGTGTTTGAGTGGTTCATCAATCGGAGGATACATGTCATTGCTTACTCCGATTTCGATAAATACGATTCTTGATATTTTAATTTCGGCATCCTTTAGGTTCTCGGTTTCCTTGAAGATTGGGTGACTACTGAAGACTTTGATAAACATTTCCCTCTCTTTGGCAAAGTGTTCGCGATAATTTTTAACTGCCTGGATAAAACCTATAGGAAATTCTGAAAGAATGTTCAAATTAGTGAGGTAGATAGTATCGACTAATCCACTTTGAAAAAATAGATATGTAGTTAAGAGATCTTGTTCAGGAAAGGTAATCGGCTTAGGTCCATAACGTCCTCTATTTTGTAGATAGTACTGGAATAATTTTTGATCTTCTTTCCAATCGTTTAGGGCCTGAAAACAGTTATAAAACATTTCTGATGTAAGTTTCCTTATTTCGTCCTTTAGTGCTCTGGTGGGTAACGTGTTGATTTTGTCCACGTTCACGGGGTGTCCCAAAGACTTCATGTTTGATTCTGGAAAAGGTTTCTCAAGAACTTGTTTATACTGAGGTCGTAATGCTGGAGTTTTGAAATCTGTAAAGGCTTTTTCAGCTTGTTGTCTATTGGAAAAACTTTTATGGAGGATGGATGGTTTTCTGGTAATATGAATGGCTGCTTTATGCCATTCATCGTATATCCCAACCATTGGTCCATTGAAAATGACATACACTTTATCTTTCTTAAAATCTTCTTTTTTCTGTGGAGTAATTGGTGTATTGGCGAGTTGAATAATTTGTGAAGGAATAATGAGAATAGGAGGTTTGAGAAGGAGTGGTTTCTAGAGCAAGCTGTTTTTCAAGGAGAATAATCGTCGTACTTAGCTTGTTGATTTCTTTTGTTACTGTTCCCACTTAGTGTTGAAGTTCTGATAATTCTACTTCTTTCTTAGTCAATGAATCTTTCAGACTGATTATGGCTGCTTCTATTCTCTGGTTAAAATATTTGCAAGGTTATTGTTTAACTAATGTTCTATCTAAACAAGTATCAGAGACTGTTAGAACTGAAATCTCATTAGTAAAACCATGAAAAATATAGAAAAAGTTTCAGAAGATGAAAATTTTGAACCTATTGATCATTTTAACATTGAAAATGATATAAAAACACAATTAGAAGAGATTACTCATTTAATTAAAAAAATAAATCTCGAAAATCACTCGGTACGAAAAGACTTTATTAAACCTATCACTCATTAAGATGAAGTTATTTATGGCTACAAATCTAATCAAGAAGTTTTTATGGATCAACAAAAGAAACACGATCAAGCAGAAAGTAGTTAGGCAAGCGAAAAACATAAAAGGCATTAACAAAATACCTATAATTGGGAATCAAAACCGATAGAACCTGAAGAATATCTATAATTGGGAATCAAAATCGATAGAAATTGAAGAATTAAATAGAAATAGAAAAGATCACAAAATTCAAAAATTTCCAATTGAATATACACCCAAGCATGTACAGTTAGGACCCGATGGGATACTAAATTTAGATTGTGTAATAGCACCCAAAAAATTATCGATTGAATGGTCAAATAAATTAGCATTAGTAATACAGTTAGAAAAACCTTTTGAAGGATTTCAACTTATAAATATTCTATGGAATTTTATCACTTATAAAACTACAGGAATAGTACTCAATTTTTTATTAGATAATGAAGACAAAATTAAAAATACTACTGAATTCTTAAATGTTATCGAACCTGTAAAAGCTTTCCATAGTAGCAAATGAAATTTATAAAGAATTTATTGGGAAAGATATTATTAGTTACAAACAAGAAATAGAAAATGAAGAACGTAAAAATGCTTTATGGCATTTAAATAATATGAGAATTTGTAATATTTGCCACCTTAAACAATATATTTGTGAATTTAAGAAATATTATTATCAACTACCGAGAACAGAACAGGAAATGTATATTCAAATTTTCATTCAAAAATTAACTTATCCTATTAATAAAACTGTCGAAGAATTATTTTTACTAAAACAAAGTAAAAACCTAGTAGCCTATAATCTAGGTGGAGCTATTTTAGTTACAAAAGAAGTCATTTCTCAAAAATGTCTAGAAGCAAAATTACACAAAACATTAAAACATAAAAATATTCAATTCTATTGTTTTAAGTATTCCGAAGTTCCACAACAATATGGTTGTGACTTTACGCCCTATAGATATCCAAAAGCTAAATATTCAAAATTTCGACAAAAAACATATAAATGGAAAAAATATCTTAAAAACAATTTTATAAAAAACCATTTACTCCTTATAAAAAATTCTTTCGAAAAAAATCATATAGACAAATAAAACCTAAAAGACAATATCGTCCACAAGGAAAGAAATAATGTAAATGCTGGTTATGTAAAGAAGGACACTATACAAATGAATGTCCTAAATGAAAATTAACTAACAATAAAACAAAGTATAATGAAAAAATTAATATACTAAATTCTGCATTAACATATAAATTAGAAC
>JAOTJB010000006.1:19188074-19203342 GCA_027123815.1 Erythroxylum minutifolium | reverse complement strand
ATAATAATAATAATAAAAAAAATAAAAAATAAATAAATAAAAATAAGAAGAAAATTAATAATAATAAGGGATTTAATGATAATAATAACAGTAAAATTAATAATAATAAGAAGAAAATTAATAATAATAAGGAATTTAATAATAATAATAATAGTCATTTTGTTAATTATTCCTTTGTCACTCTAAGTTTATATTTTCAAACTAAACATTGGCATAGAAATTCTTTATCTATTCCATTCTTTGAACCAAATAAAGTAAAACTAATTTTATTCTATTCCTCGTCTTTTCTATTCTTAAAAATAACTAATTTATTTCTTATTTATTTTATTCCTTGAACCAAACAACTCATATAAAATAGCCGTGTTATTACCATATTATTTTTTAATTAAGGGTGAAATAAAAATAAGAAAAAGAAGTCGTCATAAAAGCGCATTGACAAAAGTGCTTAGTGCCGTTGCAATTAGTAGATACAAAGAAAACAAACAAGGGGAGCTGCTTGTTTCTTGTTTGGACCTTTTATTTCTATGTGCCATAACATCTGACTTTATGACATCCTTCGCTTCTCAATGTGGCGTCGCATGCTAAGAGAATTAATTGCCTTTGCCGCAACAAATACAATAGATTATTAACCTGTTTGTGGAAGGCCTTTGGCGTTCACTTATTGGCGCTTCTACGGTTAGCCGCGTACGGGATATTCGCACTTACTATTCTAAACAAAAAATTACCGAATTTATTTTAAAATTTTAATAGATCAAGATTCATTGTTAAGATGAAGTAAATAAGAAGTTAGAATCCTAATCCAGTGGATTAAGACTATATTCTTTCAAATATTACTTAAAATAAATGAAATTATCTTTACATTACTTGTGTTTATCTTAAAGATTTGGATAAATTAACATTAAGAGGATAATGTGTGTTGTTACTTTGTTAATAAAGCAAGCGGCGACGGGAGTTTACAAAGCCAAAGCTGGCTACGGATCACGCCTATCCTAGGACCCACCCATGAGCGGCTGTCTCGTGCCGCATAAGGCAACTCCACACGTGGCAGGTGCTTCAAAAGTCTTAACCTCACCTGAACTGCCCACTCACTCACTTCTCCGGTTAAAAAATTTCAACCATCGTCTGGTCCCCACATTCCTTTTTTCTATTTTCTTATTCCTTTTCTCTATAAATTGAACTCTCTCCCTACCTAGAGAACTACCCCCTGCTCCTACCCTCTCTCTCTCTCTTTCAGGTTGAGGTCCGCCGCCTCCGCCTCGCCCTCTACCTCCCAACTGATTCCCTAGTTTTGTTTTCCGCTCTTCATTTCTGGGTTGAATCGTCCCCTTAAGCTTGTGTTTTCTCAATCAAATCTGATTGTTGTTATTGTTTTATCCCAAGTATCGGCTTTTTACATTTTTAAATCAATTCTGGTTTTTGTTTTTTTACATTGTTGTTGGTTTTTCAAAAGAAAAACCTTCTGGTGATCTTCTCAGATCTGGATGCAGTGCGTATATATTGGTCAAAATATTTCGATTATACTTCAGGAAAATCTCCAATCTAAATACTGTGATCACACGATCAGCTCCACTGTTTAGGTTTTGTCAATAATGTCGGCCACGTCAAGCTCTCTCCTTCAACAAGGACCAACCTCCTCTCCTTTTGCCTTACCTACCAAGAACAATAAACCATCATTCTCCTCCTCCTTATCCTCGTTTGTCACACCGAAGCTTAATGTCGGAGCACTCTCTCGCTGGAGCTCTAGGTCTGTCCAGTGCTTTGCTGCTGGAAAAAGGCCCTCCATCGCCATAGATACCAAATTCTTTGGGACCAAATTGCGATCGGAAAGACTCCTTTTTTGGAAGTCTGACGGGCCGGGTCGGTCTCCGAAACTCCGGGTTGTGGTCCGGTCAGCATTGTCCGGCGTGCCGGAGAAGCCTCTGGGACTCTATGATCCCTCTTTTGATAAGGACTCTTGTGGGGTCGGATTCGTGGCGGAGTTATCCGGCCAGAGCAGCCGCAAAACGGTGAGTGCTTCTTTACATTATATGTTGCTAAATATAGCAAAGGCTGAGAGACGTGTTCCGTATACCCGTTTGATTCGTGTGTTAGGGATAGATATTACTGATGTTAATTCAATTTTTCTTGTTTTTTGATTGGCTCTCATGGAGATATGGACGATGTAGGTGACAGATGCTTTGGAGATGTTGATACGCATGTCGCATAGGGGTGCTTGTGGATGTGAAAATAATACGGGTGATGGAGCTGGAATTCTTTTGGCTCTTCCTCATGACTTCTATAGAGAGGTGACCTTTTATCATTATCATTTTACGATTTAAAAGAAAATCTTTTTAATTGTTTGACACCCTTTTTGTTTGTATATGTTGATATACATTTTCAAAATTATTCACTGGTTTACTTTTATGTGCCTGCGTCTCCTTCGTTCCAAGATTTTTGTTATCTGCTGCTGCTGCTGCTGCTACTACTAATAATAATAATAATAATAAGCGAATTTATTGAGATGTTTTTTTTGAAAGATTACTTCCTGTTGAGCAAGGGGATTTTCTTTTCTAATTTTACTTTATAATCCTCGTGCATGTGTCTGCAAATTATAACATATGAATCAAGATGATGATCCTCCTTTCACTCAACCAGGTTGCCAAGGATATTGGGTTCCTCCTACCACCGCCTGGAGAATATGCAGTTGGCATGTTCTTTTTGCCCACTTCAGAGAATCGAAGGGAAGAAAGCAAAAATGTGTTCACAAAGGTAATTTATGGTATTAGATTTCAAATGGAGCCCTTGATCTAATCTGTTGGCCCACAATGTTATAAACTTCATCTTGTGATTTGTGTCAAAGGTTGCCGAGTCTCTCGGGCATACAGTTCTTGGTTGGCGATCGGTTCCAACAGATAATTCAGGGTTAGGCAATGCTGCTTTGCAAACTGAGCCTGTGGTTGAACAAGTTTTTCTTACTCCTACTCCCAGGTCCAAAGCTGACTTCGAACAGCAGGTAATGTTTGATCCATTATTTTTTCGGAGACTGGGTTTTCCTTGTTTCCATTTTTGTATGTTCTACTTGAGTTCTGCACGAGTGGTCAATTTTGAAAATTCTTGAACAGAAGATCCTTATCTGGGCTGGGAATCTTATTTGTTCAAACTAGATGGCTACTTTGAACTTCTAGTTCTAATGTCTGGCATTTTTATTTCACGTTATACACTGCACTACAGATGTACATACTGCGGAGAGTGTCCATGGTAGCCATCCGAGCAGCATTAAACCTCCAGCATGGTGGTGTGAGGGACTTTTATATATGCTCTCTTTCCTCAAGGTTCATCTTTCTCAAAGTTACATGGTTTACTGCAGGAGTGATCTTAGCACTTATCTTAGCAATGTTGTCATTTTTTGTTTTCGGCAGGACTGTTGTTTACAAGGGTCAGTTAAAGCCTGTACAGTTAAGCGACTACTACTATGAGGATCTTGGCAATGAAAGGTTTACGAGCTACATGGCCCTGGTAAATATATTATCCATTCACCTGTCTTTTTATCCACTAACTCATGCTTCAACAAACAGCATGGGAATCACCGGTAACTGAAGGTATGCAAGGTTGAGGAATGACTTCTGAGGCATTGAGGTTTGAATGATCTCTTAAGTTCTTCCACTCCTTGAAAACTATTTGAGTTTGGATGCTGAAGCCTTGGGTGAGTTGGTAAGAAACCTCATTGCAGAAGTAAGTCACGTTTGCAGAAAATTACTGCAGTGCTCTATAATCAGTTGTTTGAGGAGTAAGCTACCAATTGGTGGTCGATCAGAAAAAAAGTTCTTTATTGATTCAACCATTTCTTGCATCTGGCACTGCAGTAACAAGATTTTGAAGTCCTGATGTGTGCTTTTGAGCAAGTTGTGTCATCATTTGACAATTTGAAGCAGGCCAAATTTCAATCTTTGACTCTTCCCTCTTTTGGTGCAGATACACTCAAGATTTTCTACCAATACATTTCCTAGCTGGGATCGTGCTCAACCTATGCGAATCTTGGGCCATAATGGGGAAATTAACACACTCAGAGGCAATGTGAACTGGTCAGTATGTTGTTTACTGGGATATATATTCTCGACATGGCAATTTGTTTTAAATGTGCAAATCTATTGAAGGGATAAAATGATAAAATTTGTACTATGAAATGATCCTGAACATTGCTGCTCAGGATGAAAGCTCGTGAGGGTCTATTGAAGTGCAAGGAGCTTGGTCTGTCAAAAGATGAGATGAAGAAGCTTCTTCCCATAGTGGATGCTAGTTCTTCTGATTCAGGTAAATTCTTTTCATGTTAAGTTTTAAAGCCCTAAAATGTTTGTTAGACAGATTAATTTCTTTTCATGATCCAATAGATTTATGTTTCCAATTCTTTGATTGATAGGGGCTTTTGATGGTGTACTTGAACTTCTAGTTCGAGCTGGACGAAGTCTCCCTGAAGCTGTCATGATGATGATACCTGAAGCCTGGCAAAATGATAAAAATATGGACCCTCAGAGGAAGGCCTTCTATGAATACTTCTCAGCTCTCATGGAGCCTTGGGATGGACCTGCTCTTATCTCATGTTAGCCGCTTCAACATTTTACATGCTCTCCATTTGAAGTTTTACTGCTTTTGCTCATGTTATATTTTTTAACAGTTACGGATGGGCGTTACCTGGGAGCTACACTTGATCGTAATGGGTTGCGTCCTGGTCGATTTTATGTTACTCGTAGTGGACGAGTTATTATGGCTAGTGAAGTTGGTGTTGTAGACATTCCACCTGAAGATGTCCTAAGCAAAAGAAGACTTAATCCTGGAATGATGCTCCTGGTTGATTTTGACAAGCATATTGTTGTAGATGATGAATCCTTAAAGCAGCAATATTCTCTTGCTAGGCCATATGGAGATTGGTTAAAGAGGCAAAAGATTGAGCTTAAAGACATAGTTAACTCTGTTCTTGAATCTGAAAGGGTTGCTCCAGTCATAGCTGGTGTTATTCCCGTAAGAATTACATTGTTCATTGTTGGATAATTACTTTCTGTTTCGTTATTCTCTGCTTTAGTGATTCCTAGTTGTGATTTGTTTCTTCTGCAACTTGAAGGCATCTAATGAAGATGACAATATGGAGAACATGGGCATTCATGGCTTACTGGCACCATTAAAAGCTTTTGGGTATGTAGTGCTGTATGCTTTTCCACCCTCTAATGTGATATAATCGATTGTTTTCATGGGATACGTAATGATTCTGATATTTTTTGATTAACACTATATAGTTATACTGTTGAGGCCTTGGAGATGCTGTTGGTTCCCATGGCAAAAGATGCTACAGAGGCTCTTGGTTCAATGGGAAATGATGCTCCTTTGGCAGTTATGTCTAACCGAAAAAAATTGTCATATGAGTACTTCAAGCAAATGTTTGCTCAAGTGACAAACCCACCAATTGATCCTATAAGAGAGAAGATTGTGACTTCCATGGAATGTATGATTGGACCTGAAGGTGATCTAACAGAAACAAGTGAAGAACAATGCCATCGTCTCTCACTAAAAGGTCCCCTCTTGTCCATTGATGAGATGGAGGCAATTAAAATGATGGATTATAGAGGATGGAAAAGTTCAGTTCTTGACATAACTTATGCAAAGGAGCATGGGAGAAAAGGACTGGAAGAGACGTTAGATAGGATATGTGCTGAAGCAGTTGAAGCAATTAAGGAAGGCTATACTTTGTTAGTACTTTCTGACAGAGGTATTATCCTGTCTCTGTAACTTTTCAAGTGCATTGTGATGAAAGCTTTGATCACGAAGTTATTGATATTTCAAAACTCTCTGTCTTTCTCTCTCTCTCTCGCTCTCTCTCTCTATACATCTGTCGTTCCTCAATCTAAAATATGTAATAATTATGCAACTATAAGCTATATAATTAATTTCGTTATTTGCTTTTGTTTGGATGTCTAGCCTTCTCACCCGAACGTGTTGCTGTAAGTTCACTTTTGGCTGTTGGTGCTGTTCATCACCATCTGGTTAAAAAGCTGGCTCGCACTCGAATTGGATTGATTGTTGATTCAGCTGAGCCACGTGAAGTGCATCACTTCTGTACATTGGTTGGATTTGGTGCAGATGCTATTTGCCCATATTTAGCTGTAGAGGCCATTTGTAGGTTGCAGGTGGATGGAAAGATTCCACCAAAGTCTACTGGTGAGTTCCATTCAAAGGATGAACTTGTCAAGAAGTATTTCAAGGCTAGCAACTATGGAATGATGAAGGTTCTGGCAAAAATGGGAATATCAACTCTGGCCTCCTACAAGGGTGCTCAAATTTTTGAAGCTCTTGGTCTTTCGTCAGAAGTGATTGAAAAATGTTTTTCTGGAACCCCAAGCAGAGTAGAGGGGGCCACATTTGAGATCCTTGCCCGTGATTCACTTCACTTGCACGAATTGGCATTTCCTTCTCGGGCTTTCCCTCCTGGAAGTGCAGAAGCTGTAGCACTGCCCAATCCTGGTGACTATCACTGGAGAAAAGGTGGTGAAATTCACCTGAATGATCCTCTTGCCATATCAAAGCTTCAAGAAGCTGCCAGAAGTAATAGTGTTGCTGCTTATAAGGAATATTCGAAAAGGATTCATGAGTTGAACAAAAGCTGCAACTTGCGTGGGTTGTTGAAGTTTAGAGAGTCAGAAGTAAAAGTTCCTCTAGAGGATGTAGAACCAGCTAGTGAGATTGTGAAGCGTTTCTGCACCGGAGCTATGAGTTATGGATCAATATCCCTGGAGGCCCACACAACACTGGCTATGGCTATGAACAAAATTGGAGGGAAATCAAATACTGGTACACATAATACGTGAACATTCTTTCTTTATGTTCTGCATCTGTGATATTCAATTTTTGAGGAAAATTTGAATACAAAAATCATGTCTTACATCTCGTGCCCAAGATTTTATTACTTTAATACTTTTAAGTAATTCTTTATGCTGCCTAATTATCATCTTTTCTTGCTTATATTTCTCCCCAAATTCAATTTCCTTTACTTCTCACTTTTATCCTCCTCGAAGGTGAGGGAGGTGAGCAGCCATCTCGCATGGAACCTCTTGCAGATGGGTCGTTGAACCCAAAAAGAAGTGCAATTAAGCAGGTTGCAAGTGGGAGATTTGGAGTTTCAAGCTACTACCTGACTAATGCTGATGAGCTACAGATCAAGATGGCTCAGGTACCTGTTAAATAACCAACCTATGACTTTGAAGATCCCATTCATGTTTTCCCTTTCAATTTGGAATTGGGTTTGTCTGTTCCTATTTTTGCCCCTGTATTCCTCTTGGAATAGAGGTTCCTATTGTTTATGGATTTATGTTCATGGCAGATGATGCTGTGTCTGCAAAGCACCCCTGGGTGCATTGCATCTTTAACTGATAGCTACTTTGGCATTTGGTGAGGTTAAATACCAACTGAATCTGTTAATTTTTTGTCAATGATTTTGTTTTGACCATTCCTGCCTTGATTTATAGGGGGCGAAGCCAGGTGAAGGAGGTGAGCTTCCTGGTCACAAAGTGATAGGGGACATTGCAGTCACCAGAAATTCTACTGCTGGAGTGGGACTAATAAGTCCACCTCCCCATCACGATATCTATTCAATTGAAGACCTTGCCCAACTAATTCATGATCTTAAGGTATATGTGTTGAGTTCTTTATATACTTAGGCTTTTGATTACTATATATCTATTGTTTCAATCTTTTGCCAGAGTTTTGTCACACTTGCACATGTTACATGGTCTGAACAACTGTAATGTTCTCCTTAAAATGGAACATATTTGCACTTACTGTTTCATCCTAATACTATTACTTTCCACTGCAGAATGCTAATCCGGCGGCTCGCATTAGTGTGAAGTTGGTATCTGAAGCTGGTGTTGGAGTAATTGCCAGTGGGGTGGTAAAGGGGCATGCTGACCATGTACTGATCTCAGGTCACGATGGTGGTACTGGGGCATCTCGATGGACGGGCATTAAGAATGCTGGGCTCCCTTGGGAGCTTGGTTTAGCAGAGACCCATCAAACGCTTGTTGCCAATGATCTTCGGGGTCGTACTATTCTTCAGACGGATGGCCAACTGAAAACTGGAAGAGACGTTGCAATTGCTGCTCTTCTTGGTGCAGAAGAGTTTGGCTTCAGCACTGCACCCCTTATAACACTAGGCTGTATCATGATGCGAAAGTGTCACAAAAACACATGTCCTGTTGGTATTGCGACTCAAGATCCTGTCCTGAGGGAAAAGTTTGCAGGAGAGCCTGAGCATGTTATCAATTTCTTCTTCATGTTAGCAGAGGAGCTTAGGGAGATAATGTCTAAGCTTGGTTTCCGTAAAGTAAATGAGATGATTGGTCGATCAGACATGCTAGAAGTTGATAAAGAAGTCATCCAGCACAATGAGAAGCTGGAAAATATTGACCTTTCCTTGTTACTGAGACCTGCTGCTGACATTCGCCCTGAAGCTGCCCAGTATTGTGTTCAAAAGCAGGACCACGGCTTGGACATGGCTTTAGATCAAGAGCTCATAGTGCTTTCTGAAGCTGCTCTGGAAAAACTGCTTCCTGTTTACATTGAAATGCCAATCTGCAATGTTAATCGTGCTGTTGGGACCATGCTTAGCCATGAAGTCACTAAGCGTTACCATTTGGTAGGGCTTCCTGCAGATACTATTCATATTAAACTAACAGGAAGTGCAGGGCAGAGTATAGGAGCATTCCTTTGCCCTGGTATCATGCTGGAGCTGGAAGGTGATGCTAATGACTATGTTGGTAAAGGATTATCTGGTGGAAAAATTGTAGTTTATCCTCCAAAAGGAAGCCTTTTTGACCCAAAAGAAAACATCGTTATTGGTAATGTGGCTCTATATGGTGCTATAAGTGGGGAGGCGTATTTAAATGGAATGGCAGCAGAAAGATTTTGTGTCCGTAATTCTGGGGCAAAAGCGGTTGTAGAAGGTGTTGGTGATCATGGATGTGAATACATGACCGGTGGCACTGTCGTTGTGCTTGGGAAAACTGGCAGAAATTTTGCTGCAGGTATGAGTGGCGGAATTGCTTATGTTTTGGATTCTGATGGAAAGTTCCGATCTCGATGTAACACCGAACTGGTAGACCTGGATAAAGTTGAAGAAGAAGAGGATATAATGACTCTGAGAATGATGATACAGCAACATCAACGACACACAAGTAGCCAGCTAGCGAGAGAAGTTCTTGCAGATTTTGACAATCTTCTCCCTAAATTTATTAAAGTTTTCCCTAGGGATTACAAACGGGTTTTAGCAAACATGAAACGAGAAACAGCCTTGAAGGAGGCTGCTAAAGAAGCTGAAGAGCAAGATGAAGCAGAATTGATGGAGAAAGATGCTTTTGAGGAGCTGAAGAAGTTAGCAGCTACATCTCCGAATGGCACATCCATTGAGGTGAATTGTGTTCCCAATCTTTTCTTTCCTGTGAAGCAGGGTACATCTTTACATTCTCTACCTGCTTCCTACGCTAGAAAATAAAAGAAAAAACCTTGCTTTTCTTGTTTCACATCCTTTTGAACTATGACTCTCTTTCCGTTATGTTATACACCTCCTTTCCTGTTGGCGACTGCATAGTTGAAGCGGCAGACTCCTAATAACATAATTACAACTATTTCCTTTGTTCTCTCAGTAATATTATAGTGAAATCTGTTCATTTGTTAACATGAGAAGCTTTTTTAATTATTTCTAATTATTTGACAGTAACTGGGTTGCCCAAACATTTCTTTATTAATTTTTTCCTTGGTTGAGAATCAAGAATTTATTTACTTAGTGGCTTCATCAGACTTTCATTGTTTGGTGATCTGCATTTATTTTCTGCATCTAATGTGGATTGATAATTTACAGAAGGTAGCAGCTGAACAAGTGAGGAGGCCAACACGGGTGAATGATGCTGTTAAGCATCGTGGTTTTATAGCTTATGAGCGTGAGGGTGTTAAGTACAGGAATCCTACTGTCCGAATGAATGACTGGAATGAAGTTATGGAGGATACAAAACCTAGTCTACTTTTAAAAACCCAGTCAGCTCGTTGCATGGATTGTGGTACACCTTTCTGCCACCAGGTGCGCTCCCCGTGGATTCTCGATGTCTGTTAAAATCTTTTAAATCATGACCTTATTCATTTGAGCTACTAAAACTGGATGTATCAAATGATGCAGGAGAACTCTGGATGCCCTCTTGGAAACAAAATACCAGAATTTAATGAGTTAGTGTACCAAAATAGGTGGCGAGAAGCATTGGATCGGCTTCTTGAGACAAATAACTTCCCGGAATTTACTGGCCGT
Organism: Erythroxylum minutifolium; assembly: GCA_027123815.1. Taxonomy (NCBI): domain Eukaryota; kingdom Viridiplantae; phylum Streptophyta; class Magnoliopsida; order Malpighiales; family Erythroxylaceae; genus Erythroxylum; species Erythroxylum minutifolium. Next base: position 19,193,027 of record JAOTJB010000006.1, on the reverse strand, counting down.
GTGTGTCCTGCACCATGTGAAGGCTCTTGCGTCCTTGGTATTATTGAGAATCCTGTATCTATCAAAAACATTGAATGTGCAATTATTGACAAGGCCTTTGAAGAGGGTTGGATGAAACCACGGCCTCCCCTTGGAAGAACTGGGTATGTTCCTTCTCTTTCCCAGGATATTTCACGACTTCGAGTAATTGTTGGATGATCTAACCAAGTACAATTTGTCCCCACAGCTGCCTGTCTATTTCACAATGAGTTGATGAAATGTAAACTAAACTTTCGTGCCAACTTTGACACAACCCTCGTTAAAATCGACTAATATTGTGACTAGAGACCCCATGCATGAGGTGTTTAAGCTTCTAATAATGGAAATCTGCTTGGATACACCTTTGATTCAGGAAAAGAGTCGCTGTTGTTGGAAGTGGACCAGCTGGCTTGGCTGCTGCAGATCAATTGAATAGAATGGGTCATTTAGTTACTGTATATGAACGAGCTGACCGAATTGGAGGGCTGATGATGTATGGGGTTCCCAATATGAAGGCTGACAAGGTGGATATAGTCCAACGACGAGTCAACCTAATGGCAGAGGAAGGCATCAACTTTGTGGTCAATGCTAATGTTGGAATTGATCCTTTGTACTCTCTTGACCGGCTTCAAGAGGAGAATAATGCTATTGTTTTGGCTGTAGGAGCCACAAAACCAAGGTAACTCAACACATCTCAAAGCAATAAGAAGTTCATCAAATTTAGAAGTTGGTTCATGGAATAGTAGTTGAAATATGTGGAGTGTATCTGTTCTCATCAAGTTTTCTTCTGCAGAGACCTTCCTATACCAGGCCGTGAGTTGTCTGGTGTACATTTTGCCATGGAGTTTCTTTATGCGAATACAAAAAGCTTGCTAGATAGCAATCTAGAGGATGGTAAATACATCTCTGCTAAGGGAAAGAAAGTGGTAGTAATTGGTGGAGGTGACACTGGGACAGATTGTATTGGAACATCTATTCGGCATGGCTGTACTAGCCTCATAAATCTAGAGCTACAACCACAGCCACCACAGACGAGAGCTCCTGGAAATCCATGGCCACAGGTTTGACTCTCTAACCTTTGCTATACCTATTCAACATGTGTTAGCATGAACCTTTTTCATATTGGTAAGGGCCTGGAGGTAGCATTTTGAGGATTTGCAAATTTTATCTTCCGTCACATTTTCCATTAGCAATGATGAAGAAGATAGGTTTGTTAGTTTGCTTTTGTATATGCATATGCCTTTTTTCCCATGTTTGAAAACAGAAAGATATAGTATATTTTGTTGTCCTTTATATTTCCTTCCTATAATCTCGTCAATTCTGCAGTGGCCTCGTGTATTCCGTGTGGATTATGGACACGAAGAAGCTGCTGCTAAATTTGGAAAAGACCCAAGGTCGTATGAGGTTTTAACCAAGCGATTTATTGGGGATGAAAATGGTAATGTTAAAGGACTAGAAATTGTTCGTGTAACATGGGAGAAGGATGCCGGTGGAAGATTTCAGTTCAAGGAGGTAGAAGGCAGTGAGGAAATCATTAATGCAGACCTTGTCCTATTAGCTATGGGATTCCTTGGTCCTGAATCGGTTGGTGTCCTGTTTTACGAATCCCTGAAAAGGATAAAAATTCATTTATAAAGTTTAGCTCAATTTGGAATTAGAGCCTATCATATCCAAATGTACTTGAACCAATTGAACATAGGCTCATTAAAATTTTGCCGTTTGATCTTATCAGAACGTTGCAGACAAGTCAGGCTTGGAGAAGGACAATCGTTCGAACTTCAAGGCAGAATATGGTCGCTTCTCCACAAACGTGGAAGGAATATTTGCAGCCGGTGATTGCCGAAGAGGTCAGTCTCTCGTTGTATGGGCCATATCTGAGGGACGACAAGCAGCTTCGCAGGTTGATAAATATCTGATGAGAGAAGAGGATATTGGCACAAGTAGTGACGCTCAAGATGACGCTGTTAATAGGCACCAAGACCTTAACAAGAGGCATCAAGATAGCAACAAACACAAAGTTATGACTTAGGTGACCATGATTCTTTTCCCTCATAGAGTGCCGAAGAGAAATAAAACTGAGACTGACAGATGTGTCCCTGTAGTCGATCAATCATTGGACACACCTTGAAAAGTGGAGCAGATGTGAGATGGCTTCTGTTTTGGACCTGGTATAGGAGTTAGGAAATTGGGGGGTTTGGGTTTCATCATATGTTTGATATCTTTTAAGGAGCAAAGTCTGTTTGAACATTATCTTTTGTTAGTGTTTTGAGGAATAATGTACAGTTCTCTAAAATATGTGTGAATGAAATATAAGAGGAATCTCTTTGTTGATGGTTTTGTGCCCTTTGTGTTGTTCGACATCATTGTGCTCTTGCTTAAAAGTGCAGCACAAGGGCTCATTCGAGTTCTTGAAGAAGAAAGAAGAAAGTCGATGAGAAGTTTGTACTAACGAGGAGTTAGAAAGAAGAAAAAAGGAAGAACTAGGGAGAAATTGGAAATTGTTAGTAGATGAAAAAATTAGTTTAACAACTATTTTGGCTACCTCTAATTGTTAATTACTTGACCCAAACATTTATATAAAAATTTAAATTACATTTATTAACAAGAATCTATCTTATCACACGTTCCAAAAGAACCTGAAGTTAACAGTTCTGTTACCCTAATCTACCTGTACATCCAGTGTGGAATTTTAGTTTGCTAACTAAAAAAGCTGTCGCATGACAATTAAGGGTTATTTTTAACCTTGAAGTTTACAAATTGGACATATCGATTGACAAACGTTAAAATTTAAGACAATTTGATGTCGTAATTTCTGTAATTTATAATATTGGCAGTGGACCTACATGCTTAAATTATATATTTCTTGTACATTGTTTTCTCTACACGTGTTAGCTAGCAACACCCTTGGATCATGTACGTTGTTTTCTCTACACGTGTTGGCTAACAACACCCTGGGATCACCAACCTTTGTCCCTTCCTCCCTTACTCTTCCTGTTTATGTGTTTATATATCACTGTGGTACCGAAACCAGTGGTTGGCTTCCAATTGCCGACGAACACGTTCTTCTTCTCTGGCTGGCGTCTTCCACCTGCATATCGCTATGTCATTCACCTGCATAGGTTTGCCTCCAAACTGCCACTTATTATTCTTCACGAACTTAACCACCACCATATGCAACAATTCCGGTTTGCAGATTGTGTACCATACCATCAAGAACTTACGAACAGCAGCTTCAGTCCACTGTTCTATAATTGGGATCCACACAATTTCACAAGCATCCTTGTGCTTTTCGTAAACACCAATGATGTTTGTCATCTCAACTTTTGATATCTCCACGCTTGAGAAGAACATGGGCACGTTCTTTCTTGCTAAATTTAGCTTATTGATTGAAATCTATAATAAAAATAGACCCATTATCGTCTCTCTCACTGTTGACAAAATTTACACACCTATAAAGCAGGTCTAACTATTGAACTACAAAAGAGGTTAAGACATTCAGCTGTCATATATGCCAACTAGCTCTCATTCCAGGGGTTAACAGATGCTCCTCCTTCCTTACCACTAAAGTAGCTCGAATACTGTTCAGAATTAAATGATATTTGTCGTTTGCGTCTTGTGTGTACAGTGTACACTGTACAATTCCTTTCTTTCCGTAGCATGTAAATGGAGTTAATAAGAGCGGCTTTGAAGAGTATGGAATTTGCCTTACTTGATTGTGTCCAATTAATAAACCATTGCAGTGTTCCTTCCCAATCATACACATAACTCTCAGCTCCCAGCATAAGTTGGACTCTGCTCCAAACAACTTTGGAATACTCACAACTGAAAAAGATATGGTTTCTGTCCTCGTCGACTGCATGGCACAACGCACACTCTTTATTAGCCAGATTAAACCAACTACATTTTGTTCTTAGCCGATTTTTAATGGCCAGCCAGGCTATAAAGGATGCTTTGGGGTTCAAGGTATGCTTCCGAATAAGATTAAACCAAGGGACTTGACTGGTATCATGGCGAAATATGCGATGACAAGTTGCATTTGTAAAAACTCCACTCAGGTTAGGTGTTCAGCAAATAGAATCTGGTAGTGTAGTATCCCCTAGTTGAGGAAGATGCGGTTGCAGTACAACAAATCCTCTGAAATTGTCCCTACATCCTCCTCCTGAAATGAGTTCAGACACTCTAGTTTCTAACGACAAGCGATTCCAAAGGTGAGCTATAATCAGGTTGGAGCTATAATCTTCAACAACTCGTTGAAGAACCCGAGTAATGGAGAGAGTTGTCTGGTTGCCAAAGATTTCGTTCTTAAATGTGAACTTGATGAATCTACTTTGTCCATAATGCTTCTTTATCTGTTATCAATCTCCATAACTTTTTCTGATTAGTACTTTTTGCACCGAAACCATAGAGTGAATGTCGAGACCTCCTACATCCTTTGGTACGGTGATGTCACTCCATTTCACTTTAGCTTTTTTTTTCTGCAGTGTCACACTTCCCAGGCCATAAAAATTTTTTTAGCAATCTATCAATCTTCTTAACTATTTTCCGAGGTAGGATCGTGTGCGCTAGCCAGTGCGTATGAAAGCTGCTGAGAACCGAAAGAGTAAGAGTAAGTCTCCCTGCGTAGGATAGGAATCGGTTTTTCCACGAAAGGACTTTAGATTTGATTCTTTCAGATATAGGAATGCAATCATTATACTTCAGCTTATTAGATGATATCGTCACCCCTAGGTACCGTGAATAGTGGGGATGGAGATTGAGCCCTGTTACTCAACTAAATTCATTCGGGTTCTGTACATCGGCAGATAACATCAAACTACTCCTCTATATTAATCCATAGGCTAGACCACTTAGAGTAGGCTGTCAATGAGTTCATTAGGATGTTTACAGAAGCAAGATTAGCATCATAAAACAACATAAGATCATCAGCGAAAATAA
>JAOTJB010000006.1:19155175-19179286 GCA_027123815.1 Erythroxylum minutifolium | reverse complement strand
ATGGTTGTGAATGAGTCCTTTTTAGTACAATTTATTATTAACTCACGTCCTCTAGAGTTTGGCCAGTTCCAAGTGAATTACAACATTGTTAAAGAAAAATGGAACCTTTAAGAAATTGAGGCCATGTTGGTTCAAGAAGAAGGGAGATTGAAGAAAACGAAGGAGCACTCCGTTTATCTCACATTTCATACAGGAACCAGTAGTAGCAAGCACAAACTAGGAAAGAAAGGCAAAGATAAGGACAAAGCTCTCAACAAAGTTAATGAGGGTCGAATCCATAAAGATAAGAGGTGTCACTTTTGTAAGAAGCCTGGTCACTTCAAGAAAGATTACCCTAAAAGAAAGGCTTGGTTCGAAAAGAAAAGTACCTACTATGTCTCAGTATGTTTTGAATCAAATCTTATTGAAATGTCTAATAATACCTGGTGGTTAGATTCTGGTGCAACTACTTGTGTGTCACATGTTAAATAGGGATTCCTTTCAATCCAAACCATAAAAGAACTGAAAAGTTCTCATATATGGGGAACAGAATGAAGGTATGGGTAGAGGGTATTCGGACATACAGATTGATCATGGACATTAGTTGTTACCTGGATCTAGAAAAGTGTCTTTATGTTCTTGAATGTGCTAGGAATTTAGTTTCTGTTGCAAAGTTGGATGTTGTAGGATTTCAATTTAAGATTGGAAATCGTGTTTTTTATTGTATAAAGATGAGTAATGTTATGATTCTGGTACTTTAATTGATTGTTTATATCATTTCAATCTTGATGTTGATTTTGCTAAATCTCTGTTTCATGTTGACCACATTATAGGAAGTAAACGTAGTACATAAAATGAACGTTCTGTTTTTTTATGGCATAAAAGATTAGGTCATATATCCAAGGAAATGGTACAGAGGTTAATGGAAAATGAAATCTTACCTCTATTGGATTTTGTTGACTAGGATATATGTGTGGATTGCATTAAAGGCAAGCAAACCAAACATATATCAAAGCATCCAGCCACAAGAAGTAACGAATTACTTGAATTAATACACACTGACATCTGTGGTCCTTTCGAAGTTCCTTCTTGAGGCGGCGAAAAATATTTTATTACCTTTATTAATGACTTCTCACGATATGGTTATATTTATCTATTGCATGAAAAATCTCAGTCTGTTGACATCTTAGAGGTGTTCGTTAATGAGGTAGAAAGATAGTTGGATAGAAAAGTAAAGATAGTGAGGTCCGATAGAGGTGGTGAATATTATGGAAAATTCGATGAAAATGGACAATGTCCAGGTCTATTTGCAAAGTTTCTTGCAAGTCGAGGCATATGTGCACAATACATAATGCCTGGTATACCGCAATAAAATGGTGTAGCCGAAAGGCAAAATCGTACTCTTATAGATATGGTTAGGAGTATGTTAAATTGTAGCATTGTGCCGTTATCATTGTGGATGCATGCATTAAAGACTGCTGCATATCTGCTTAATAGGATTCCTAGTAAAGCAGTTCTTAAGACACCTTATGAGCAGTGGATGGGAAGGAAACCTAGTTTAAGACACCTTTACATTTAGGGTTGTCCGGTAGAAGTAAGGTTGTATAATTCACATGAAAAGAAGCTTGATGCGAGAACTGTTAGTGATTTTTTCATCGGCTATCCTGAAAAATCAAAAGGGTACAGATTTTACTGTCCTAACCATAGTACGAGAATAGTTGAGTTTGGTAATGCTCTGTTTATTGAAAATGGTCAAATTAGTGGGAGTGGAGAACCATGAAAAGTGGATATTCACGAGAATCGAGTAGAAACCACTCCAAGACGAGTAGACACTACCACATCAGACGTGATTTCACCGATTGTTGTTCCTCTTGTTGCATCACGGATACGCAACATACCGGAATAGCAAATTAATGTTCCAATTCCACAAATTGAACATATTAATGATAAACCAGCTAATGGTGATCAAGTTACAAATGATCAAGTAATGTCACAAGACGTAGCATTACGAAGGTCTGTAAGGAAAAGAAGACCAGCTATTTCAAGTGACTATGAAATTTACTCACTTGAACATGAATGTGACTTGAGCATTGATAAAGATCAAGTCTCGTTCAAAAAAGCCATAGAATGTAACAATTCTGAAAAGTGGTTCAATGCTATGAAAGAAGAGTTGAAATCAGTGGATGACAACAACATTTGGGAATTAGTTAAATTGCCGAAAAGTGCAAAGCAAGTGAGTTGTAAATGAGTCTTTAAGACCAAACGTGACTCACAAGATAACATTGAAAGGTATAAAGCCAGACTTGTTGCTAAAGGTTACACTTAAAAGGATGGTATTGACTATAAAGAGACCTTCTCTCCAGTTTCAAAGAAGGACTCCTTGAGAATTGTTATGGAATTAGTGGCTCATTATGATTTAGAGCTTCACCAAATGGACGTAAAGACTACCTTTCTAAATGGTGACTTGGAAGAAGAAGTATATATAGATCAACCAGAAGGTTTTGTGACCACAGGAAAGGAACAATTAGTGTGTAAATTAAAGAAGTCAATATATGGACTGAAATAGGCTTCCGACAATGGTTTCTTAAGTTTAATGATACCATTACGTCTTATGGTTTTATAGAGAACACTATTGATCGGTGTATCTATATGAAGGTCAGTGGGAGCAAGTTAGTTATATTAGTCCTATATGTTGACGATATCCTTCTTGCTGATAATAATCTGGTTTTGTTACATGATGTAAAGACATTTCTTTTTAATAATTTCGAAATGAAAGATACGAGTGAGGCATCCTATGTGATAGGAATAGAACTATTCTGTGATAGATCACAAGGAATGTTATGATTGTCTCCGAAAGGTTATATCGAGAAAATATTAGAAAGATTTAAAATAAAAAAGTGCTCCGTAGGGATAATTCTGATTCAGAAAGGGGACAAATTTAGTCAAATGCAATGTCCACAAAATGATTTGGAACGTAAGGAAATGAAGTCTATTCCTTATCCGTCAGTAGTTGGGAGCTTAATGCATGCTCAAACATGCATTAGGCCAGATATCAGTTTTGTTGTTGGAATGCTCGGTCGATATCAAAGCAATCTTGGAATAGATCACTGAAAAGCTGCAAAGAAAGTCCTTAGATATTTACAAGGCACCAAGGACTATACGCTCACATATAGAAAATCAACCCATTTCTAAGTGATAGGTTACTCGGATTCAGACTATACCGGTTGTGCAAATTCACGAAAATCTACATTCGGTTATATGTTCTTATTAGCTAGAGGAGCAATTTCGTGGAAAAGTGGAAAGCAGTCCATCATTGCTACTTCCATTATGGGGGCTGAATTTGTGGCGTGCTTTGAGGCTACGATTCATGGATTGTGGTTGCGGAACTTCATCTTAGGTCTTGGTCTTGTCGACAGTATTACTAGAGCGTTAAAAATTTATTGTATTAATTCCGCAGCTGTTTTCTTCTCTAAGAATGAAAAATATTCAAAGGGTGCGAAACACATAGATTTGAAGTATTTGTCTGTGAAAGAAGAAGTGCAAAAAACATAAAGTGTCAATTGAGCATATTGGTACCGATCTCATGATAGCGAATTCGTTAACAAAAGGCTTACCGCCTAAAACATTTATTGGTCATGTTGAACGGATGGGCCTTATAGATAAGTCTTTGTTAACATAGTATTCAAACATGTATATATACATATTATTGTCTTGCTCGACTTGTTATGACACTTGTGAATTCAGTTACAGTCATATGTTTTTGCTCACTTATTGGTTATCCATATTATGTTGTATACAATAATTATTATTTATAAGATAACAATTACCGAATGACCCACTTAAAGTTTTATGAATTGAGTTGATTCTGTGATACATAGAAGGAATCAGGTTATATAACTTGTGACCGCCATGATCCTATCAGCTTAATTTAATTAAGGATGACTTGATCGATTCAATGTAATGTGTGCACTTAAAGTTTTCTTGTTGGATTCCCAAGTCGTAACATGGGCTAAGTGGGAGATTGTTAGATTATTTTATGGCCCATGTGATTTATAGATTTGAGTTTCATGAATAGCACCCAAGATAATGGTTATTGGGTATTAAATGATGGATCTCAACATGGGTCAATGACACTTTTCCTGTCTCTTTTAAAATGAACTAACATGATGGTTAGTGAAATGATATATAAGTTTTAGAAACTTATGAAAGGTTATCTTAACCATTGAGAAAATCAATTTACAAAAGACAAAAGGTAGAAAGGGAATAAATCCTCGTCAAGAACATTGCTACACTATGAAGACAGGTTTGTCTTTATATATTGTTGTTCATCGATCCATGAAATTATTAACACGCATTACCAGCCCCGGCCCTAGGCAGACGTGAGCTGGGCCTCTACGCAGGGCCTACTTTTAATAATATAAAATATAATTTATTAAAAAAAGAAAAAAATTTTCTAATTTATTTTTAATTAAAGTCAAAGGCTCACATTTTCTTTTTCGTCCCGGGCTTACAAAATTTCAGGACCGGCCTTGCGCATTATACTTGGAACCAACCTTCCATATACACAATCTCCATGGATAATAACATCACCTGTGAACGAGAAGTTCACCAACTATGGTCTAATTGGATCTATTGTTCGTAAAGAAGCACAGGTTTTGTTCGTAAAGAAGCACAGGTTTACAGGTCAGGTTTACTTTTTGGTTTCGTTTGGCTTAGATAGCAGGAACATATGTGTATGGAAGAATTTGAAAGATTTCATGGGGTTAAGTCCAACAATGGGTTAGTTAAAGCCATTGTTATACTTGGTAATAAGATTTTCGCGAGATAGCCTTGTTTCAACGTATGCGTGGCATAAGCTGTTCCACGTGCAGTTTAATGGTGATAAGAGCATCATCTCCATACGGTTCAGAAGCATGATTGTCGAACCTATTATGTTGAAAGTAAGGCTGTGGTTTAACTGGAATCTATAGTGGATGTACTCTTCTATTACGTATGTGTTGGAGGAGAGACTTACGGGTTGGATCACCAGCCGTTGGTTTGTAGAGTTGATGGAGATTATTTGGTAAGAGTTGGTTTTTGTGTCAAAGATAAGTGAATTAGCGTTGCACCGTATCTTGTATTACTGGTTGTTATAGTTTAGTCCATGCTTAGTGGGTATGAAATGGCACTGGGTCCACGTTTGGGGCATTGATAAGCAGAGAAGACAGCGGTTATATTAATTTGTTTGGGTAATAAAATTTTTAATTTTTAATTTAAAAACTTAGGATCCACCTATATAGTAAAATATTATAAATATATGCCACGTCATTGCTGACTTGGCAAAAAACTGATAGCACCAAATTGCCATAAATTTCTTGGTTAGTTTAGGGTTGCATATTGATGTTTGTTAAACGATAAGGTTTAATTTGTACTATTTGAAATGTTGAGGGTTAAATTGCTGAATGATACAAACCTTGGGGTTAAAAAGGGACCTTTTACCAAAATCATTTGAGACAACAACTTTTAGTAGTAACCCAAATGTTGTTGTCTCAAATTAGGCAAGGGTTTAGAGAACATCTCGAGTTAGCTTGCCCTATTTGATCTACTTATATCCTTTTCAATCCCTAACTAGTTATTTTTGACAGTTTTATCTAGTTAGCTAGTAATGAAACTTTTGTTGTGGAACGGAAGTAATTACTAAGCTAGTAATGGAAATTTTGCAGATAGATAGCAATTGAAATATTGTTATCGAAAGGAATTTGGTGTATTTAATGGCTTATAAAGTATATATACGTTCAATAATAAAAGCATAAGTACATTTATAAGTACAATCATACTAGTCATACTAAATTTTAAATTTTACAACGATATAAAAAATGAATAATGAAAAACAACTAAAATAAATGCTAAATTCATTTTCAATAACATCAATTTTATTTTATTTTTCTCTAAACTCAACATCTCAATGACTTGCTTCATAATCTTCAATTGCACATCATCTTCATTTGGTCCATATATACTTCTTATTCTTTTAGCATCCTTCTTCAATGCAGATATTTCATTCTTTAATTTGTTTTAATTACATAGACTGCTCTTTCAGGAAATTTTTTATCATAACATTGAAAAAAATTCATAATTACCAATGGGATATTGTGACATCCCAAAAATTTTTAACCTAGATTACTATAGCTCCATAATGTCCTCAAACAAGCATTTAGTCCATAATAAGAAAACACTTTGTCAACATTATTATAATTAGAGTTACTAGATGTTGAGAATTACATCTACAAAATTATAACAATAATCATTAATTAATAACCATAAACAAACAATTCCTTTACATTATGAAGTTTACATAGATGAGTTGAGTTAAACATAGGTCTTGCGAATTTAGGACACCGGAAAGTGCTGCCAAAATAAGCATAATTGAAACCTTAGTTTTTAGTAAGGATCCATTCTACAAAATGTATAAAGCATATGTATCCATTCTACAAAATGTATAAAGCATATCTACAACTATAAACTATAATGGGACATTTATGAAGGAAGATCTTAGCTTTATGGTTTGGAGTTGAAGACTACAAGACTAGGATAAATTCACCAATAAGTTGTTGCTTGAACAATATATTTCATATATTCCATAATAAAATCCCATCATGATAATACTTTGAGTTCATATATCACTTTACAAAATAAAAATCAAGTCATATTCATGTTCATAAAGTTTATCAGTTGGCCTAGACCATGAATGCTTATCTTGTTAGCTCAAAAGATTAGAAGTCCTAGTAAAGTGCCTAGTAAATACAGTCAATTGGAGTATAAAACATAATTGCAGGTAAAGGTTAGATAATGTATGAAAATCCCAAATCATAGTCATAAATTTACTAAGTTATAGTCATCCCTACATTAAAAACTAGCAGTAAAACATATAATCAAAGCAACTTGAAATTGAGAAGAATGCATAGAAAAATGAAGGAGGATGATGGATGCATCTACTTTGAACCAAAGGAATCCCTAGATGACAAGATAAAAGATGATTAAGGAAGCCCTAAATGATGGAGGACAACATTGGAGAAAGCAAATGATAATGATGGAGGAGATGGACTAGTTTGTTTTGAATCATAGAAGATGACATCAACTTCACCTATTTTCAACTTAATCAAGATTGTAACATTTGAGCTATCCCAAAACATTATTGTCTTAATTAAAATTTGGCCAAAGGAGCATTTTAAATCCTAACGTTTATATCCAAATTTAAGTTGAATCCCAATGTTTTAGGGTATTCAAGTTGAACCTCAATGTTTACAAAATGTTTAAACCAGACCGTACCTGGACAGAAAACCTGACAAAGTTTAACCTCTCTTAGTTAAATGCCATGAGAGATTTTTTTCAGACGTGGCTTTTACTAGTTTTACATAGTGTTGGGACCCACTCTCGTTGACATGGAATTTTTACATTAAAATAAAACTGAGTATTTTACATTAAAATAAAAGTGAGTCCTATAATTATATAAAATGCACTGTTTTTTCTTCTCCTTCAAGAATTTGTTGTTCATCTTCTTCTCCTATTTTAGCAAACTACTTTAGCCCTAGTGAACGTGTAGTTGCCTTCATATTTATTGATAACAAATTTCTTGTCTTTAAATTTTAATAAGGGAAAACTGATGTTTTATGTTCGTATTTTCACTTTGGTAGACCTCATCGAACTCTTTTTTTTATTGTTTTGATAGGGGGGTGTCAATTAGGTGCAGTCTCTATAGTTGAGTATTCACTACGAAATGGCTCAAGTTTTCTTATTGTGTTATAAGTTTGGTCTCTATAACTTCCAATTCATTATGGAATGGTTGGAGTTTTTCCTTTTGTGCTAAAAGTTGTTGGTCTCTATAACTTAGCATTCATTGTGGAAAAGCTCTTGTTATGCTAAAAGTTGCTTTCTTTCCCAAATAGGATAGAGGATGTGGTAGGGTGGTATTGGATGTTGATAGGCAAGCCTGGGTTCATCCATTTACATTTCATTTTTCTCAAAGAACGCTTTCTTTCAATCTTGCAGTTAAAGAGGTTCCAGTCGACATGGAACCAAGATTTAGTACATTTACAAAAGCAAGACAACACTTGGATGGAAAACCTTTGACATATCAACCTCCACCAGTTTCTTCACCTGGGCTTAAGGACAAGCAACCTTCTGTTACTAATAGGCAGCTGTCAGTGGGATCAAGTTCACAAAGTAGTTCACGTCAATCTTAGGGAAAACTTATGTTTGGATCAAATGTAAGTTGTGCTCCTAAAGAAAGCCAAAAGGTGCTTTTTCTTCTACCATCCATTAGTATGAATCGGATTCCTGACAACATCAAAATGATGTTAATAGGACTTTTGGTCTATAATTTTGCCTTTTCTTTTCTCTGGTGTGATTCAAATAAACTCTTTCTTTAATGATGTAGGAACCTGAAAAGAAAACTAAGCAAGAATATGAAAAAAAAGGATCCAAAATTCCAAGCCTTCAAAGGAAAGAAGTACTCTTTAAGGGGTTGATTTTACTATTTGGCAATGGACACCATTAACTTTTCTATTGCCATCCTCATGATTTTCTTTCTAAATTAGCTAAAGGGTTTAATAATAGAAGATGAAGTGGGTTAGTAACATCTTCTCTTGAAATCTCTTTCCAATAGTGTCGTATTATTTCATGTTATATAAATAAGATGACTATATGAAAAAAGATATGAGACAAAGTTTGTCATATCAAAAGTGACCGAATTTTATCAAGTAGATGAAAAGAATGATGGGATTGCATATATATGATTAACATGTAGCATTTGGTAGAAAAATAAAAACTTTTAGTCGTATGTAGGAATTGCTTACTTGAACAGATCAAACTAACTCGAGATTTACGTGAAGATGTGAGAATTCCATCTTCTAATCTCTAAATGCCTCTATAGTTGGGAGAAACATGATCCTCAAACCAAAAAGTAGTATCAAAGGTTGTTTACATAAGTAGTCTTCATGAGGGAATAGCTTTAAGAGCATCTTTCATATAGGGATACTTGAACTAAAAACCCAGCTCTTTGGCTTTAGTTGGATGCACCTTTTGTTCTTCCAAAACTTGCACAAAGCTTTATAATGAGTTCCAAATGACATGTTATAATGCAAGAATAAGAGTTGAAATAGATGTAGTTCAACTATTCTTAGCACAAAGCAACATCTATAAGGGTTGCTTTAATAGCAAAGTCAAGTACAAGCAGCCATGAGGGTCAGCCTATGACGTTTCCTAAGTGGTTACACATCTCAGAGAGTTGAATAAGGTTTGGCGCAATTCCATTAATAACTCCTAATATTGTGGGTCATAACAACTGAAGTTAAATAGTAATAAACGTTCTCTGGGTGCCAAAGCAGTTTAATGAACAAGAGAAGAAGATGAACAATGAATTCTTCAAAGAGAATAAGAAACAGTGATTTTTATGTAACTATCGGAACCACTTCTATTTTAAAATAAAAATGGCAAATTAGCAAGAGTGGGTCTTAATAATATTTAAACTTTAAAAAATCATAAAAAATGCCACGTGGTATTTAACTAATGGAGGCTAAACTCCGTCAGGTTTTCTGTCTAAGTAAGGTTTGTTTTGAAAGTTTTGTAAACATTAGGGTTCAATTAAAATGCTCTGAAATGTTGTTGTTTAACTTAAATTTTGGTGTAAATATTAGGGTCTTTTGGCCATGAAAATTTCCAATTCCTTGAATCTTTGGCCATGTAGGATAATAATGTGGCATGGGCCAATACAAAAAATAGAAAATATGATAAATGGGTTTTTTCTGATGGAGGGTTAATGAAAATAAATAGTCAGGGTTATTTTTATATTTTTACAAAATCATAGGATCCTTTTGAAACGAGTTGAAATGATAGGGTTTAATTTAAATTTTGATATAAACATTTGGGTCTTTATTGACCTTTTTGCCCATCTTGCAACAATCTTTAGTTCCATACTTTATAATTTGACTGTCCTATCCTTCCGTCTTCAACTCACTATCGAGTTGTCTCTGGCAATTTAAGTTTGTAAGCTACTGGATCAATAAATTGTAAAATTTTAAATGGTTTGAAAATAGAGAAAGTTTCTAGTTCTCCTTATACTACAAACTAAGATGACCATGAGGGTGTAACTTAAGATGAACCCATTCATCAATTGAAAAAAAATAGATCATACTATTTTTGATTTGCCTATTGCTTTATACAATTCTAAACATATGTATTATAAGATTTGATTAACTGAATTGTAGTCTCTATATTTTTTAAGTTTTGATCCACCATCAACATTTTAGAATCACTAGCCTAATAAGGAATATAAATTGGAGGAGTAAAATCATATAGTGTCTCAAAAGGGGAGCAGTGAAGAGTGGTATGAAATATGATATTATACCACCATTTAGCCAAAGACAAAAACTTATTACATTGTTGAAAACACCTGCTTGCTCTACAAAGTTTGATTAAACAACTCTAATTGACTTGTTTGAGAATGATAAATAGAGGAAAAGGCTAATAAAACACTATATATTTTAAAGAAATCTTGCAAAAAATTGCTACAAAATGAGATCTTTGTCACTAATAATTATGATACATATTGTGTGCAATTTGTAAACATGATTAACATATTTAGAAGCAACTTTAGCAGCTAAATATAGATGTAGCACAGGGATGAAATGATCAGATTTTGTAAATCGATCAATGATTTTAAAAATGAATGTATAGCAATAATATTTAGGCAAACCTTTTGTGAAATCCATACTAATATCAATCTATGCTTGATGATAAATTGGTAATGGTTGAAGTTTCATGGTGTAGACAAAGTTCCATATTTATTCCTTTGGCAAATATCATACTGTAAGATAAATTCCTAAATGTGAACCTACATCTTATTTCCATGGAAATACAAACTCAATCTCTTATAAATGATCAAAAATCCTGAATGACCTCCTCTAGCTAAGTCATGGAACAAAGAGATGATCTTCTCCCTCAAGTACACTTCTACTTCCACCACTGTTCTACCTTTCTAATACTAACTCCTTGGTTCATGTATAGGCAAACTTTAATTCTTCTCCTTGTTTCAATCTCTTAATCAATGAATGGTAATGAGCTATTAGTCTCCCAACTCCTTTTAATCCCTTACAATAATGAACTTTGAATTTGTAAAACTGACATGATATATAGCTATCCACTTTCAATCCTAGATAAACTATCAATTGCTATATTATCCACACCTTTCTTTTGTTTGATTTTATGCGTTGATTTTACCTCATTATTCTCTTTTTGGTCTATGAAGTCAATTATCACCTAAAAACTCATTTGAAGAAAATTAAGTACCAAAAATACCATAAAACTCTCAAAGAACAAGAAAAACACACTAAATATGGGTAAAAAATATAGTCAATTAATCTTTTACCAAATATCTCCACACTTAAGCTTTTGTTTGTCCTTAAATAAATCATAATTCAAATCATCAAACTTGCAAACATTCATCCGTTATTATCCTCATCCTATCCATTCACACCCTGAATGATCATGTTATATCAATCAAATTAACATGCAATTATATTCATGTTATCCTAGAACCAATCTTCATAGGTCGATATCAATAGTAATCACATATATAATCTTTTTGAAATCAAAAGCACAAATTTTCACTTCGTCACTAAGGGTTCACTCAGTCTACTCAAAGTGTTTAGTTATGAACCTCAAATTAATACACAAGATGATTCTTAACTATAAGCGTGCAATAAAATCATATCTTGATCACTTATAAGTAAATTAGAAACAAAAATCAAAAGGTCTTGTTACAAGGCTTTAATGAGGCTTAGGTAAAGGTATAATAGGGATAACAAAAGGGTAATATTGTCGAAGGAAATTTACAAAAACAAAATTACTTGACACTTAGGGGTCTTTTAGTTCTACTTTTATTTTTCTATTGTAGTTTTTAGTTTTTATTTTCTTTTTTAATTAAAAATAAAAACCTGTTTGGTTTAGATTTCTAATATAAAAACTGAAAACAAAAACCTGTTTGGTTGAGATTTGTAATAAAAAACTTAAAACAAAAAATGCTTGGTTTTATCATCATATTTCCTATTTTTAATTATCCTCTTATGTTAATTATTTTTAATTAATTAATTCTCATTATGGTTAGAAATAAAATATATGCATATTTATATAATTAAAGAAATTTGCACATCATTTGTTTATAATAAAATTCTATAAATTAAAAAATTACATTAAGTCATTATAATAAATAAAAGATGTTTATTATATTATAGTTCTTCAAAACATAACAGTATTATCATTTACAAAAAGAAATATAAATCAATTAGAACTAATATAATCATTCCACATTTGTTTAGCAATTTCATCTCGCTTCTAAGACATATTTCGAAGTTGTGCTGGAGTGATATTATACTCCACTTGAGAACTTGCATCTTCATTTTCACTTCCCTAATTTGTTCTTCATTTTCAGTACAATTGTCAAAAATTCATTGCTTTTGTCATATATTCTAATATAATTATGTGTAACACAACAAGCAATAATGATGTATTTTTATTTCTTCATATTATAACTCAACATATTTGAAAGTAAAGGGAATCTTACTTTTAAAATGCCAAAACATCTTTCAATAATATTTCTTAACGAAGAATGCGTGTAGTTAAACAATTCCTGTGGATCTTAAAGTCTTTATCTTCCTCTATAATATCGCAAATGATATCTCTCACCTTGGTATGGTAAAAGAAATTCAGGCATATTGATATAGCCTAAATTAACCAAATATAACTTTTTTTTGAAAAGTTAACCAAATATAACTTACCTACATATAAAGGATTTAATATTAACAAAAAGATATTAAAAATTAATCATGATTACTATGTTTATTCAAAATAATATAATACCTTATGGAGGTAGAGAAAGTTGATTCGTTAGATTTTTCAATGTCTCTAAAAGAAATCAAGAGTCATTTGTAGTACCTTCCCATCCAGCCATTATATATGTAAAACACATGTTAAATGAGCAAAAACATATAATATTTTGGGTTGGATCAATTCTTTAACCCCTGTATGGTATTTGTTCATTAGTCAGAATATGTGCATCAATATGTGTACCATCTATTACTCCTCTACAATTCTAAAAAAATAAAATTATACTATTAAAATAATTATTAATTATAAGAACCTAATTAAAATAGTAATTAAATATATGAATATATTTGAAAATATGGAAAGAATTTTGAATTACATTGAATCTCAGAAGGTGTATTGGTAAAGGATGGTGGAGTAATGACTCTTTTTGAAACACGATTAACTACATATAAGAATTTTCGAAAGTACTTTGAAATTGTCCAGGTCGAATATTAAAGGTGTTCAACATTAACTGTAGTTGTCTTACTATACCCTATAGTCGTAAAAAAATTGCTACTTGTTCCTCCACAATCAAATGACTTGTTGCCTTTATGCCTCATAAGCTCTTCAACTCATCACAAAAGCTCAAGAAGAATATCTTGCTCATTCTTAAATTTTTACAGATCTTTATATGATTCCCATTCAAAAGTTCTAATATCCAATCATGACCTGATAGAGCAAAAGTTCTACATGGTTGCTTCCGTAAATGAAAATATTTGTTCTCTCCCCCTGTTAAAGAAATATTGATTGCCTTCATTAGTTCATCATCAGAATCTGATTTGAAATTTGATAAAGAATCCATCTATCTACAATGCCAACATTAGATAATTAATAAAACATTCAGCTAAAAAGTTTAATTAAATATAGACAAAATATTCATAGAAAATAATCGAAATCACTCTTAAAATTCAGTTAAACATTCATATAAAACACAAACTTCAAACTGTGGAATAGTGTTTAATATAAAAGTACCAAATTAATAAGAATTCGGTATGAAATAACATGAAAATACAACTAAAGTGACATAATCCAATCCAGCTTCCTTGTATCTACCATCTTCATAAAAATATCCCTATAAAGTGGAGCACCATGTAAAGCCTTCACAACTTTTCCATATTAAACACCCTTAATTCCTAATTCATCTAAGGAATTCAGACATTCCATCATTATATTAAACTCTTGCATAATTGATAAAGCTCTAGATATATTCTTTGCAATGCATAATGTTTCACTGAGTTTTTTCTCAAGTAAATCGTTCTTTCTTTTTGATTTTTCACTAATTATAACAAAGACCTCTTTTACAATGTTAGAATTTGTCTTCTTTGCCTTCTTATTCTTAGGAGATTTCTTTCTCTTAGATGGAGAAATTATAACTTGTTCTCCTTTTTCATTATACGAGCTATCTTCATCAGCAACAATTATATGCTCCTCTTTTATACTATTCAATGGAGATTTAGTTGATGATGTACATGCAAACCAGCTGTAGTAGTATCTCCAAAAATATGACATGAGTATGAAAACTTCTTACATTCTTTTTTCTTGAATTTGTAAGTCATTTTATGCACCTATAATGATGGAAAGAAAACATGAGAACAAATGTTATCATTACAACAAAGTGACCTTTTGTCTTTTTTGGCTATGATTTGAAAATTACAGCTAAAGCTGGAAAATCGTAGGCAAAGGAAATAAAACTATTGTTATAAAATGGTTTCTGATTTTTTAAAAACTATTGGTGACATTTAGCATAGGCTATGTTTTATATTTGTAGCTAACAAGACTTGTTGAGGTTTTTAACTGTGTACTTAGTTTTGTAGCTAAATGTTTTCATCTACAAAATTAAGCTAATTTTGTAGCTGAAAACATTTTGCAACATTTTTAACTCTAAACTTATTTTCGTAGCTAAATGTTTTTATTTCGTAGCTAAAACACACAAATTTCATAGTATTATCTCCGAAAATAGATTTTGTAGTTAAAAACTTAAAAGACAATACAAAATGATGTCATTTTCTACATATTAATAACCTAATTAAGAAGCAATCTTCGTCCTCTATTGAATGTTCTTTGTCTTCTAGCAGCTGCAGTGTGCTCGTCTAGTATGATTTTCTAGTGGGTTCTTCCGTCTTCATCTCTCTTCTTTCTAGCGTCGTCATGTTTTCTCCACCAATTGGCAACATTTATTGTACCTATTCACACAAAGGTCCTTCTTCTCTAGGTAATTGGGGTTTTTAGTTTGTTCTTGGTTAATGTAAGTTAGGGCTAAATTGAAATGAATTAAAGTTGAAGGGTTCATATACCCACCAATAAACGTCATTGTGTGAGTACCATATCACTCAAAATATTGGTGAGATCATATGAACGAATTTCTTAAAGTTGAATCAAAAGGCTTGAAATTACATTGCTAGATTTACTTTTTGTTAAAGTAAATCTACCTTTTTATTAACCCGTCAAGGCCATATTTTACTTTGGCTCTTTCCCACAATTGCAAGCACTGAAACATAAATGATTTCATTATTTTTATGTCCCATTGTTGTGTTCAATTAAATCTTAAAAAAAATAAATTATTCAAGGGTTCTGCATTTATAGACAGGGATTATAAGGCAATTTGTGTCTCTCGTAGAGAAATTCTCTAAAGGTGACCATTACTTTTGCCTTCTATAAATCACATTGATTGTATGTTCCAAGAAAATTCCAATGCCACTGTTGTAATCATTTTTACCTCTGTTTTAAAGTTGTCTTTAAAATAGAGGTAAAAATAAATACACCAAATGGTAACCACTTTTGTTAAAACCCCATAAATTTTATATATTTTTGGATGGTAGTTATTGTCAAGTAGCCATGCTAATATGAACTGATAAGTGATAACTTTCTATATTAAGATTGATAATTTAGCACTCTCAAGCAATTGGAGCCATAATATTGTCTTTTCCCTTAACATTCTTAACAAGTTATTAGTTTAGTTATTTGAAGTTTCTTTTGCTTTATTGGTTAAGACTTCTAGATATGTTATGTTCAAATTTTTAGAGCTTAAATTTGAATCTATACAACTTGCTAAGAAGTTAGTGATTAGGAAAAACTAAAATTTGAGTTGGGAGAAGACAATCAAAGTTCCATAACCTATGAAAATAATTTTATCGTGTATAGCAAATATTGGGAAGAGTAAAGTTCATGGGAACTTTTAGGAGCATTTGTACCCTAGATATGTTTAATAATGATTTCTATACCTTTTAAGAACAATTTGTGGACAATTAATTAGTAAGGTAGAATACTTGTTCAACTCTTCAATAATGCATGTTATGGAGTTGTCCTCTCCCAGGATATAACCTGGTGAATAAATTATTGACATTAATAGCACTTGACATTCTGTTGCTTGAGGGAAAATATGAGAATCAAACCTAAAATGTAGCCTCGAACTTCTTAAGACTATGTTGGTTGGACGTAAGATTTCTAATAGAATGGAATGAAATGGTTTATAATAGAATGAAATGTAAATTGATGTAATATTAGAAAATTATTGTTTGGGAGGGATGGAAGGGTTTATAATATAATACAGTGAAATGTTATTTGGAAGAAGGGTTCAAATTGTAATATAGTGAAATGTTGTTTATCATTTTACATTCCATTCTAAACTCTCAAATCGGAGATAACTTATTTTTACTATTTAGGATGAAATGTGATGTAATGTGAAACCCTTCCCTTCTATTATATTTCATTTCATTCTATTATAAACTCTCCACTTAAATCATGGTATAATATTTCATTTCATTCCATTCTATTAATAACTACCTAACCAATTATAGACTAAAACTTTAGTTTAAATAGGAATACTTTTTCCAACTTGCCTAAAGTAATTATTTGATAAAAAATCAATCTAAATAAGGCCATTTTCACACATTTTAAGGCGCGTACAATGACGATATCAAATACCTTAACCTTTTCTTTCCATTCTCCAAGTTTGTTTGTTTTTCTTATCTGCCTAATTTAGTTTTGATTTTCTTCTATATCTTGATGATGGAGATTATCGGGTTGACACAACTTGTTGGCTTAGAGATTTATGGATTTCACACACTGGAACGTACCTCTTTTGTTTCTTTCCTTTTTCTGTTGTTTTTAGTCTTAATTTGTTTAGTTTGTCGTCTTGCTTTGTCGGTTAATGATTGTTGTTATATCTATATGGTTCTAGTTATTCATGACTGGGAAAAAGTAAACAATTTTAGCACATAATTATTGAAGTACACATATTAAATTATCTTTTTGAATAATCGGTTATAAAAGTTCAATATACAATACTCTACTAGGAGTAAGTTTTTGTTGATGGAAGAAAACTTCCAGCATTATAACAAAACTCCTAATAATTATGGAATAAGTTGAACTATTTTAGTTAGAATGGGAATACCCAGCTCGTTCGTTGTTAGAGCAAGTTTTAATTGTTTTTGGCTCATTAAGTGGTGGGTTGATAGAAACAAGTGATGCTCGGGTTTTGGTGGCATCAGAGTGATGATGATTGATAGACCTTATATGTACAAAAGAATAATTTGTATTGAAGTTACAAGTTTTATATGAGGAAATGGTACTTTTTGATTGGAAGTCGTTGAGCATAAAGGAATGCTTTTAGGTGAACTGATTACAGAGAAAGGACTAAGAAAACCTAATTCATCCTGTTCCAGAAAGTGGGATGTAGCAGTATAGCCATCACGTAGTTGTTTTTGTATTTTGTTGTTTCATACCTTCGTGATATTTTTGTTTCTACAGCAAGCTTAAGTTGACTTGTTAAACTACTTGATTATTTTTGCAAACTTCATTTCTTAAGAGTCAACTCATGATTCCATTTTATAACTACCTTCAATGTTGCTTTCTTACATAGATAGATTTGGATGCTGCAAATATAAGGCATGAAGCTTAAACAAGATGGTTACCTCCCAATGAAATTCAAACAATAGCATGTAACCACATATTTTTTTCGCATTATTGTCAAGCCTGTGCATTTGCCCAAAAGTAAGTACCTACTTTTATTACTCCTACCCTGAGTAAAATCTATGATCTCGACTCCCACAAGAGCATGTTGTGAGTGTTAGAAAATTGGGTCGAGATCTGATCTAAACTGTAGCGGAATAATTACGAAACTTTTTTGCAACCATTGATATCCTGAAAATCAAGATCTCTTTAATTCTATAAAGATTAACACAAATCATAATAAAGTAGAAACTTAATTCATACCTTATTTCGAAGCTTAATCTTTATCTTATTGTATCTCTTAAATCGTTTCAGAAACTGATCCTTTTCAACTACCATAGTCGCACAAATGTCCAGCCTCTAATGGTATCCACAGATTGAGTTGAGAGAACTCTATAACTATTATAGACAGGGCTAAGCAAAAAGTGCTAGCTCCATCGAGCTTAAGCCTATTTATAATAAGCTTTGGATGTTTTAGTAATTTAATTGAAATTAAATTCTAAGTCCAATTAAACTTTAATTAGAATTACAAATAATTCTAATTAAATACCAATTATGCCCTAATTAAATTCAATATCTCATATTGATCCTTATTTATTAAATATTTTATATTTAATCATAAAGTTTCTCAAACTTTACATTCAAGTCAAACTTAATTAAATTAACTTTGTTCTCTTCAACTCGTTCTTTATGTGAGACCTATTAGGTTCCCAAATACGTTGAAAATGATTATAAATTATAATTCATAATTAGAATTAGATAAATTAAAACTTCTTTTAATTTACCTTTAATTCTCTAGTTAAACAATTTATAATCATAAATCAAGATTGACGTCTGGCAATGTCTCATGACCACCCAAATATTTAGGAATATAAAAGTGGTTTTGACTAACCTTTCTATGCATGATTTTTCCTTATAATTCAATCCTTTCATCATATAATATTTCGATTAGACATAGAGTATAGAATTAATGTCTACTCTATTTTGAGTCCAATCATATTAGTTCTCCGTCATTAGCTATCGATTCAATTAATGACATTTGTTTAAACTATTTACAAAACGTCATTCCAATTTGGCTAAGGATTTCCCGAATCAATACTAATCGAGAACAACGAAACATTCTCCCTAATTACTTTAGAGTGATGAATCTAATTTTGATCACACAACTACCTCCATATAGTTCATGTTACATCCAATGACTACTGATTAAACAAACCATGATTAAATAGGTCATAAGTAGTATCAAAACATAACAATCCCTATACAAGATAACTTTGGTGACCTCAAGTCAAAGGATCACTTATACAATCATCACAATGAGAATTCCATAAACATACAAGTAACGTTTCAAATGGATTTCTCATATCGGGTCTGTTCAGTGAACTTATTCTCTAACAAGCACCTGTATGTTTGTTTAAGTATCTCTATACCTTAGCCTATGAGATCGACTATTTCCTTTATAAGGAAAAATAAAACGTGTGGTAGTCTTTTTTTTAACGTTCTATTAATGTCTAATCTTAATAGAACAATGACTAGGAATATTTAGGAATAATACATAAATGCAATATGAATTTCATAATTATAATCTTATTATAACTTCATTTGCAATATACAATTATCATACGGACTTTATCATATATATCTACATGTACAAAATAAAGAATGCCTTTAAATAATTTGTCACTAAATTACAACCAGAGTGATTGGCTATAGGACATAAAGCAACAGTAAGTTTGGATTGATATTTATTTCTTACATGAGTGAAATTTTCATGTTTTCTTGTACCTTGACTTATATTGCTGCACAGATAAGGAGAATCTGTAACTCAATTCATCTTCATTCATTTATTGCAAAAGCTACCACAGGCATGTGAATCTATGCTTGCTATTCTTCTAGTTCTATTTTTTCTACAGGATAAATTTCTAAAACTTGATAACTTCCAACCCAGCCATTTTCATATTTTTAATACTTTAATGCCATAGATTTATCTAAAAAATGGTTGTTGTAAGTAGTAATTTCTTTTTGTTAAATAAGGAATGTATTGCTTGGTTTGATGATTTTTGATAAGACGTACAAAGCTTCACCATATATGTTTATATTTGTAGCAACTTTTGTTTGACTATGTTGTTTTATGATATTGGTTTGGTATAATGTACTAGGTGGCACAATCATGTTATTTGAGCTTTAAAAGCTTATGAACTTCAGTAAAGTTCAAAATGAATGGAAAGATTGTTAAAGAAGCTCATGAACACCTAAAGTGGTTTTATATGATTTCCTAATGAAATAAGTGACATCGATCTATACTTTTTGGGATTAGTTGACATTTTTCTTTTGGTATATTTAATTAGAACCAAGTACTTATTGTTTTAATACTCACAATATTTTTATTTGATTTTAATAAAGCTTTTTGGATGATTAAAGGTTTATCGACATGGATAACAGTTAGTAGTCATTCGATTTTTGCTCTAATATTTTTGTAATATGAGCATTTATAATTTATAAACTGATCTCTTTATTTGTTTGGTCTATAAGAAATTTTAAAGTTGCCATTAATATAAAGAATATTCTTTTTGTTGGCATAATTTAATGTATTTATATAATTTTACTTTTTATAAATAATGTTAAATCTTTTTAATTAAAAATATTTTATACAATTTATTTGTAAATAAATTCATAATAAAAATATATTGATAATTACATACAAAACATATTGTACAAAAAAATCTAGCTAAAAAATTTGGCTATGTTTTAAAAAAAGTAGTTAAAAATATTTGGCTACGTTTCTAAAAACATAGCTAAAACTATTTGGCTACATTTCTTAAAACATAGGTAAAAATGTTTGGCTACTATTGTGAAAATGTAACTAATAGTAATTAGCTACGAAAAAAATGTAACAAAAAGCTATTGGCCATGACTTTTGAAAATGTCACCTATAATTTTTAGTTACGAATCTTTAGTGATGTTTTGTGTGATAAACCAGGAACGTAGCTAAAAACTATATGCGATGTTCTTTAGACATTTAGCTATGTTTTTTTTCGTAGTTAAAAATCAACTTTGTTGTAATATATATTATATGATTATTAATTAAAAAACCATATTTTTACCTTAAATAGGTTTTTCTAACATTCATTTGTAACATTAACTTCATCGATAAAGGAGTTGTAACCAATTCTTGTTTCTTTAAGTTCTTGAAATTCTTCAATCTAGCCCTTAATCTATTATACTTATTCTTCAATTGAACATCAATATAATCCTTACTAAAATTTTTTTGAACACTTGCCTTGATATTTTCCCAACCATATTTGGAAAAGGTAGTAGTTGCTCGATTTTTCTTCTTCACTTCTTCAACAATCAAGGAGATTAAATACATCTCTATGAGATCATTCTATACCCATATTTTTCATTTATTTCTACACAATCATTGGAGTGACTGGTTTACTGCCATCCTTTTCTTCATATGACAATTCAGTAGCTTGTAAATAAGTCATTAATTGTAAGATAATAAGAAGGAAATAATTGATCAAATTAAGAAAACCAAGTAAGTTTAATGTCTTTTTTGGTACAAACTGTCAATAAAATATGAAATGATGAAATTTCTTGAATGGTAAATTGAATCCAACGGTTTGCCATGTAAGAAGGTGAACTACTTGTCTTCTTATGCAATCACCCTTGTCCCCTCTTCTACTTCTTCTTCTTGAATAGAGACTTCCTTATATTGTTTAAGCTCTATGTCCCTTGCCATTTGTTCCTCGTCCTTTTCTTGAATTGCTACTTTACTTGTGAATTTGACCTTTGTTTCCTCTTCAAACTGAGGCATTAATAGGCTCTAACAATGCGTTGTATTTGGCTCAATGTCTTTGATCAGCTAAAAACTCTTTTGGACAACGTAATTGGCTCGCTTCATCATTGACAAGATCTTCCATTAAAGATTCAGATGAAGCATAATTGTGCAATCCATCAGTATAAGAGTTGCTTCATTTTGAATCATCATTATGTTCATAGAATGTATTATGAGACCAATTTCTCAAACAATATGGATTCTCCCACATGCCCGAAATTGAAAATTATGGTGGTTACCCCACAAATGTCACAACACAAGATGAATGTCAGTTGTGCTTCTGTGTCACTTAGAGGACTCCCCACATTCCTTATTAACAATGCATTGGAATGTTGCTCAACTTGAACCTCCAAGTTATGAAGAGGAGAGGAGTGGTTTGTTATGATTTATCAAATTTAGCTTGAATCCTCCTCTCAATCTCCCACTTATCAAACTTTTCTATTAACTTGGAGCTTATCTCGTTTGTTATATTACTGAACTTTGACTTGAAAGATTTTGACTCCAAGGATCCAAGCCTACCTGTTGGAAACTTAGTGGATCTTGTGCTCTCATGTTGTTGCCTGCATTGTTAATCCATGAATAATTTGGGTGGTACTGCCACCCAATATTATATATGTTATAGAAACTCCCATTCATTCTGTAATGCCTTCATTGGGTTAGAAGAAAAAAAATCTGCACATTACTCAGGTTGAACTTGTTGTAATTTTTTATGTTTAACTACCTATACTCACACAAGAAAATTATCAAATCCTTAAATTAAAGGAATTCAAATTTTTGTGATGCTAAAAGTTTTAACAAGTTTTACATAATAATAAAACTCTTAACACTGCAAGTATATAGATCATGTCTTGTATTATCAAAAAGTATCATTCCCACGAGGACTAGTAGACACCTCAATAACTTGAAAAGAATGTTGCCTAATTTACTAAGAATTTATTTGAATTAAAATAAATAACTGAAATGAAAGCAAATAATAAAACGAAATAAGTAAACAATTTGATAATTAATTTCACAATTACTTTCATAATTAAGATCTCTCTTCAATTGTTCATTAATCTGATAATTGTAGGTTTATTAAATTACCAAGTCTCGTTTCGCAATTTAACACATATAACTTGATTCACTCTCTCAATTTATTACCAAGTATACACATCACAAGTATCATAAACATTCATTAATACATTGAATTCAACAAGAAATAACAAAACAATTCAAGAATAATCCCTAATAGAGATCTAGAAACCTATAATCATGTTAAACATCATAGTAATTCAAATATATATTTAAGAAAGTGAAAGAACTAAAGGGGAAAGAAAGAAAAACTAGTTTGTGTCTTAATATGGAAATCTTGAATTCTATGAAACTCTTCTTGATATCTCTTCTTTAATTTGCTTTGTTATAGTGGTTGCTGCCTCTTTTTGGCAAATTTCATGTTCTTTTATAGTGCTTAAGGGTTTTAGGATTGTGTCCAAGGTTTCCTCACTTTGTTCGGTTACAAAAATAGACTCGAAAACTCAAACCTAAAAAAATCTTGCACCTGGAAACACATCCTAACACGATGATGCATGGTGGCATAATTGTGCCTCACGTTGTTGATTCCTCTCTGGCATGATCATGCCTCACATTAATCTTTGCCATATATAATCATGCATGGTGTATGATCATACCAGCCTGCATGCTTCCAACATCTTCTCCATTCTTTTATTTCATGTTTCCAAACACATCAAAGAACTTTTGAAATCTAAAATTAATAAAAACACTTATAATATATACAAGCACTAACAATAACTCAATTCTAAGCCTATACTCATAACAATCATCTAAAAAATACCTACAAACACACTTAAACACCTAGAAGAACATAGTGTAATCTACACATATCAGTGAGCCTTGTCTCGATGATTACTGTGCTATATTGGGGTGATCCCCGTTTGCTCCCAAAGTTGCCTAGTCATCTGGAAACCTGATCAGTTGATAAATATCTCTTATTGGTCCCCACCTCCTAATTGTCTTAAACTTACTTGGTTAATTATGCAATAATCGCAAGTGCATGGTGTAGTTATGCATAGTACCGGTAAGTATGGGTCGATTTCACAAAGATGATAAATACTAGTAGTTACCATTGTCCTATTATTTAGTCTATGAATTTGGTTTTGATTTTTAATTAAATAAAGGAAAACTCAAGCAAATAAAATAAAATAGGCAGCACGAATAAATAGAGAAACAAAGAATTACTTAGAAAATTGTTGATATCGAGAATTAGTATCTAGGTTTCGAATCCCTTTAAAAACCCTTAACTAGTTGATATTTTATTATGCAATTGTTTTATTGATTATTAGACCATAGAAATTCCTAATGTATTGTTAGGCCCCGAATCTTTTAGTAAGCATGAATTAAATGATTTTGGTGATTTTGTTGGATAAATTATATTCTCCTATTGGAGT
>JAOTJB010000006.1:19130132-19148684 GCA_027123815.1 Erythroxylum minutifolium | reverse complement strand
ACGCCACCCTCGCGGGGCACGGATCCGGGTATCACTGTCGATATCGGGTTCGGGTTCGGCGGGAGTGGGGTGTTACAGAGTGCTTCGGATATGAGGAGCTTTTATGGCTTAGCTAGTTTTTACCGGTAGTTTGTGAAAGACTTCTCCACCATTGCTACTCCTTTGATCGAAGTTGTAAAAAAGGAGAAGGGATTTAGTTGGAGAAAAGAGCAAGAGTATGCATTTAACTTGTTGAAACAAATTTTATGTATTGCACTTGTGTCGGGTTTGCCTAATTTTGATAAATCTTTTGAAGTAGAATGTGATGCCTCCGAGATTAGTATAGGTTAGGGATGGCAATTTAAGTTCGGAGTTCAGAGATCCCCGCAGGGATTTCCCGTTCAGGGCGGGAATTGGCAAAAAAATCACCCTGTAGAAATGGAGATGGGGTAAATATAACCCCGAAATAGAGTTAACGATGGGGACGAGTTGAATAATTCCCGTCCTGTAGGGATCCTTGTTCACGATAAATTTAGAAATACATTATATATTTTTATTTTTATACTCTTTACTAAAAGTTTGGTATAATCATATAAACCAACTTTATATGGGTGCAGAGTGAGGATTCGGGGATTCGGGTCCCCGCGTGGACTTCATGGGGATCCCAAGGATGGGGAATGAGACAAAAATATCTCCACTTCGGAGAACGAGGATCGGGGACGTGGAGTGGGGGTGCTAGGCGGGGACGAGGTGGGGAAGGCACTCCCCGCCCCTGGCTCGCCCTGTTGCCATCCCTCGTATAGGCACTGTCTTAATGCAGGAAAACAGGCCTATTGTGTACTTCAGTAAGAAATTGAGTGGAGCGCAACTCAATTATCCAACATATGACAAAGAACTTTATGCAGTGGTACGAGCTTTGGAGACATCACAGCATTATTTGCAACCAAAGGAATTTTTCATCAAAACCAATCATGAGACTCTTAAGTACTTGAAAGGACAAAGTAAATTGAGCAAGCGACGTGCAACTTGGGTAGGGTTCTTAGAAACTTTTCCATACGTGCTGCACTACAAGCAAGGTAAGGAGAATAACGTCTTTGATGCTTTATCGCGCAGGTATTCCTTAGTCTCAACTCTTACCTCAAAATTTTAAGTTCTGAGCATTTTAAGGAGTTGTGTGCCAATGATGTGGACTTTGCTAGTGTATAGGTTGCTTGTGAAGTGCTTTTGAGAAATACTTTAGGCATGATGGTTATTTATATTTGCAGAATAGTTTATGTGTGCCTAATTGTTCACTACGTGAATTATTTATGCTTGAAGCCCATAGTAGAGGGCTTATGAGGCACTTTGGTGTCGCTAAGACATTAGATATATTGCATGAGCATTTTTACTGGCTGAGAATGCGAAAGGATGTAGAATGCATTTGTGCTTATTGCATTGCTTGTAAGCAAGCTAAATTAACCACTAAACCTCATGGCCTATACACACCCTTACCCGTACCTAGTCACCCTTGGATGGACATTTCTATGGACTTTGTTGTAGGGTTGCCGAAGAAAAAAAGGGGTGTAGATAGCATTTTTGTTGTTGTGGACAGATTTAGTAAGATGGCTCACTTTATTGCTTGCAAAAAAATTGATGATGCCATGCATATTGCTGATTTGTTCTTTAAAGATGTTGTGAGATTGCATGGTATTCCTAGGTCAATAGTTTCGAATAGCCACACCAAGTTTTTGGATCATTTTTGGCGTATTTTGTGGGGAAAATTGGGAACGAAATTGCTGTTTTCTATTACTTGTCACCCACAAACCGATGGGCAAACAGAAGTTGTGAATAAAACGTTAGGGAGTTTGTTGCGTGTTGTGATAGGAAAAAATTTGAAAACATGTTCTAATTGTTTGTCGTTTATTTAGTTCGCTTATAATCGTAGTGTGCATTCTACTACCGGCTATTCTCCTTTTGAAATTGTTTATGGCTTTAACCATTTAACTATATTGGATATGGTGCCTTTACCTTTGCCTAAGTTAACTAGCCTAGATGGAGAGAGGAAAGGCGAGTTAGTTCAAGAGTTGCACGAGAAGGCTAAGCAGCATATGGAGCGCAAGAATGAGATTTGTGCACGCCAAGCTAACAAAGGACGTAAGGAGGTGATTTTCGAACCCGGCGATTGGGTTTGGCTTCATCTTCGCAAGGAGAGATTTCCTAATCATAGGCGGTCCAAGCTTGATCCACGAGGAGATGGTCCTTTTCAAATCCTGGAAAGGATCAACAATAACACCTATAAAATTGACTTGCCTGGTGAGTACAACGTGTCCGCTACTTTTAATGTTGCTGACTTGTCTTCGTTTGATATGGATGTAGATTCAAGGACGAATCTTTCCGATGAAGGAGGGGCTGATGTGAGCAAGGCTACACATAATGAATATAACTACAGACACCGAAATCAATGCGACGGTAATCGAGACTTGATGTCACCTCCTAACCCCACAAGTCGTCCTGGGCTTAAAAGATTCAAGGTTGTGTTAAATTCATTTGTGGCTTGCGTGGTTGATGATGGGCTCCAAAAGAATCAAGATTCGCACTCGCAACTTCAGTTTGTTAGTTTGAGCCAAGTTTTGGGTCCGGGCAACCCTTAATAGGTGCACGTGCTAGGCGCAAGCCTAGGCACGCACTCCAATGCCCAGCAGGCCAGACGCCAAGCGCGCCACACCAGATGCATTGCCTGGCCTCTTTTTCTTTGGGTTGTTTCTTACTGTTTTTAAGACGATTCAGACAGTATTATTTTACCTATTTAGGCCCATAATGTTGGCCCAATTTTGAGTTATTTTGGCGACTATAAATAGTTGCCTTGATATTAGTTTTAGGGCTACACTTTAATAATTTGAGAGCTTGTAAGGAGTTTTCTTCATGTTCTTGTTGTTCCACGAACCCTAACTCTACTTATCAATTAATCTCAATTGTGACGTATTGTTTTGGTTTATTGCTTGGTCTAGGTTGCTTAGACAATCACGATCCTTAAGGTCTAGAAAAGTATCGAAAACTTTGCGTATCTAGTTTGTTTTAAAGGCTACCGGATTATATCAAGATTAATCTCTGTTCATGCGCACATCAGAGATGGATGTGAAAAGACTCAAAAGAAATGCCTTTGTCCATAATCTTTCAGTTAGATAGGGGAAAATATAAATATGAAGCATAGATCATGAGCCAAGTCAACAAGCTAGGTTGATGTCGAGGAGCTTGCATTGTATAGGCATCTCCACCTTATAGAAGGTATTCTTTAGAACATAATCCGTATAAAGTTCATATGTGAATTTCAAGAGACCTTCTATGTGCTATGTTCCAGGTTCACATACCAAAAAGAACTCTATCCCTGGGGAAGAGAAAATAAATTCCAAAAGATGAGATTATTGCAATAAAGTTAACAATTTCAAGCCATATCTATACAGAAGAAACAACTGTCTAACATTATAATAGAATCGACCAAGTGTTTTTGCATAATAAATTGTTGCTTGTTGCGTATTTGATATAGCTGGAATAAAAGACCATGCTGATCGGATACTAAAGAACTTAGAAGAGTGGTCTAAAATTTTAAGATTGGAAATTTCTATTTGATGACTTCACCAAGTGACGCGAACTTTTGCTTCTTATTACGTGCCTTCATGTTAGTGGGCTTATGATATGGTTCCATTTAGGATTATTTTATTATTATTAAAAAGACTCTTAAAACGCTTGGAATGTACGTTTTATCACTTTTTTTAATAAAAGGAGAGACAAATATAAATTACACGACGAGTCTTGAGAAACATATCCTCGACATATCCTCTAGAAGGAGAACATGACATCCAATGGGTGGAGTGGCAAAATAAGTGGTTCCTATAACAAAATGCTCAGCATAGTTCACGAGCTAGTCAGCACATCTGTTACTCTTGCGATAGATATGATGATATACAATAGTCCAGTTCCGAGTAAACAGTTCGTGAATACCCTGAACGATAGGGTTGAGAGTCCATGAGTGGCTTGCCGAGGACGAAATGAGGTTGATTACTGCTGTCGAGTCTACTTCGAGTTCTATCCCGCGATAGCCTAGGCTCCAAGCGAGCATGAGCCCTGTATACACGCCCCAAAGTTCGGCACACACTAATGAGCACCAGCCGAGGTTTTGGATGAAAACTCCAATCTAATTGCCTGTGCGATCACGGAAGAGGCCTCCTGCTTTGGTTGAAATTGCGGAACGTTTGCAAGCGCCATTCGTGTTTAACTTGACCCACCCACTGAGAGGGTAGCATCAGCCGATGAATTGCTCATGTCGAGGGTAAAGTCCGAGGACAACACTTCACTTTTATATATCATATTTAGGACCTTTCATTTAGTTCATAGTTCACTTTTGGTAGGGAAAAGAAAAAGGGTATGAATTGTTGTAACGAGTGGGAGAGGAAGCATACAAGTGACCGAGCTTACCAGAGTTGCATCCTATCTAGGCGTATAGCTGATCAAACCAAAAATGCCCACCCAATTTCAATTCCCAAACAATTAAACCCTAAAACCCAACTTCGTCAGTTGTGATTAACGGACTATTAGCAGCAATAGACCGCTATTAGCTACCGGATAAGTTAAGCGTTGCATATAGGGTTTTAGTTGGATAAACCCTAGGTAACAGCTTCTTTACACTTAATTATTTAGAAGCGAATGACAGTGTGATTTCGTAACTTAGTCGCCGCCGACGACACGACAATGGGAATACCTTCATTCTTCAAGTATTTGACTCAAAAGTACCAAAGCATAACAATAGATGTGAAGGAACAACCTCCTCAGGTGGTTGGCGGTGTTTCAGTACCAATTGACACCTCCCTTCCAAACCCCAATGGAGTCGAGTTCGACAACCTCTATCTCGACATGAATGGCATCATTCATCCCTGTTTCCACCCTCCTCAAGGACTCGTAATTGACTACCTACCTACCTGTGTTCTGTCTGTCCTGTCCAGTTCTTTCTCAAGTATTTAGTTTTTTATGCTTTATGTAACAGCCTGCTCCAACTACATACGATGAAGTTTTCGAAGCAGTTTTTAAATACATAGATAGGATCTTCTCCGTTGTTAGGCCTCGCAAACTTATATTCATGGCACTTGGTAATTACTGTTGTTTTGCAATAGCTTCTTTCTTTTTTTTTTTTTTGCGCTTTCTATGAGTTAGTTTTTGTTCTCATTGTGTCTTAATCACAAATGATTTGACTATATGCAGATGGTGTTGCCCCACGAGCTAAGATGAATCAAAAGCCATCAAGGCGTTTCAGGGCTGCTCATGAAGTGAGTCTTACATCTGTCATGAGACGTGGAAAGTGTTGCCATGGGCGATCACAAAATTTGGTTTTTTTTCTTTTGCAATGCTCTTGTCAGGATTCATGAAAAAATTTGTTCTGATTACTGCCAGGCCTTGCTGGAGAAGGAACCAAACAAGCTAGATTCAAATCTGATCACACCTGGAACTGAGTTTATGGATTTATTATCATCAGCTCTTCGATACTACATACGCTTAAGGATGAATGGGGTTGTGGGTTGGAAAGGGATAAAGGTAGCTTTGATATTGTGAAGGGAGAACTAGCTTTTGCTCCATCTCTCTCTACTTCCCTCCCTCTCACCATCTACACACAAATACAAAAGAAAAATCACTGTCTTCAGATTTGTGCACATGGACTTTTTTCGTATAACATTTCTTGTGAATGAATGTTCTTAGGTCATTCTTTCTGATGCCAATGTACCTGGTGAGGGGGAGCATAAGGTAATGTCTTACATCCGCTTGCAGAGAAATCTACCAGGCTTTGATCCTAATACACAACATTGCTTGTATGGATTGGTAAATGACTTGCTCTCTGTGTTCTTGGTTGAGTTTCAACTTTGACATGGCCAATTTTACATCTTCTTTTGTGCTATTTAGGATGCAGATTTGATCCTGCTTGGATTAGCTACTCATGAAATTCACTTCACAATTTTGAGAGAGGTATGTGTATAGAATTCATGAAAAGAAATTTTCATTCCAAACTTGTTTCTCATGTTAGATGATGACCAGAATGTAAGGGGGATGGTCCACATTTAACTCCTAATTTTGCTGATATAGGTTATCCAAAAAGACAAATCAAAAAAAGGTTCTTTGAAAACACAGCAGAAACGCATCTACTGGCTGAGAAAAAGTGGGAAGTTTCGAGATATCAAAAATGTCGAGGACTACATCATGGGGCTGAGATTTAAGGTTATGACTTTCATTGTTCATCGTATGTAATTGGTACAACATCAACACATGACTATGTGCATTATCTCTGTGATTGACTGAAGCGTGTACGTATTTACCAAAAACAAAGAACAGATTTAATAGAGCATATCAATATTAGACATTTTTTTTTGGGTTAAGATATGATATCTTTTCTAAAAAAACCTAAGTGTAGAAGTCACTTGAAAATTATTGCATCATAGTGTAGAAGTCACTTGAAAATTATTGCATCATAGTGATTGATGATATTATCATCCACATGGGAAATTCATCTATAGGTCTGTGCAGTAGCTATTTACTGACATAAAGATAAAGATTTGGACATGTGGCTTAACCATGAAAACCAAGTAATTTATGATGTTGAGCAATCAACTTGATGTGATTAAACTTTCTTATGGTTTAAGCATATAAAATTTTTGGAAAAGTTACTACTGTTGGTTGTCAGCATTTTATGAATACTATATGAAGTTCATGATCCTTGTGCTTCTGTAACTTCTATTTCAAATTTCTAATTATAGGAAATTTCAGCATTCTGACTTATTAATTTCAAATAGGAAAGGAGACTAGTTAACTGTTTTGCTTATTGAGTACAACATAAGATTGATGGAGATGATCCTGGAAACATAAAATCAATGGTCTTGCAGTTGTGTGATTGAATTTAAGAATCTTTACTTCCTTGTACACCTCATCCAATCCTTTTTCTTGGCCTCATCATCTACATTATATTCTGCTTTAACATTGCCAACTTTGATGGCATATTTGGTTGCAGTTTCTCAGCATTAAAGTTTTGCGCAAGTATTTAGCACGTGAGATGCGGATCTCATCAGCTAAGTTGAAGGCAGACCCAGAGCGTTTAATTGATGATTTTGTCTTCATGTGTTTGTTCATTGGGAATGATTTTCTTCCAAACTTACCATCACTGGCAATAACTGAGGTTGGGAAACAAAAGCTGCCTTTTGTGTGTCTATGTGCGTTTCTTAGAGAAATATATACTGATTTTGTTTCTTAGATGCAAATTAATCATATTTTTGTGGAAGAAAAAATTTTGCGATTGGTAATTAATGAGAAAAATGAAGTGATCTGATTGGTAATTAATGAGAAAAATGAAGTGATAGCGCTTGATCATTATGTATGTAAGAAACCTATATAACCTGATGAAACTACTTTAGTTGTTTATGCTGTTGCCAATTGCATTTCTCCCAAGTAAAGCACTATACGTTGTGCTTATCACTTGCATGGTGTCCCCCAGTCCTCTAATAATGTTGATTTTGATAGGGAGCCATTACTTTGCTAATGAAGGTTTACAAAAAGGAATTTGTTCGGATGGGTGGTTACTTAACCAATTCTTTTGAGGTGCGTAGCTCAACACTTATGTGTAAAGCTAACTTGCTTGAATATTTCTACTGAAATTCCTGTTTTTATCATATTGTATTCATTAACTATTTGCTTTATTTGTTTGCTAGTTTTTCTTGGCACATGTATGCTATATGGTATTTGATGTTTGCTGACATTTTTTGTCTAATTATTAGCTTGATTAGCTTGGTTGATTGGTCATTAAGTTGATAATCAATTCATTATATGATATCATGTTTCCTTTTCTTTTTTTGGTCTTTGATCGAGAGGTATCTCCACATATTCAATCCATTTTGGACGATCCATGTGTTTCCTTCAATATTCTCTTTATTCATTTGATTATTTTTTATATGAGAAGTATGTAAGAGCTGGATGTAAATTAAAAACAGAGCAGGGGATATCGAAAAGCCATACTGATATAGCTAATAAAACATTTTTTTTGTTTTTTACCCATGGATCATGTAATAAGTGTTCTACAGGACAAGATTATTGACATCTAATCTTCTAAGTGATTTCAGTTGTTCAAGAAAGTAATAACCTCATGCTAGCAGATTTCAACTTGAAGTCCCCCTTTTCTGTTTTTCATAAAAATAATTAACAGGGAACACCCTTACGAAGATGTTTTCTCACAATGTTATTTCATATGGGAAGTAACTCCAACAAAAGGTCATATTAGACCATCAAAGAATGTGTTTTCTGTGTTAAAGGGGAGAAAGATTGAAAGAGCAATGACATTGTTTCAATTAGTGGAGATGATGTTGTTGATGGATTCAGATGGCCTTTTGTTGGACAAATAGACTGGTGTTTTGGGGAAACAACACTGTTGGAACGCTCAATGATCAATAATTTTTATGGAAGATTGACCGAAAGGGTTTTCATTACAAAATTAATTTTAGACTACATAACCCTTCTCTAAAATGGATCAAACCACAGGAATGTACAGCCTGATTTTCCCAATATTAGACTATTCTCAATTGTACAATGATTTTGTTCTTTCAACCACATCCATCATGGTAGCACATGATCCGTATTCCTTTTTGCTAGGCTTTGCAGCCTTTTATTACTATAATAATTCATTTATGAGTGCGAGGGTGTGTTAATCAGCCTTTTATTACTATAATGATTCGTGGTTGAAGGATGTTTTAAGGAAACTTCCAACTACATTGAGGGCATCCTTAATGTGACCAAACTTATTGTGGACATTGCTTAAATTACTCCTTCTTTGTAATTGCTTATCAAAATCTTAAGTGATAAAGACGTTCATGTTGTTTTTCTCTTTTAAAAGCAGTTTTGGATGATTATATTCCAGGTCCTTGGCATCTTAGATTATAGATCCATTATCTTTTTCTCAAATGAAAATGCATCTTGTAACTATACAATTGATGATATTAAACTGGACCATTGTTGTCAAGTGTCTGCCAGTCGTGTGGCTATGTTAATCTAATTTACATTCCACACAGCATCGTCTACATGATTTTTTATTTTGAGGCATCACTGAAATTGTTTCTTTCTCAACTTGTTAGTGCCTTCTTTTTCGGCTTTGCTTTGTAGATAAACTTGACGAGGGTGCAGCACTTTCTACAAGCTGTGGGATCTCATGAATCTTCTATCTTGAGAAAGCGTATAGAGGTTCCTATTTGCTTCTCAATAACTTGTTGACATATCTATAATCAGACTTAGCTCTGAATTTTTACTTTTTTTATTTCGATTCTCGATCATAAAAGTCACTTTCAATCTATGATATATGCACATCATTCGTCCACTTCATCATCTACCAGTTGTTTAATTTTGCCCCATTTTTTTTTCCTTATTGAGCATCCCATTGTTCATTATTTCTGTGCCACAGATCTTCATTACCCATTTTTCATGGAATATGCATGGGTTAGTAATCTGGAAACCATGTAACCAGCACTGACATAAATTTTGATGTACTATCTTGAAGACTAATTTCTGCTGTTGGCAGAAGCGAAAGAAAAGACACAGAAAGATCCGATTTGCTTCAGCAAAAAAGCCCCTCTCTAATGCTTCTGATTCTCGATTTCTGTACCACAATAATACAAAAACTGATGGAAACTATGGATCTGCTCTTACCTGGGAGACTTCAAGCCTATGCCAAGATTCAGAAAATGTGATTATTCTTTTTGTTTAGAGTTCCAAATTGTTCAAGTCTGTGTTATATTCAATGCACAATTGAGTTCAAAGTTGTGTTACATAAACTTCACTAAACTGGCATGGGGACATCTAAACTGACAGATTAATCTCCTGATTCTTCTTACTTACAGTAGCTACTGTTTTACTTGTTTTGTTCTTAGTTCTTTATACTTTCAGAATATGCAAAATAAAGGGTTTCTAATTCTCCTATTGTAAATTCCTTTTGATAGATAATACGGGAAGAGGAGGGTTGGAAGGTAAGATTCTATGATACAAAATTTGAGGCTCATACAGAGGATGATCGTCACAGAATTCGGAGTCATGCGGTGAGGCAAATGGATTGAGCAAGTTATCCTTGAATGAACTAGTTTTTGCTTGCATTTATAGGTTTATTT
This sequence comes from Erythroxylum minutifolium, assembly GCA_027123815.1. Classification (NCBI taxonomy): domain Eukaryota; kingdom Viridiplantae; phylum Streptophyta; class Magnoliopsida; order Malpighiales; family Erythroxylaceae; genus Erythroxylum; species Erythroxylum minutifolium. The sequence goes on along the minus strand of JAOTJB010000006.1, from coordinate 19,138,551 downwards.
GTAGCTCTAGTTTTGTATCTGACAGTTGAGAGCTCTGATAATGTAAAAACTTAAAAGGATTGACTGTTCACATATTTTTGATTTTGACTGCTCTTGAAAAATTTTGATTTCTGTTTCTGATTTCCTCGTCTGTTTGATGCACTTCATTTTTCATTTGTCCTGTGTGTTGATTGAGTCATCATCTGTTTTTGTTTAGTTGCTTTGTCGGTGATCTTTAATGCAGTCACTGCTATATATGTAGGTGTTTAAATTTGTGGAAGGGATATGTTGGGTCATGCGCTATTACTATGAAGGAGTATGCTCGTGGAAATGGTATGCTGTGCTTTCACTTGCTTTTATAGGCTTCATGTTTATATGCTTGCTCGTGGAAATGGTATGCTGTGCTTTCACTTGCTTTTATAGGCTTCATGTTTATATGCTCATGAAAATTAAATGTCTGATGTGCCCCGGCTATATCTATTTTTTGCTAGGTCAATCATCAAATAATTATAAGATTATTGACTCTAGTTTAAAAGTAAAGTGGTGCAGGATCTAGTTGGATGAGATATTTTTACTTGATTAGTTTGATGACATATTGATTAATTTGAATGTTTCGAAATCAAGATAATCATGATCAAGCCCAATGGGCTGCATTAATTCCCTTCAAGATTTGAGGAATTTTGCTCCTAATTGCCTGCTATATTTTTCAACATGATCAGATTTTCTTGTTGTTTCAGAACATATGTTTGGAGCTTTCGTTGACTTGGGTCCTTACTTGCATTGTGAATTGGAAGAAGTAAAATATTCAATACATGAATCTATCCATCCTATTATGTTCCTTGTCACCCATAACCAACATGATTCCTCTTTTATTCTTGTTTAGTTTGTAGAATTATGGGACATGGGTGCAATATGAATGCTGTTGGCTTGCAAAAACTTAACATCATCCATCTATGTTTTCCTTCTTGGAATGTTCAAAGATCATGTCTAATTGTATGAACAATTCTTTTAGGTTCTATCCATATCATTATGCACCATTTGCCTCAGATTTTCATGGTATTGATAATTTGGACATTCGCTTCACACTTGGACAACCTTTCAAGCCATTTGATCAATTAATGGGTGTACTGCCTGCTGCAAGGTTTTTTTCCTTTTCTTATGTTAACTCGTAATGTTTGGTGATTTTGATTTTTGTAAATAGAAATTGACCCGATTTTGTACACACCAGTGCACACGCTCTTCCATTGTTTTATAGGAAATTGATGACTGATCCATCATCACCCATATTGGATTTCTATCCCACAGGTATAGTTATACGAGTTAACATAGTGAGTGATTCAGGATATCTTATTTTGACTATTAATTGTTGAATGCTCTTGCAGAATTTGAGCTTGACATGGAAGGAAAGCGTTTTCCTTGGCAGGTGAATTTTGATTCTTGATCCTTTGTGGATGCTTAAAATTGATTATGGTTCAAAAATCTATATAACTTATGTATGTGCATGTATGTTTGTAGAAGTAGATATTGACTTAGGCATATTTATATGTATATCTTTTTGGTATGTTAATATTTTACAACTTCTGCCCATTTCATGATTGCCGTTACCTCTTCCAGAAGAATATGCTTATCAACTTAGGTTTTTTACTCTTGATGTGGAGTTCTATCTCAAATAACAGGCTGTTTGTAAATTGCCATTCATTGAAGAGACTCGACTTCTTTCTGAGATTGCAAAGGTGGAGCATACGTTGACTGTAAGTAATTTTTTCTACTTATCATTGGTTTAAAATTTTAGGCTGCATGCATGCTTTCAGTGTCCCAGAGCTTTTTACTCAGGCAAGTAAATCGTTGATCCACTCATGTTTGCTTGTGTAATGGTGCTAACTTAAAGTTTGTGCAATTCATTTTATTATCATCTTGCAGCCCAAGTCAATATTAAGCCTCCAACATGGTTTTCAAATGTAATTTGATAAGATGTGGTCTAGTTAACCAAAGTAAAGGTGTAATTGTACTAATCTTCTTAAAAAAACATGCTTATGGTCATTAGGAAATTAGGAGCAGACATGAAATGAATAGAATGTAAATAAGTAACAAAGAAGTATAGTTGGTAAGAGTACAGCTGGAAGCTGATTGGTTCTTTCTAATGCGGTAGAAGATAGTAGAAATCAAGAACGAACTACAAATTTCAGACTGAGACAGTAGGAATCGTATATGTGGTTAAAACAGGTATCATTCCTTTCATTATAGGAGTATAAAATTTGGCTGGAGTGTAAAAAGGCCCTTGGATTACTTGGACTTTATATAGCTGGTTATGTAGGTTCGTAATGCTATGTGATGAACAGCTTTCATTATGTGTAGAACCTGTTACCCTTGTTTCAAATTTACTGAGTGAAGTTGGTGGTATCTTTGTATGAAACATTTTACTATTTCTCATTTGTAATTTAGGTTGAAGAGAGACGAAGAAACAGTTTCCGAATGGATACCCTGTTTTTTCATTCCTCCCATCCTTTGGCAGTCACAATGACTTCTTTTCCAGAGCAGAATGATCATAAAGAATTGCCAGGATATGAAACCCCAAAAAAAATTGACCCACAAATCAGGTTCATGTTCCCACTTTTTCAGTGCTTCTGAATGCAGCACTTCTAGTCATTGCTTTTTGTAAAACTTCTCTATTTTTTTCAGATGATAGAAGTACAGCAGATGCTATTCTTATATAGAGCTAGGGTACATAGTTATGGGAGTCTTCCCAATTAGGAAAACTCCATAGTTATGGGAGTCTTCCCAATTAGGAAAACTCCTTATTTGGAAATATCCCTAATATAGCTAGATATTACAGCTAAGGATAATCTATAAGGATAATCCCTTGATTAGATAATCCCTTGATTAAGGGACTATCCATTATTACGGGATTCTCTACACTTTTCACTACTTGAGTGATAATTGAAATTGGTTGTTTCATTAGCATTACATATTATGGAATTCATAGTTTTGCTATTTTTGCTGCTTTCTTGTGATTGTAAAATTTGTTGTCATTTTTTGTAAATCTAAGTCCTCTTTCCAGTTCCATGATTATACATGAAGTAAACATTTTTGCACAATTAAAGCTGCAAGACAAGGGGAAATAAGTGCTTTCTTTTCGACAAATTGCATGAGTTGAAAAAGAAATATAAGAGGTTCAAATTCAGCTATGCTCTATTGGAAATTTGGGCACACATGGACAAGCATCATTTCATTCTGAAATAAAGATATATTTGCAGTCTTGTATTATACCTGTTGGTGCCATTCTCCCTTTCTGTGAATCAATTTCTCAATGTCCTGTCCTGTTTGTGGTTCTCTGTTCTGTATTGAGTGATTGAGAGGACATCTTTGGATTAAAGGACTCCTTTTCTATTGCTCTCTATTGTTTTCCTTTTTCTTTTGCATAACCTGCTGTTACAATTCTCATACTTGAGGGTGACAATCTGTCTTCTCAATTTCTTACGGGACCAACTAAATGGCCAGCAGTTAGTGGCCTTTAGTGGCCATCACTGCCAAATAAAGAAACTTTCCTTAAATTTGTTTTTTGCTATTTATGTTATTAGTGGCTACCAATATCAATTGCGCCTCATAGTTATTTTCCTGTCTTTATTGATTTGAAGTGCAGTTACTTTCTCAAAAGTTTTCCTGCTAATGAATTCTTCTATTGATTTTCTATTGTGAACTGATATTCTGATTTATCTTTAATGTTATCGAGTGGTTAAAATGCCATAAGTCATTTCCATAATTTTGCACATTATAGATGATTTAACACATTTATTTCAACAATGTAGTGGTGGAATGAATGGATATATTTGTGTTTCTGTTGATCTGGTCCGGCCTGGGGAGCTTTATTCACCTATTGATGGCATGCCAATGATTACAGACAATCAAGTGTTGTAAGTTTGTTGAGTATAGCAATGTTACTTTGCTTACTGCATTACCATCCCATAATCTCTTTTTCTGTGGTTTTTTTTGTCAGATCTGTTTTCTACAAATACCCTGAATTTCATCCTCACTGTCCCAGGCTACCAGCAGGAGTGATGTTGCCCCATACGGTGTGTTAGTTTTGTTAGAAACTTAATGAGCCCCTTAACTATTGTTTATACTGATTCTGTTTGCTCATTTTTGCTTGCCATTTTTGTCAGCATACGAATAAGTCGTATAATTTACCACCACACCCTTTTTGGCATGAAAAGTCAGTTTCCAGAAATGTGCTTCTTCCAAGGTAAGACTTTGTAACTAGACGTGGAAACTTATAGCTATTTTAAGGTGGGAACATCAGTTGGCTAATAATGAACCATCAACTAAGCCAGAAAAGGCTGTTAATGTTGTGTATTATCTGCATTGCATTTAATTCTTTTCCTCTTTGTTCTTATCTTATGATTTTCGTAACACTAGCATTTTCTATTCAATGCCTATTTAAGCATTGACGTGGCTTATGTGCTTCATATATGTTTCTCTGATCTTAGTGGATATGAGTCAGTACCGTTTCTTATTTATGAAACTATTATGAAGATATCAAAAGTTTATAGCCCTATTATCTTCATTACTTTTACTTATTTCATTTTTGTGCAGCAGTTCCTATTTTGTTTACCTGTGTTGACTTGTGATTTTCTGGTCTTGGTAAGGCCAATTTCTCAGTTGGCTACAGGCTCTCAACTATCTAAAGCGACTCAACTGTATTCCAAATGTGGTGCTATTAAGGATCCAGGTTCTAGCATGGGAAAAAAGGAAGGAAAAGTCAAACCCAACAAAAGTGGATCTGATAATGACCCACATTTTGCTACGACATTTAAGAGTTGCACTTCCACGGAGCTGATGGGCTATCAAGTTGACAGTGCTGTTGCAAAAGGGATAAAAGAAATAAAATTAGTCAAATCCAACAGGCATGCTGTTAATGCACAGAACAAAACGAAAATGTTGGACAGTTGTATCATCATGAAACAGATGGAAGTTGGTGAAGATGGAGAAAATAAGAAAGCAGTACCAACTAAGAACAAAAAAATGAAATATGGGAGAAGTGAAAAAAGCAATGTTGAGGAGGTCTCATATAATGTTGCTCAGGATTCAGAGAGTTGCATTCTTGAAGAACATAAAACAGTTGTTAATTTTGTTCATCTGGCAGAAGAGGGTGCTAACATAGAAGGGATATCTAATAAAAGAAAACAAAAATCTAAGAAGAAAGGATATAGTGATTCCATTGAAAATAGCACTGCTCAGGTGGGGAGTTGCGTTCTTATGAAGAGTAAATGTGATGTTTTACATGCAAGTGTAAATAATGCGACTATAACCACAACTAACCAAGCAATACTGAAGGAAAGTGAACATAGCACTGCAGAGAAATCAGAGATTGGTAGCAATGAAAAGCAGCACGAAGCTGAAGATGTTGATGCTATTATCAATATGACGATGGAAATGAAAACAGAAGTGAAATCCAGGAAAAGGAAAAGGAAGTCTGAAAAGAAGCCAGATCAAAGTGCTGGTAGCATGGATAACATTAGTCAGGATCTTGGGGATTGCATTCTTGGGGAACAAAATCAAGCTGATTGTAACCATGCAGGAGATCAGGCCTATGCGAACATCCCTTTGGAAATGAAATCCAGAGAGAGAAAGCAGAAACCTAGAAAAGCTGATGGTGTCCCATATAATGATGTTGAGAAATTGGATATTAGCAACAACGTCAAGAAATCAGAGACTCTTGTTAAGGAGCAGCAGGATGCTGACAATGTCCATACTGATGCATACGAGTTGAAGAATGTTGGAACAGAAGTGAAATCCAATAAAAGGAAACAAACATCTAAGAAAAAGAGATATAGAAGACAATTGTGTCAACATTAACAATGCTGGGAGTTATATCCAAAGTGAAACCTAAGAGAAAGAAGTGAAGATCAAAGAAAGGAAACCTCAATGCATTTATTGGTCTGCTAAATTAGTAGTCTAGAGGAAGGGGTGTATGATATTCTAGGAACCTGGGAAGACGAGGATCAGGATCTGGCATTTACAAGATACAGTGAAAACCACACAAATACCAGTGCATTGAAGGATCCAAACACAGAGATGAGAAAGAGCTATAGGGTTTCAAATAAATATATATAGAGAGTGATTCTCATTCATAGAAGGGGAAAGATAATTGGTTTTAAGTTTGGTCAACTGGAGATTAGTGTTCCTGTGAAATTTAGGCAAAGTCAGAGGACCAACAAAGTCCAATGGATTCTGAAGCATTGGTATTCTCGCTGAATCTAATATGTGTATTCAATCCTTTTACAAAACATTATGGTCTTGAGTATATTGCATAATAGAGGCTGAACTACAAGAACTAGCAAATGGTGCAACACAAAAGACTGGTGGAGCCTGCTAAAGTTGCTTTTAAGTGAAATTATAGTGGGTATATTTCTTCTGAGATTTGGGAAGTTATATTCAGTATGCTTGATCTGAAACAATATATATGCATTTCATTGAAATGTTAAATTTGTCTTCTAAAGTATTTTATTCATTTGATGTAGAGTTACTATCTATATGGACCAGTTTGTGATAATAGGATGAATCTTGGTCCTAGTTAAGTTTGCGCCTTATGTATTGGTTTATGGTCACAAGTAGCAGCTTCTGATAACATATTATTTTCACTTGACCACAACTACTGTAGAGCATACCAGCAATAGAAGATAGCAGCAGACCAGAAAGTAGGTAGTGTGCTTTGAAGCTCATCCTCCCCATCTTGAAAGGATAAGCAAGTCAGCACAAATGCCCAGCTAAATTAGAAAAATTTAACTAGGGTTGGACTTGGATGATCTTCAATACTTTTGTCTATAAAAGGCACCGGCTAAGGTAGTTGCTTCAGCTACTCGAAGTGTCTTTCTGAAGTTGTTCCCGATCCATTTCAAACTTCCATCCTAGAATGTCAACCACTAAATTGACTAGAGAAGTAAACAGTAGGAATGATGTATGCATAGTAAGTTAAAGATTCTATTAGACAATAAAAACAGGATAATTTATGAAAATAATCATAGAAAATGCTTAGGATAGCAATTGCGTGAAAACTATGATGTTAATGCAGTTAAATCTACTCTGCATGGATCTCAATGAAGGCAAGTGTTAATCATGAGCATGACTGGAGCTAGCAATATCAACAGCTAGAGATCAACGGTTCTTAGTTCTCATCTCTTGATTCAAAAGCTTTTCTTCATTAGACAAATTTGAATTGTTACAAGTGATAAGCACTAGAGAATTGTATTTTGCAAATAGGAGACAATATATCTCATATGACTGGAAAAATGGTCTAATATTAAAAATTGGTCTTAAACTTAATTGTCTATTCAAGCCCTAGCTCATAAATGTAACATGCTAGATCATTGGATAGCTATAGATACATAGATCATACAACCTCAAAATCGTGTTGGTATTCCGTGAAGTACAGTACAACTCATAAACAAATCTGTCATCATCCATTCAAACTAGACAGATAGTAAGGAAGGCACTAATTGACGTAGGGCAGTATTTGTATGAGTTTGAGGAAGCTAAAAACTAGGATATTTAATAGATGGACATTGAATTTTCATGAAGAGAATAACGTGGAGGTGAGAAACTCCTAAGGATAAAAAAAGAGAAGAAAACTAAATCGTTTCCACCAAAATTGAAATTAAATTTTAACGTTTTAATTCGATTAAAAAGAATTTAAAGACTTTTTGAACATTAAAAAAAATCTTATCATTTTAGAAACATTAAAATTTTTTTTCTCAAGTTAATAGTTTTCTCCGCTTCTCACGACATAATATATGTTTTAAGACCATATTTCACATATACTGCCTACATGGTAGGAGAAACAAACATTAGCCCTGTTTGGCAGTCAGCTGATTGTATCAGCTGTTAGCTATTAGCTGATTTGACCAGCTGATTGTATTAGCTATTTGTCATTTGATGTTTGGTAAAATTAGCTGTTTAGTATTAGCTGTTTATTTGTAAAATGACCTATGAAGACATAACTTTAAAAAAATATAATAGTATGAATATTATATATCTTGGTATTTTGTTGAATATTCTTATTGAAATTTTAGATTTTAGATATTAAATTCTACAAAAATTAAGTTTATAACTCTAATAAAAAACATAAAACATAAAACATATAATAATAATAATAATAATAATAATAATAATAATAATAATAATAATAATAATAATCCCATCCTAATCCCGTTTTTTTCCCTTTCAACTGTTTCCAAAGACTCCATCTAGTTCTCTTCCAATCAAACTTATTTTCAAGCTTTGTTTTATCCCATGGTAAGTTGGTTACTTTGTGAAACTCTTCCTCTACCTTCTTCCACAGTAACCTTTGACCAATAACTCCACCGCGTTTTCCCTTACTCCTTTCAATATGTTGGTTACAAATGTTACAAAAGATATGAAGAGTTTCTTTTGGCCAACGAATCTG
>JAOTJB010000006.1:19107823-19123352 GCA_027123815.1 Erythroxylum minutifolium | reverse complement strand
TTTAATTTTTTGGTCTAATTTGGGTTCAAACACTGAAGATTAGACTTGCTATAGTGAGTTGGACAACTGGAATGAGTCTGGAATAGTATTCCTACCGAAAAATGTGTAGAACTAAATCTTGAAGTGTTTTCAATGTTTGAACTACAACATACAAGATAGTAAAGCTAAAGAGACAAAATAAAATATTTAGCGAGAAAAATGAGTATGAATAAAGTCCTTTTTCTTGAAAATATCGATTGCTTTTTTTGCTGGCATGTGAGTGTATAGGATGCCAATTATCATTATACTATGCAAATGCTGAGAAAATCTTAAGTGTTTAAGTTCTCTTTTAACCATAAGGCTAATCAGATTTGATATATATCTATTAATAGCCTCCTAGGTTTCAATTGTAGGCATGTTTTTAGGTTGAAGCTTTCACTTTGAAATATAATGTTAAGTAGGTATATTGTATTGTGAGCATTTTGTTAGAAATTACGTACATTTGAAAATATATAGGTATGTTATATTTGTTTCGTAAGGCAATATAGCTATAGAAGTTTATTAATTTTTCACCTTACTCGGTGTTAGCTTTGTTGTGTTTTGCTTATCATTAAGCTTGATATTTTGCTTTTCATTAGCTCTTAAGATGCTTAACTTGCCCTTAGCACCTATGATGCTTCACTTGCCATTATTTTTGGTGTTTTACTTGACGTTAAGCTTGATGTTCGACTTGTTGCTAGGCCTGCAGTCTTTCACTTGTCATTAGGTCTAAGGTCTTTCCCGTATTATTAGGCCTAGGATTTTGCTTTATGTCAAGCCTGGTATTTTGTTGGGTGTTAAGCCTAAGAAATTTAGTTTTTCGTTAGGCCTGAGGTCTTTTACTTTCTCATTAGGCTTGGTATTCTACTTTGTGTAAGGCTTAGTTTTTTAAGTGGTATCAGGCTTAGTTTTTTGTTTGCCTTTAGGTGTGAGGTGTTTCGTTTATACTAATTCTTGAGGAGTTTTACCTGATGTTTATCTTGTCATTTTGCAATATATGTACTATTTTCTGTAAGGCCTTTGATCTGACACCTTCAAGGCATTTAACATGTCATTTTGTGAGGCATTTGGTATGTTGTTTTACGAGGGCATTGTTTTGATGTTTATAGGACTTGATTGAAGTTATGTAAGGAAGTTAACTTGTTATTTTGTGAGGAAATTAGTTTATCATTTTGTGAGGCATTTACTATGTTATTTTATAAGTTGCCTCGCCTTTCATTTTGCCAGACTTGTAATCTAACATTTCATATAGTGCTTAGCCTATCATTTTGTAAAAACTTCAATAAGACATTTTTAGACCCTAACATTTTTTAAAACTTAAGTTTAACATTTGTGAAACTTTAAGTTTGACATTTAAGAAGTTGAAATTTTATAAGTCCTTTAAGGTTTGAAGTTTTAATGTATTAACATTTTAGGAGACCTTTGAGGTTTTATATTTTGAGTAGTTAACAATTAGATATTTAGGGTTTATGAAAATTTGAATCTAACATTTTGATGAAACTTTGAATAAGATATTCTGAATTAATGTTTTCAATTATGATTATTAAATTTGTAAAACTTTGAGTTTAATATTTTTCGTTATTGATATTTTATATGATAATTGAGGTTTATTATTTTAGTATTGACATTTTAAGAGGCCTTTGAGGTCAAATGTTTTGAGAAAACTTAAGTTTTACATTTTATTAAACCTTAAATCTAACTTCTTGAGTTGTTGATGTTTTATGAGACTTTTAATATCTAATGTTGTGTGAGACTTTGAGTTTGAAGTTTTCAGAAATTTAAGTTTTATGAGATCTCTAAGGTTTAACATCTTTTGTTGATGATGTTTTGAAAAACCTTTGAATTTTGATGTTTTATGATAACTTTGAGGTATGATATTTTGAGTTGTTGATATCTTGGGAGACCTTTCAACTATAATATTTTGCTAGACTTTTGTATATTACAAAGACAGATGGACTGAGCATACCTAAAACTAAAATATCTATAAAATATGATGCTTACAATTTCAAGAACACTAAAGCATGGTATGTTGAATATTCCATGTCGTTAGGCTTTAAACATGTCAAATCACTCAAGTTTATATGTTTTAATCCTGATGATAATCATTAGTTTGCATAATTTAGACTTATTTTCTTACATAATGTTTAAGACTTTATTTGTGCACGATGTGGTCTACTTTTTGATATTCACTTCAAGGATAAATTGTGCCTCTTTTAAGACTATGTATTTTGGCACCTTACTTTAACCTCCTCAAAGTTTTGAGCTCTGTTCATTTGAAGGGATCTCTATAGTGTATAGTGTTTCTTTAGTCCCTTCTCAAAAGTGATGGCTACAATCGGTATGCTAACAATGGATATTTATATGATCTCAAAGTTGAATCATTTTGAAAATGATTTCTCCTAAACTTTGTGTGACTTCAAATAAGGACCATAGGAGAGACGTTGATGCGATCATTTATAAACTATGGAAGAGATGAGCCCGTACATGTTATCGAGACTTTGTTACTGCAACACATAAGGCCGATGTACAACTGCCTTACATTTCTGAACAAATATGGAGTCATTGGTAGTAGTATTAGACATCACCTAAGGCAATGTACATTTCAGAGCGTAATTTGATTAATAGACATGGAGGCTTCCCATATATATGGGAGGATCTATGACCCACCATGTGCATGCAGAGAGACTTGTAAGTATTTACACTTTGCATTTATATTCTAATTTCTTTACTTTGCTGTACTTTAATTGAATTTGATTTGTGAATTTTGGAATGAAAATATGTGTATTATGGAGAATGATAATGCGATAAATTTTTGGTGCCATATATGGCTGTGTTGTTGAGTTATTTTCTTTGTTCAACAGGGGGTAGATATCATAAAAATAGAGAAAACTCTACCGAAATTTTTATAAATTCTAGTTCACTTATAACATTTTATTCTTATGTAGGAAAAGTCTATGGGCATGAGGCCTACACCCCATTAGCTTTTTTTGCACACTCACACTAAGAAGTATATGGTGTGACATTCGTCAATAGCAGTAGTAGAAAACTAAATGTATGTGAAATTTATGGTTTAATATTAATGCTTAATAATTATCACTTACTAACATAAACATTTCCTTCTGATAGGATCAAATATAAGAAAGCATTTAACGACCGTCTCAGTAGTCTGAAGATGTTGATGAGACTTAAACTTATCTTCATGCAGAAGGTGGTAGGGACCGTCATGGAAGGATATTCGGTTTAGGTTCATTTGCGAATACATATTATTCGTAATCCGTCATGTCCAGTACAACAACATCTAATAGGCGGTCCACAACCAATGAAGTCCAGGAGCTTCGGAGCACATTGCAGACATTAATGGAGTACATAGCTCAGCTCCATAAAGAGGTGGATGAGTTGAAGGGTAGGGGTAGCACCTCATCGCACCAATAAGAGCATCTACCATCACCGAATCAACAATGTACTTTTGGTCATTTCATTTGAATTTTAAATACTTATTATGTACAATTTAATGTTTTTATTATCAATAAAGATATTTTGAACTTTATATCATCAATCAACTTTCTGTTTAAACAAATTAAATGTATACTATTAATTTGATAACAGTTTAAATTATGCATCAACCATAACATCATCAAATAAAATTTATTTACTGTATATTTTTTAAAATTTTTTTATTCATTTACTGATGGACATCTGTGGTTCCGTCAATAAAATCAGTATCATTTACTGACGAAAAATCACTAACCGTCAGTAATCACAGACGGAATAGCCAATTCTGTCGCAAAATTTACCGACAATAGAATAACTATCAGTAAACTCACTAACGGAATAACAGAGTTTTCGTCAGTAAATTTAATGACAAAAATTTAATATTCCGTTGGTAAATATACTTATGGTTTTTTTCTATCGATCGTCGGTAAATATGCCGATGACAACAAACTAAGAAAATTAATTTTATAGAGAATTGGCCTCAAAATAATGCCTATAGTAACACTTATAATCTAAGGTGCAAAAACCATCCTAACTTTCCCAGAAAAATCAAACTCCACTTTTATTTCTTTGATAATAGTACTAATAAAGGAAGCGAAGCTTCAAAGAGCTTATGATAAGATTCATTAGTGTATTTGAGGCTATCTTCCAAAGTACTAAAGTGTTTGGAAGCAAAGCTTCAAAGAGCTTATGATAAGATTCATTAGTGTATTTGAGGTTATCTTCCAAAGTACTAAAGTGTTCTTTTGAAACCAAGAAGTCTCTGTTTGTAACTTTGAAGATGAGGTTAGGTAGTTTGCTAAGCTTATCTTTAGAAAGTAGACAAGTACTTTGCCTAACAAAATCGAGCCAAACATGATGAAGCATGTAAATGTAGTTAATTTAAGGAGTAGAAAGAAGTTAAAAGTTAAAAAAGAAGAGAAAGAAAGGAAAGAGAAAATCGCTCAGTAAGAAAAGAAGAATGATGGAATGTAAATTGACAATTCCGTACCTAAGTAAAGATAGGATGGAAGAAAATTTTAGTAAATTTTAGATAATATAAAGTAATTACTTATTAACATATATTTCATTAAAGGTCATTTATAAGTGCTAAAATATGCTAAATACTTTAATAATCCCATTTTTAACAAGAAAAGGATCGAAGAGTTACCAATGGTTATTCTAGGTGAGGAGTGCTTTATCATCCTATAAAACAAGCTACCCCAGAAGATTAAAGACTTAGGGAGTTTTCACTTTCCCTTGTACTATTGATAGTTTGCCGATTAAAAAGAGTATTTGTAGATTTAGGAGCTAGAATTAATTTTATATAGTGGTGCTTGGACAAAAGAAACATAATAACTTTAAGCCACTATACTATGAAAACAAAACCTTGATAGATGCATAAAAATACTACACCATTGCGAAAAGGATTTCTTAGTAGTAGTCTTTATGTTTAATAGTTTTTGCTCATATCTTATCTTGTCTAAAGTTATAGTTTACACATGTCACTCAATAGGAATGTACTTTCTTTTAAAATGATGCTAAACCTAGATCAAATAGGTGGATTATGTTGTTACAGGGGTTTGACTTGAGATCAAGGATAAAAAGTGAGTAAAGAATTTAGCAGCATAAAACTTATCTAGCATTAAAAAACTTAATAGGGAGGATTTTTGGATAAAAATTATGAATTGATTTTTGATTTGGATATGTAAGCAAAGACACTGTATCCTTAGTTACCCTAGCTGTTTGTTATGAAACTCCTCCTTCTACAAGTATATTTGAACATCAAACTTCTTTACCTTTAGGAAATACCCAGGATACTTTAGAGCCTAATTTGGTTAAATCTATTCACTTAATTTGTGAAAATTCAAGTTTAAGTAATGATAGCCCCTTCACTACCCTTTTGAACAATGAATCTAGAACTAATTTCATCTTTTCTACTAAAAGAAGATCTAAAAGAAAAAAATAAGGGCTCAAGCTCTCCTCTAAATGAATTTCCTCTCTTAGAATGTAAAACGGCTTAATAGCCCTAAAAAATAGTTACTTTGATAGGTATTTCAGAAACCAAAATGATAGAGAGAAACTACAAGCATATTGTTTTTTTTTAGTAATAAATGGTCTATTATCACAAACTATTGTGCCCATAACTATAGGAGAGTTACAATAACATATAGACCACTTGTAAAAGAAGATTTACATTTTAGTTACTTATATTTATGCCTCTTAAATTTTTTTAAAGAAAGGAATTATAGAGCAAGTTATAGGATATTTATATAGTTAACTAAGGTCTTTGGTTGTTGTAAGGTGATTCTAACATTATCTTGCATCCTATGGAAGCAAAGAAAAGAAAAGTTGCAAGTAATATAAATCTTTTTGATCATGAGCTTGGAAAATGCATGAGTAATATTGAAGTGGTAGACCTTAAAATTGAAAGCCAATTCTTTATATGGTCTAATAAGAAAAAAAATGAATGGTTCTTAGGGAAGAAATTAGATAGATCCATGGTTAACTTACATTAGATGACTGCTTTCCTTGAAAGCAAGTCAAAATTTAACAACCCTTTTCTTATATTGCATTTATGTGTCCATTCCCAATTTGTCGACAAGAGTGAAAATAACATTCCCTTTAAAATTCAACAATAATTTGGTCTATAATGAAGGATTGAAAGAAGCTATCATCAATGACTTGAATCACTCCATTCAGGGTTCTATTTCTGTATAAGGAAGCTTAAGTGGATTAAAGATGAGCTCAAATAGCTCAGTTAGTCTGGATATACTAAAATATAATCTTTAGTGATTGAGGCTAATTGAAAGCTGATTCAAATCTAACTTCTTCTTATTGATCTATTAAATCCATTTTTACAAGAAAAGGGAATATATGCTTAAGATGTAAAAGTTAATTACTTATTGCTCAAGTTAAAAAAGGTGGTTTAACGATGAAGATATAAACGTTACTTTTTCTAATAAGGATGCTTTTATAAGGAAAAATTAAAATATAATTATTTGCATCCCAAGAGAAGATGGCTTTGTTACTTTCTCTTAAAATGAACTTTTGTAAGAAACTTTTGATTACTTCTCTGAGACCTTAAGCTTATCTATAAACTCCTTTCTTTCCTTGTAATTGCTAAATTCCTTTAGTATAGATAGGATTTTGGAAGCTAAAGGACTGGCTATTTCTCTCCTTTTAATTCCTATTATGTGGAAATAACATTGTTTAGCCTTAAACTAAATAAAACATCAAATTCAGATGGGTTAATGCCTTTTCTTCTAGAAATGCTAGTATTTAACCAAACATATTATGAAAAAAATTATGCTAGAATTATTTAATAAGGGCTCTATACGAAAATAGAACAAAAATACTTTTTCGAGTCTCATTCCTAAGTTGGAAAATCCTTTTTCCTTAAAGGATTTTATACTAAACTCACGTTATAATACAATTGAAAAAATCATTTTAAGGTTTCTATCACCTATACTTAAGTTAGTTCTTAAGCCCCTCATCAATATTTCTTAAGGACCATTTATAGATGGGAGACATATAAGGATAAAATTCTCCTTGAAAAAAATTATTTAAGAACTATACCAGAAAACATTCCTTTAAAAGTTGTGCAATTGGGTGGACTTCCATAAGGCTTTTGTCTCTATCAATTGGGAATTCATTCATGCTTCCTCTAAAGTTTATTAAATGGATTGAGCAATGCATTACAATTGTATCTTTTGGCATACTTTTCAATTAAGCTCTAAAAAATCTTATTAATGGGGATAAAGGGTTAAGTCAAGAGGACTTTTTATCCTCTTACTTATTCTCCTTAAACATGGAAGTATTATCTAGACTTATGAAGCAAGTGATCAGTGTTGAAAGGATCTTTAATTTTAATAACAAATTTAATAAACTAGGCATTTATATTTTTTCATTTACTCATGATCTACTCCTTTTGTATGGAGACAACCAATGGAACATTCAAAGAGACTTCAAGTTTGGAAATGAACAAAGAAAAGAGTCATGTTTATGTCTCTTCATTTACTTCCCACTTATCAAACTAGATCTCCAATCTCATTGTTCTCTAAGTAAAAAACCTCTCATTCGCTTATTTAAGGGTCCCTATATCTAAAAATGACCTACTTATTCTAAATTTATTTCTCTTACTGTGAGAATCCAAAAGAGGATCGATAATTGGTGTAATAAATACCTGTCTTTTATTAGAAGGATCCAATTAATAAACCTAATTTTAAACTCATTTTATATAGATTGGTTAGCTTATATTATCTTTCCTACAAGCTTGATAAAATAAATTAAAAAATTATTGGGAAGCATAATATGATTTAGAGATATTAATAGTGGCTATGTTGTTAAAGTATTAGAATGTTTGTTTACCAAGAAATGAAGGAGGGCTTAGTGTTATTACTTTACAACTAAGTAGTAAAATTTTGATGATCAAAATAATTTAGAGGATTTTGGTCGATAAAGAATCCTTTTAGGTTAAATGGATTCACTCACATTACTTAAAGTTTGAAAATTTCTAATCCTATGTTACAAAATATCACATTTCTTAGTTCATGCTTCATACCTTCAAGCTCGGACACTAGATAAGATAGTGTTTCAAACATAGACCAGGGGAAGATTCTATAACTAACTTTTGATTATATAATTGGCACTAATAAAGATTAACATTTTAAAGATTACATTCTACCAATAGCAACTAATAATAAGGTGCTTCAAGAGAAAAAATTCAATCTTAATTAAAGCACTAGATAAGAAGTTATGGCTATTGATCCTAATTTTGTCTCTACCATGAGTGATTCCATTATCTAGTTCAAACACCCTTTACGTATTTTTATCAAACCACTCTTGTAGACATGTAATATGGAATAGAGCACCTAGAGTGTATTGGTATAAACTATTTTGGTTTCAACATGATATTATAAAGATTTCATTCATCCTTTAGCTAGTTGTTAATAAAAGACTCTCAACCGGTAACAAAGCACGTTATAAAATCAATATCTCTACCAATGGTTACTTGTGCTCCTCATATCATGAATCTATTGCGCATATACTTTTTTAATATGAATATTATGCTTTTTTTATAAAGTGCTTAAGAAATTTAAGTTATCATGCCCACATACCACTCAAAAGGATATTCTAATTTGGATTACTCAAAGAAGATGGATGAACAAATAGGAATATACTAGCTTTATAATTATCTTTAGAAAATTAGTGTCTGATATATGTAAAAAGAACCTTATAATTTTTAAGAGAAATTAAATCATAAATATTAGGTCATTTTGAAGATATCTATAAAGATATTTTCATAAATAAAAAAATAACAAACTTCCTTGAATATGTTAGCCAAAAAAGGTTGAGAAACTAATTGGTATTGATTGTTTTTCAAAGAAGCTTATATAGTCTTCTAAATAAAATCATTTAATCCATTAGAGAGTAGCTGATGGGTCATTAACTTATTATTATTAGCATCCTTTCATTGGTGAAAAATTGGAGATTACCCTGTAGGAGTTAAAAGGATAATGATCTTAATATATAGATGGCATAAGGAAGTTTAAATAGCCTTGCCTAGTAATGATAACTCTTAGTAAAGTTAATACGAAGACCAATTTGCTTTTCAAGCGAAGAAATTCTTGTAATTCTCTCAAGGATGTTTTTTTCTTTAGTAAAAACATAGTTTTGGAGTAGGAGATGCTAGAGGAGATAATTAATTATTTAGATTTTCATCTCAATTCTAAGCAGCCTTTTTTCTTAGTACTTGATGTTTCTTTAATGGTTGAAATGATTAAGAAGTCTATAACTAACTAGTTTTTTTTTACTAAACCTTATTTTATTCAACATATTTCAATTTCTACAAAAATATTTGATTTTTAAATATGCTCATCAATTACAAAAAATATATAAAAGTATCATATGTATAAAAATGTAATTGAAAATGTAAATATAATTAAATTATATACATAGAAATCATACATTTTAATTTTTAACTTAATAAAAAACTAGTGGGATAAATTAAAAAAAATGTCGGTTAAATAAAAACAAAAATTTCAATTATCTTTTAGATTAATTAGATTTGTTTTGACTATATTGTTAGGATTATAGCCTTTAGATGGACTAGATTTAGGATTTCTATATTTTAAGATTTAGTGATCCTTATTATATGGTTTAGCCATAATAAAAAGACCTTTGTATGCATAAGGTGATGAATGGAAATTTTCTTGCTCATCAATTCCATTTTCTAATGATGTTTATCAATTTATAGTTTGTCTTGCTCTCTTTTTACACTTACACCAATGTCGTTTAATCCATTTGTATCTATGTTCCTTTCATGCTTGGCATTTTACCTTAAGAAAAAGGGTTAAATTAGACCCTAATATTTTCAACAGAATTTAATTTAAACCAAAATGTTTTGAAACATTAAAAAAGAATCCTAACGTTTCATAAGCGTTTAATGTGAACTCCAATTTAACTTCTTTATCAATACTCCATCATAGAAATAATATTTTTCATCGTTTTGTGGTCTCTTGCCAAATATATATATATCCTATGTTGTAAATGAGCCCCAAAAATAAAAAAGTTATTGACAATAAAATCTCAATTTCTATTCTTTATCCTCTCTATTCTTCTCTCTTTTTCTCTTCTTATTTCTTGTTAACTTCTCCACAAATCAGTATGTCCACTATATATTGCTAACCTCCTCTAGGTTATCAAACTATAGTGATGCTTGTTCTTGATATCTTTTTAATACCTCATGACTTATATGACTCATATTTTCTATTGCTTCTTCTTCTTTTTATTTGTTGGCATATTTTAAGGGTACTTTCTTTATGGTATTCAAATGAAATGTTTTTCAGGCAGATTACATTCTTGAAGACTATCTAAGAGCTACAAGTTATATGGTGGCACTACAACAAAGTAGACAATTGGCTATGAAAAAACGTATCTAATTGTCTAAAAAATGTAGCCTATAGTTATTTTTGATGTTTTGGTTTCATCACATAAATTGTCGCCAATTCCTTAGTTGAAAACTATATATGACATTTCCAAAAATCATAGATAAAAAGTATTAGCTATGAAAATTTTTCGTAGCTAAAACATTACAAAAATGTAGCTAAATTTCAAATGTTGGCGAGGAAAAATTTGAGCCAAATGACTTACAATAGAAATAAATCGTATCTAATAGTTTGTGGTTGCATTTTCATATCTATAACAATAAACTATTAGCTGCATTTTTCATAATGTAACAAAATTTTATTAGCTACATTTTTTATAACATAGTCAAATGTTTTTAGTTATGTTTTTTATAATATAGCCAAAAGTTATTTGCTACATTTTTCATAACGTAGCCAAATTTTATTTGCTAAATTTTTAATAATGTCATAATATGTTATTTGTTACATTTTTAGTCCATGATATTAAATGATATATTTTGTATATAATGTAATGAAATGGTTTTAATTGTGAATTATTTCCTTATTCTTATAAAATTAACTCACAGAATAATGCTATTAATTCAAAATATCGAGTATTGTATATATAAAGTAAAATTATATAAATATCATTAAATTACACTGGAGAAGAATATAACATTAAAGGATGATCATTTGTTCTTATACAAGATATTAATGACAACTTGAACAATTCTTATAGACAAAACAATAAATAAATATGTCAGTTTACAAATTAGAATATGTGATTCTCAAATTAAAAAAATATTAGAGCATAACTTGAATGACTACCTAGTGTTGTCCATATCCATGTACCTATAATCATCCAAAAAATTAGTTAAAATTAACTAAAAATATTGTGAGTATTCATATAGTAAGTATTTAGTTCTGATTAAAACAAACACCATATAAAATTTTCTCTCGCAACATATCACTCATCAGTTGCATCTTCATCCATTTTATAATCCAAGAAAAAATTATTAAATTTAGATTATATTTCATATATGAATTGAAAGAAAAAAGTATAGGAGAGAGAATTAACACCCTTCATTTTTCCTCTTTATTTCTGTCATAATCTGAGCTAAGGAATCTTTTAAATAACATATCATACTTTGCTAATTTTGCACAAGTTTCTTGTCCCCTGATTACTTCAGCTTATAATGTAATCTTAAGCTTGTTGTTTCATCTTGAAGTTGTTCAATGATTATTTTATATGTTAAGGTTGAAACATTTGGCTTAGGGCCATAGCCAAGACCTTTCAAAAAGCCAAAATGAGTACCAAGTACTATATGACAAATGTCTTCTCTATTAAACTCATTCCTATAAGACATAGACTTCTCTAATAACTCTTCATCTTATTCCAAAATTAATATAATAAAATAAATATTCAATCCACATATCAATAATTTCTATATCATTAATAAATAAGCAAAAATATTGAACAAAGTTTTATACTTACATAGTTATTCTTTCTTTCTTCTGACACTCATTCTTTACCTTTCTTATAGTGAGTTACTTTATATAGTATGATCCTCTCACACTCTTGTCCATGTAGTTCCCTCTCACTCTATTTTATGAAACAAAAATACAAGTCATAATAAATTTTACAAACATATATCTTATATATTCATTTTGGATAACTACAAAATGACTTTGACATTTAATTATGAAGTGTTTTCATTTTTAATCTACTGACCTTTTCCTTTTCGCAATTTTCATAAATCAAGAAAAAGCATAACTTAGTAATAAAATCATTTAATAAGATTAATGTAAGCAAACATTATGGTAAAAAAACCTAAACTTTTGGTTTAACCCAATAATCACATAAACTATTCCAATTCTCTTCAAAAATTCATTTGGGAACATGGCTTCATGCCTCCGCATCAGAACAAAAAGATTTATAATACTTATGCAACTTGAAATGATGATCCTTAGTCTTTGTTTTAATATTGAAGTTACACATTTTGAAATATACAGATTCTCAATATCCCCGATATTCAATTTCAATTGTGAACAAAAGTAAAATTGTAATTATTCTTAAAATCTTTGAAATATTATTGCATATAATTAAATATTTTGAAAAGTTACCGTAACTTTATCCATAGCATTTTTAAGCAAGTTGTCTTCCTTCATGTCTTTAACATGTTTTAGAAAAGGTAATTTTGTTCTTGCAATTAACCCCTACTCATATGACAATTTTGCATATTAGACCTTATCCATAGGATGACCTTGCTGAGCGTCAACCTGTGTTGATAACTTGCAATTCATTGAGGTAGAGATAAAATTAGAGGTTATGAATTTTTACCTCTTTTTCTAATACTAGCATTGGAATCTAAAAACAAATGAATAATTATAAGAAAATATTAGAATATATAAATATATATTTGAGCATATGTTGGACCTGAAATATTTTTGTTAAGTGTGATATTCTATGGAATTTTAATTTTTGCCTTAGAATGAATGGAGTTGTTAAGCATGATTTAAATAAATTATAAGGTCATGATAGAATTATTATTAGAGTTCAATTATTTATGTCAATGTTAGTAGGATTTTATTTCACTAGTTAGTGAAATTAATGCATTAAGAATGAATTGAGGGCATTTTTAGCACGTTACTTAAGTTTAGAGATCATGAAGTATAAAAGCAAGGGCAAAGATGACTTTTAGCACTCAATAAGGGTAAAATGCGAAGAAGAAAGTGTATACGTGCTCTTAAGGTGGAGAAAAACGTGAATTGAAGGAGAGAATGAAGTGAAAAATGAAAATTTTGACCCTCTAGATGATAAAATTTTTTTCAAGGTCTTCACAAAAGTTGTATATCTCGAAGTCCTCTTTAAAACTGTGCTAAAACAACAAAAATCCAATATCTCTAGTGAAAGTTATGCCAATTGTCCCAAGATAGGTACAATATGATTGAGAACATAATCATGGTTGACTCTTTTGGCAATAACTTCATCGTCCAACATCCAAATGAAGTGATTATTGAACTAATAGATTCCTAACATATTTCTCTTCCTCTCCATAAAATTTTGGTATCCATTGGGGTTGATTCAAAAAATACTGATCGAGAGAAAGTGAAGGAAATGACTGAAAGAGCATGAGTTGATTGTTTTACTAAACATACTTAGGTATTTTAATCATATCTCGACTTGTAGAGATCTAAATGAGAAGATTATTGTTTTAAAATAAACTAGAGACATGGAGCTACAATTTTTATAAAGAATTAAATTTTTAATTCCATCATTGGAGCTAGTTTTGGCTAGAGAGATCCCATGAAAATAACCTTACATGGTAATTCACACACTCACGCTTTCATGTCATTCGGATAGTTGGCCACCGGAAACGGGGTCCAACATCTTATAGTGTCAGAGCAATTAGGTTTAGGTTCAGGATGGGGACTAGGTTTAGGAATATCCTAGGCTTTGAATAAGTAGTTTTTAAAATATGAAATGAACATGAATTGTTTTTAAATGAACCTTATGCACTGTTTTGTATTTTTTTACATGATTTGACATTATTTTTTGATGCATGAACTCAAAGTTTTTTTAATGTTTTCAATTGAAAGAGTGAATGTGCCACCTCGAGAAAGAACTTGAGGAGCTCTAACTCAATCTGGCTCTCACCGAGGACATACGGATGAATCATATGTCCCGCAAGACGTAGGGAGACATTCTGCTCCTAATTCTGAGGCACCTAGTGTGCAACATGAAATGCCACTGCCTCCTCCTCCTATGCCTATTATAGATCCGTGATTCTTTCAAGCCTTTGCTCAGGCTTTCACATATGCCATAGGCCAAGGGTCACAAGTTTCGATGCCAGCTCTGGTGGAGAGGAGAGGGCAATATGATAAGCTCTGCAAGTATGGAGCTGTAGATTTTAATGGTACTATAAATCCAAAAGAGGCTGAAGTATGGTTGAAGAGGACCGAGAGAGTCCTGCTTCAGATGAAGTGCTCTGATGGAAAGAAATTAGATTATACAGTGAGCTTGCTACAAGGGGACGCACTGCATTGGTGGGAATTAGTGCCCTATAATCAAGTTATGCCTTCGATGTTATCATGGAGAGATTTTGTGGAAGTGTTCAGGAAGAAGTACCTCTTCAGGGTTTATGTACAAGAGAAGGCTAGAGAGTTTCTGAATCTCACACAAAGGGACATGAGTGTGAGTGAGTACGAGCTAAAGTTCACTCAGTTTTCCTGATATGCGGCCAACATTGTGGCGAATGAGGAGGACAAATGTCACAATTTTGAGGGAGAACTTTATTTGGGGATCAAGGAGAAGGTGTTGATCCATAACTTCTGTAACTACCAACAGTTGGTAGATGCTACACTTCAGGCTGAGAAATTGGAGAATATCAAGTATGAAGTGAATAAGAAGAGGAAGAACCAGGAGCAGTCTTCCAAGAAGGGAATGAGTGCTCCAATGCCTGAGAAGAGTACAAGGAGCTTCCACACTCAGAGTGAGGTGGAGAGTAGCACCTCTACCAAGAACAAGAAATCACGGGCAGCTTCGACGCAAACCTCTGTTGGATCGGGAAAAGAAAGCATGTCATATTTAGAGAACCGTTAGCGTTCAAAACTTTTTAGAAATCTTATTTGTAGCAGAAGCAAGATATCCAAATCATCATGCCAATCTATACATGATATGCTATAAGGATAATAATAAATATAAACAAGATAGTGATATTATCGACTCCTTCATTATAGCTTTAATTTCTCGCTGCGCTATCCTCTCCTTCTTCTTGTATCCAAAGCATTTTCCTTTTGAATCCTTTTCTTTGTCAATTTATCCTCTCCTTGTTATATCCTCAACCAATTTGATTTACCTCTTGTTCTTCTAGGATAACTTGGTTAACAAAATCCTTTGGTGGGAAAGGAGAAGAAATGTTTAGAAGAGATTTTTCTTAAAAGAAATGAACCAAAAATGAAACTCTTCTTATGCAAATTTCGGCTTACTCATGCATGAAAGGAGAGACAGAGAGTCAAACCATGCAAGAACACATTCTTACACACTCAATTTCAGTTATGCATGGAATGGAAGAAGAGAATAGCATCCAATGCATCACTTCTTACTTTAATCAATCATAAAGTAGCCAATA
>JAOTJB010000006.1:19084121-19097130 GCA_027123815.1 Erythroxylum minutifolium | reverse complement strand
TGCTACTACTACTACTACTACTACTACGACTACTACTACCACTACTACTACCACTACTACTACTAATACTACTACTCCTACTACTACTACTACTACCACTCCTACTACTACTACTACTACGACTACTACTACTACTACTACTACGACTACTACTACAACTACTACTACCACTACTACTACCACTACTACTACCACTACTACTACCACAACTACCACCACTACTACCACTACTACGACGACTACTACTACTACTACTACTACTACTACTACTACTATTACTATTACTACTACTACTACTATTATTACCACGATTACTATTACCACTATTATAACAACTACTGCTATTACCACTACCATTACCACGACTACGACCACTAAGACGACGACTACTACTACTGCCACCACCACCACCACCACCACTACTATCACTACTACTACGACTACTACGACTACCATTACTACTAATACTATTATGATGACGACGACTACTACTACTATCACCACCACCACCACCACCACTACTACTACCACTATTATTACTACTACGACTATAACTATGACTACTACTACTACTACTACCACTATTATTACCACTGCCATTACTACTACCACTGCCACTACCACTTTGCTAACGAAACGTGTTAGGGTTAGGGTGGAACCAAATCTTATAAGCCCACCACGTTTCTGCGGCAGCCCACACTTCTGAGGGAGAACTACTAACCCCAGTACTGTAGGAACGCAGGATGGTTTTTATTGCGATTCGAACATAAGACGTGGGAGTTACCTGTAAGCTATGATACCACTTTGCTAACGAAAACACGTGTTAGGGTTAGGGTGGAACCAAATCTTATAAGCTTTGCTAACCAAAACTCGAGTTGAGGTTAACGGATCCCAAACCGTAAGAATCGTCCACCACGCTTCGCTTGCACCCATACACAAGCGATATTTCATTCCCACATTGATTGATATGGGATTCAAACCAATGACGTGATGGAATACCTCAAGCTCTGATACCACTTTGCTAACCAAAACTCGAGTTGAGGTTAACGGATCCCAAACCTTAAGAATCGTCCATCTAGATATATATATATAGATAGATAGATAGATATACATGTCCCTTAACAATTTTTTTACTTCATAATAAGGTTTAGGTATTTTATGGACAATCGGTAATACATCATTCAGTAACTCAATCAAGATGTCAAAAGATTTTATTACTCCACTTATTATAGACCTTCAAGTGTAACAACTTTGAAACAAAAGATACCTATGAAAAATCAGAGCACCCTAAATGTAATTCTTGATGAGCTACTTCCAATAACTTGTCAAAATGATCTTTTATAATTATATCAAATGCATTAGGCAAAATATTATCATCTATAGTCTCCTTATAATTCCCTACATCCTTTAATATTTCTCTTATCCCATCATTTGTGTCATCATTACTATCACTATCATCTACATCATTATTGTTATCACCATCACCACCTATATCATCACTTATAACATTACTTGGTTCAGAACGTTCTCCATGATAAATCTATCGAGTATAGAATTTATATATGCCTAGGATTAATAGCTAATTATACACCTCATCTCGACTTTGATTGTTAAAATTTAAGCAATCTATGTGTTGACAAAAAAAATTTCATTCTAAACATATTTTATTTTTTTACAAATTTTATAAAAGTCTTCACTCCTTCTACGTATTAACTGGGTCATTTCTAATGAGTTATTCAACTTTTTTCTTTATGGATATACAATTATAACTAAGTTACTAACTTACTAAATGTAATTTAGGTTGTAAATAACATAATGGTAAATCAAAATTGACATACCAAAGAATGCAATTAGTTAGCAGATTATGACAAACCCTGTAATAAGATCTATGTCAACATAATGTTTTGTAGTTAAGAAATATGAGCTAGCTTTGAATAAGAAGCATGAACTCATCTCCAACCTATAGGTACATTCATTTTTATAGAGCAAGAACCTAAAAACCGCTTCCAAATGTGTACTAACATGTCATTATGATTATATACATATCTAAAGCAAGTTATATATGTAATATGTTATGTTATGATACTTAAATTTTAACTTGAAGAAGTTTCAACTTATTTCTAACATAAATCATATTTCCTATTATTTAAAATCTCAAGGCTCTAGTAACATTTAAATATTGCCCATGTTGTCTTTCAACCACTCCTTTCTGCTAAGGTGTATAAGGATTACTATGTTGGTATAAAATTCCTATAGCACTTTATAAAAATTTCAGCCATTTGATGATTATAAACTAAGTGTTGTTATCTATAAGTAGTTTTAATGGTGGTCTAAAACTATTTTGCAATGAGTTCAACAAAGTGTTCAATAGTGTGAAAAAGTTGTCTTTTATATTGCATCAGATATGTCCATATGCAACGTGAAAAATAATTAGTGATAGTTAAGAAATATTGAGTTCTAGTTAAAGTTTTCACTTAAGGCCCCTTAAATAAAAATGTACTAAAACATCCTTTGAAAGACCATGATGCTTCTAAGAAAGGGTAATCCTTTTTTTTGGGGAAGTAGACAAACTGGACAAAAAATTTTTAGGTAGAAGGTTTTGTAGTTAAGAAATATGAGTTATCTTTGAATAGAAAGCATGAACCCAATCTATTGTTCCAAATAGAAGAATAACATTTAAACAAAAAGAATTTCCTTTATTTAACTCCAGTTGCAATGTGAACATGAAATTTTGTGCAAATTCTAATCATAATTGTTCATCCTTCATTATAAAGTACAATTGAGATGGTGCAAACAAAAAACTAGAAGCAACAAGTTTGAAGAGTCTTATTTGTTCTTTGCTAACTAATATGACCTTATTTTGGGCCCAGAACACATATGCTATAGGGTAAAATGTCACTATGATCTTTGAGACTTTTATTAGTTTGCTAACGGATAACAATTTATACTTAAAATTTGGCACCCATAAAGCTTTCTGTTAGGACATATCTGAATGCAATTTGACATCTCTAGTATATATAACAAAGGTATAGTTGCCATTAGGTAAAAATATTGGTATTGGTGTTCATAATTTGACAGGTTGGTAGAATAATTTTAGAAGTGGTGTCATATGGTTGGTGGCTACTATATTTATAATCCATGTATCTTAGGTTTACTCAGACTTTCAAAAGAATTCAAACAATGAGTTTTAAACATACCTCCAAATTTAGAAGCAATAACTATAAGGTTTGATTTAATGTCTACTTTCCCTATCATGAACTTCAGCACCTCCTGGTCGGACTGCATTTGTAATTAGAGTATTAATATAATAATTCTTAATAAGCATAACAGAACTTTTAAAAACTTTGCTAAAAACGTAAGAAGCATAACAAACTCTAAAAAATTTTAGGTAAAGAATGACTCTTACATTTCTATTTATCATCTCTCAAGACTAGTGAATATATCTTATTAATACTAGGAAAAGGTTCCACTGATAAGATCTAACTTCTAAAAGTTTCAAAGCTTTCATTTAAACCCATTAGGAACTTCACCCCGACCCTACTTGTCAAAGTAGAAATCTTCCTAATAATATCATAGATACAAATTGTACAAGCATTTAGGTATATAATCCCTATTTTTCAATTTATAGTAACAAATCGCAACAGTGAGAAATGAAGGTTGCTATAAAGAGAGAGGTGGGTAAATGTGAGAAAAGGAAGCACATTAGTCCATTATTCACTCCCATCAAAAGCCAATTAACACCTATTATAACTCTACATTAACTAATTGACTCAGCCTTAACTTATATTAACTAAGAATTAATTGAAAACATAATTACCAAGAAAAGAAGAACCCTTCTAAATAGGCAGTACAGATGTTGCAAATTGGTGAATAGGCAGTACAAATGTTGCAAATTGTTGGAAGATGAAGATAGTAGAAGAAAAACTAGAGAGCTAGTGTCTTTAGATTATTAGTATAGAGAAAATGACATCAATTTAGTGGACAAAACGACATCATTTTAGTGGACAAAATGATGTCGTTTTCATTGTTTTTTATTCTTCTTCTTTTCTTTATGAAAATATTTTTGTAGCAAAAAATTTTTAACTTTATTTTCGTAGCTGATAGTTATAGGATCTAGAACATATTTATGTTTTAGCTATAAAAAATATTTTATAGATAAAAACATTTTGCTATAAGAATAAGTGCAGTTAAAATTTTTTTCTAAATCTTATTAGCTACGAAAAATATTTCGTAACTAAAAACCTTTTGCTACAATACTAAGTTTATAGCCAAAAAGTGTCACTAAATCTGATTAGCTATGAATATAAAATGTAGCCTATTCTAAACATGACTAATAATTTTAAAAAAACCTGCAAAATGTTTTAAATTAGAGTTATTATTTTAGTAGGCTATGATTTTAAAATTTCATAACTAAAGAGTAACTCTTAGCTACGAATATCAAATCATAGCAAAAAAATCCCGTTTATTGTAATGTGGGATATGGAAATAAATACCCCATGCAAATTCACTACAGGGATACAAGTTAATTGTTAATAGGATTAGGTTGAGATATGGATGTTAATAGATGGTCTTATAGTCAAATCCTAAATGTTTTAAAGTGATTGATGTTTATACAACTATTAGATATTCCATTAACATACGGAGCTAGTTCTTTACTAGAAGGCAAATGATTTTCAAAGGACTCAATCCAAAAGCTGAAAGTTTGTGGAAGGGAAAAAGAAGCATATTTTTCTTAACGAGGGCTTTGTTTAAAGGAAATTCCTTTTTCTCAGTAGGATCAGAATGATAATTAAAACAAAATCTTTCAAATATCATTTTTTATAACAGGGAACAAATTGTTGCTTTCCCCTTCGTATGTGTATCTATAAAGAATAAGGTAATAACCATATAATTTAACTTCACTAAATATTAAAAATATTCCTGGTGCAAATTATTAAGCGACATATATGTAGTTTTAGCGCAGTTAAACAAATAAATAGAAATTTTAATTTTTTGTAAATGAAAATAAAAATTTAAAGTTTACAAAAGTTTTTCCATAAGGGAAACTAAATAAATCTAAGTATAAAAAGTTTATTATATAAAATAAGTTTTGATTTCTTATTTTTCTAGAGAGCTTATAAAAATTGCAATATATAGATCAAAATTAAGTGTTTATAACTGTTTTTCTAACAATTTGGACCAGAATATCAATTTTATGTAATGGTAAACTGTTTATAAAAGAAAGACTCAATTAGTTAGATATATAAAATAGTATAAGAATGTGTAAAATGATTCAAGGAATAAACCACTAATCTCTCAAGATGAAATGAGTATTGAAATTGTTTCATATCATAATAAAGCCAAAATTGTTAGAATGAATTAAAATTTATGTTAACGGTATGATACATTTTTTAAATGAAATTTGGAGAAAATAATTTTTCTAAATTTCACACACTATGATATGGATAGACTATAATGTGAATAGACTATCCTTACAAAAGTAAAAGTGATGTATGATTATCGAAATTAGTTATGTATCAATTTATTAAATTAATGCATAATAGAAGGAAATTAGGATATATCAATTAATAATAATGAGTTAATTCCTTTTAGAAGTAAACCTTAATATTTATAAAAAATCTTATAGGCTTATAGTATAAAGAGGGGTCTAAATTGACTTGTTCACTAGGTTTAATGGGTAACTATTTTTAAAGAAAGAGTGAAACTTATAATAAAAAATTGTAAAGTGACCAACATTACTAGTCATAATATTCTACCTATTTCCCTAAAGTTTTAATCATATGAGGGATAAAGGATCGAAATTGATAATTGACCTATGTCTACTAGGGACCATCAAAATTTCACTTCCAATAGATAATTATGGTCAGCGTTTAAAGTAAGGATAAATATAAATATAAATACCATAAAAAGAGAATCATAAATGCCTTCTTTTGCTTAATAGTTCCTAGACTACCTAATTTCTTCTAAAAAATAAATTTAGTAACAACAAATAATAAAAAAGTAAAATATAGTGGAAAGTTATAGGCGAGTAAGGAGGATTTTAAGGAGAGAGAAACTATAGTTTCTACGTAAGGCTATGTTTAGTTGGACGTAAGGTTTTTAATGGAATAGAGTGGAATGGAATGAAATGAAATGATTTATAATGGAATGGAATATAAATTAATGTAATATTAGAAAATTGTTGTTTGGGAGGGAAGGAAGGATTCATAATGTAATATAGTGAAATGTTGTTTAGATGAAGGGTTTATAATGTAATATAGTGTAAAGTTGTTTATCATTTTACATTCCATCCTAAAACCTGAATGAGACGTAATATAAAACCTTCCCTTCCATCCCATTACATTCTATTCCATTATAAACCCTCATCCTAAATGATGGAATAATATTACATTTCATTCTATTCCATTATTAAACCCCCAACCAAACATAGCCTAAGAGATGCATGATCAGGTATAGTGATGTTGGCTTCCTTAACTAATACCTTACTGTTTCATTTTTTAAGCTTTTATCTTACCTCCCTTTAAGCTAGTCTTTAATAGCAAATCTGTTCTCCTAATAGAGCTCTCCTCTCCCTGGAGCTCTCTTGGTTTTTCACCGCCCTTCCTCCCTCAGTATATTATTCTTTAGTTGATCCTTAATTATTCTTAATGTCTTCTTTTTATGTTCTCCCTCCTTTCACTTCCCTAGTTATCTATTATTTTCCTTTTCTTCTAGCTCAAGAAACCTTTCCATTAAAGTCTTGTCTTTTAATTCCCACTATTTTTTTCCTTCCTTTAGCTTTTCTAGTTCTCTTCCTTCTTTCCTTTTTTAGCTAAATGTCATTAACTTTACCTCTTTTCACGGAGGACTTTCCTTCTTTGTATAATATTGCTAACACCCTTTCAGAGTCATTTCTAGCTTCTAAAGTACCTATCAATTCACATGCTACTACCTTAACCTACATTTTAAGCCCCTATTGTTCTATATATTAGGCCAAAAAAGACCTTAAGTCTCTATTGTGAATCCAATGCTTGAAGGTAATACTAGGAAGTCTTAGAAACAAGTTCTCAGATATCTTTCCCCATCCTTTAACCTTCAATATTGCCTCCTAGCTCTTATAGATTTAGTAATTGATATTCACAAGGGAGAAGAAATAAAACTGGAATCTAAACTACTTCTTTATTTTATAAATTAAAGGCCTTTATTCCTAGATTTGAACACTTGGGCAAATAACCATTTGAAGCACCTCAGATAATAGGAAGTGTTAATGGTGATTATCTCATTTTGTTCAAGTTTGCTCCCCTATCTAAGCTTAAAATGTATTAGCGCCTCTTCTCCCTCAATTATGGAAACCATGAATTAAGCTTCATAAACTAAGGCAGAATTAGATCCCTTTTTGGTTTAGTTTTATAATATACATCCTGAGCATTGGACAAATAAAGGACTAAGTCACTTAACTGGGTATTTAGGTAAGACTTTGTGCATTGATAAAGTGATAACTAGTTTAAAAAGGTTAATTATGCTAGAGTATGTTTGCTAACTATCTTTGCTAAAAAGGTTCTAGAAAGCATCCCTCTGTTAAGACTAGATGAAGTTGATAACCTCTTTGAGGATAGTGTTAGAGTTTTTTATAATTAGAGGAAAAATCAACTTCAATAAACTTGGAAGCCAACTAGGAAGCTTTTCCTGCGAGAGGACTATATGGAACTTATACACATTAAGCTAAGAATGAGATAGGAAATAATAACATTAGATGTTGAACTTTCAGAGAAAAATCATCAGATCAACTCTTCTAATGTTGAAGGAGAGAAGAATCCCATTAATAAGCTTTTAGAATATGACCTCTCTAGTACCACTAAAAATGGTGTGAATCCTACTCTAGAAGTTGAAGAAATTCAGGTCCATCAGATATCAAAAGGGGATATAGAGGCTATGGAACCATCCAATCAAGGGGAGTAGCTAATAAGAATTTAAAAGAAGTTTACCAGGAAACTCCTAGAAATCTAACTAGAAAATTTACAAGTGATTTGCAATCAAAACCTAACTTTCAAAGAGTTTTAAGGAGTAGCTCTAAAAGTATAAAAAAAAAATACATCTACTCATTAAAATGAAACACACAAATGTAAGTTTCCATATCTTAATTTTTTGTGCTTTCAATTATAGCCTTCAAAGAACCTTTATGTGTAACAAAATTAGAGATATTGATGGAAATCTGCATAAGCATGGATGATCATAGGGGATTTCAATAGTATGATACACTTATCAAAAGCTAAAGGGAATGTTAGTTTAAAGAATTATACTAGTGAACTCAAAGACCGTTCTAATCAAATCCATATAATAGACCTTAGAATGGACGGGTAATTTTACACATAGATAAACAAAAAAGGGCAATTAGCTAAGGAGGAAGAAGTTGGATAGAACTATGGTTAATAAATTATAGATAGGGAGCTTTATAGGCAATAAAACAACTTTCAATTGTCATCTAATCATACCCCAATTCTAGTGCAAAGCATTCTCAGTTAATAAAGAAGGAAATTCCTATTTCAATTTAACAACTAATTGAATGAGTTAGAAGCCTTTCATTTAGCTCTTTCTTAATGTCAATATAAGGGGTAGTAAGTTATTTGTTTGTATAAGGAAGTTGTAGCTAGTTAATAATGATCTTAAAAAATACTAAATAGTAAAAAATGCTCCAGCACTCTGGTAGCTACTAAAAAGGAAATGAAGAATAGTAACAAAGGTCAATATGCTTTATACGAAGCACTCATAATGAACAATTAAGAAAAAGGAGGTAACAATTATATGTTAGGTGATCTTTTAGTCTTCTGCTAGCATTTGTGGATTCGGAGGCATGAGAAGAGGGACACCTTTTGTGGCTCAAAGAGTTTGATAAAATATAGAATAAGGATATAAAAAGAAAAACCAATCCCAATTAATAAATAAAATAAATCGATTTGGTAAATAATACTACTCCCATCCCCCCAATATTAGATAACATTTTCTTACTGAGGCAAAAGTCTAAGACATTGTGACTGTAAGATGGAAAAACCACTCTTTTTTCGTATAACTCTCCTTACAAGAAGGAATACCAACAAAATTATCTCTTTAAAAGATGAAAATGATTATGAGCTAACCTCTAAAGAAGATTTACATTAAAAAGACTATACATTCTTTTCCAAAATAGTTGGAAGAAACATTGATGCTTTATCTAGCATTAGTCTAGTGAAATCCATTATTAAGAAACAAATATCTTCTTAATTAGCTGAGTCTTTAACCAAACACTTTGAAACTAAATATGTTAATGAGCCTTTTTGTTTTCTCTTCACCCTGATAAGACACTCAGACCTGATGGTCTTAATGCCTATTTCTCAAATCATGGCCTTTAACCGAAAAAATGTGCTGATTGATGTACTCCTTGAAATTTTCAAGAATTGGAGCATCTTAAAGGAACAAAGCAAGACACACAATTGAATTATCCCCAAAGTATGATCCCCTAAATATTTAAAGGATTTTCTTCCTATCTCTTATTATAACATAATATATAAGATAATTGCAAAAATACTAGTTAATAGGTCAAAGCTAGTGATTGTACAAATGGAGGAAAGCTCTTAAGGAGCATTCATTAAGGAAAGATTAATATGAGATGACGTAATTCTTATCCAAGAATTATTTAAGAAATATAATAGGAAAGATTCTAATAAGAATTATGTCGTTAAGTTTACTTTCATAAATCATTTGTTTCATTGGATTATAACTTCATTCAAAATACTTTATAAGCCTTTGTTTTTCCTATAATATTCTTTAAATGGATTACTCAATATATCATTACCGTCTCCTATGGTATTTTGGTTAATGAGGAGCCTAAAAAATTGATTAACCCTGCCTTTTCATTCGTACAATGGAGATCCTTTTAGGATTGATAAAAGATATGACTAGTTAAGATAAAAGCTTCAAATTCCATTATAAATACAAGTCTTCAAGAATAACTAACTTATCATTTGTTGATGATTTGATACTTTTCTCCAAATTATATCATAATTTAGTAATTGTCTGATTAATAAATCTGAATATTTTTAAAGCTCTTTCAAGTCTCTCTATAAATAATAAAAGATCCATCAAACATCAGCCATTAGTGCAGGTGCAACTTTTAACTACTTAGCTTATAAAATAAGCTTAATGGCACCCAAACCTCCAATTACATATTTACGTATCACAATAACCTCCAGGAGATCCACTTACACAAGGTATAAACCTCTATTAAAAAGGAGAAATTCTTAAGGTATAAGTTGGTTTAACAAAAGTTAATTTAGGTCTAGTAGATAGAATTGATTAATTTAGTGTTAAACAACATGTTTGTATATTAGTCATCTCATTTTTTGTTCTAAAAAAAATATAAGCAAGGACATTGAAAAGATACTAAGGAAGTTTATCTATTTTGAAGGTGTTAGTAACAGTTTCTTAATTAAAGTAAAATGGAAAGATCTCTATGAGGACAAGAAAGAAGGGGGGATGGGGCACATGGAATTCTACATATTAGAATTACCGAATAAATACATATGATTAAAACATTTAGAGGCTTTTAAATGAAAAAAAACTCATTATTGGTGAAATGGGCTCATTCATATTATATAAAGGGTTCAAGCCTTTTAGAATTTGTAACCTAAATACGATACTTTATGGACACTGTCTCAAATACTAAAGTTGAAGCAAAGATATAGCCTGAAGTTAATTTACAAGATTGGTATCGAAACTTTAACCTCCATTTGGAATAAGAACTGGTCCAATTTAGGACCTTTATTTGAAGTAGAGGAACTCAGATCTTTAAAGGTTTCTATTGTAGATATTGTAACTTTGTTTGAAGCTTTAACTAAACATAGCAATCTCAACTCCAACTAATCTACAACAAGAAACCTTATTATACAACTCTATCAAAACTAGGAGGATTATATCAGATAAAGGAGACATCCTTTAGGGAATTTTACAAATAACACTTGTAGGAAGCTATTAATGAAATAAATCCCTAATCCCCTAATATGAATTAGTTGGTATGATCACAAAATGGCCTTTATCATTCTCTAGATTCTTATTAAAGGGAAGTTTAAGTAAGATGAAAGTTTTCTCCACTTATTTGATATTTGTGAGTTATGTAATCAAGCTACTAAATCTATGAAGCACTTATATTTTGATTTTCAGTATATAAGGAGAATTTGGAGTTTTATTACAAGATTATGCCTATATATTTTTTCCTTTAATGAAATGACAACATATGATATTCTGGTGTAATAAAAACTAGAGGATAAAATATGTAGATTGTATTATGTCTAAGTTGGTTCAAAGTAACATAATCTATGGAATTTGGGTGGTAAGAAACAAAAGGATTTTTGTGAAGGAATTTACACATTAACAAAAGTTGATCAAATACTAAACACTGTCAATGGTCAATTACTTGCCCACAAGCTAAACTAAAGACGCAGTTAGGCTTTAGCACTTAAATAGAGGCTTCTACTCAATAATAAAAACTGTACTTGTTTAGAACTGCTTAAAGCTTCCTTCACTATCACTAAAAACTGAAATACTATAGATTGGATCAAATAACTACTTAGATTTCCTAATTGTTATAAATTGCACTTTATGTTAACTATCTAGTTCTTTCAAGTTACCTTTTATGTCGATAACACATTAGCTAATTAGCCCATTTGAACCTCTAGATTATCAATGGAAGATATATGGTTCTTTATAATTTGATCAAACTTGGTTGCCATCCTCTTTTGATTCTCATCTTAGATCATGAACATGGATTTAGCATATGCATTAGCTTATCCACTTTCAATTCTAATGAATTGAGCCTATCTTTTTGAAATCCTATTGGGCTTTGAGCTCTCATAGGATTTCCTGAATTGGTGGACCAAAAAAATTTGGGTGTTCCTTCCATCCAGGATTATAAGTACTAGAGTAGGGATTTTTACCTCCTTGATTATATTGTGCTCCCATAAAGCTGAGTTGCTCCATGTTATTATTTTCTACTAGGAAGCAATCAGTTAAGACATAACTTTCTTGTCCACATTGTTTGCATCCATGCTAAATTACCTTGAGTAGGCTGGAAGAAGTGTCTTGTAGGCTATTTAATTGTTTGGCTTGGTTCTCCACTTTAACCTCTAATGTTGTCACTGAATCCACAATAAGCACTCCCTTTTGATCCCCAAATGATGGTCAGTGTTTACTTCTTTTCGATGTCCATAGACAGTTGTTGTTTTTCCATTTCTTCTAACAAATCATGTGTTTTTTCAACTATTTTCCTCATTAAAGAGCCATTAACTACTAAATCTATGGTGCCTTACGTGGTTGGATTCACTCTATTGTAGAATGTTTCTTAATGGAACTTCTTTGGCAAGTTATGATGTGAGAAGCTCCTTTGTAACTATTTAAATCACTCTCATTCTTTATATTTCACTTTTATGTTGTAACTCAATGATTTGGGGCAAAAGGAACAAATTGGGACATGTTTAGGGCGATTTGGAGATGTTTTAACTAAGTTATAAAAATGATGAAAATCAACATGGTCGATGGAAATGCCTATATTGATGTACACATCTGTATTGATGGTAACACGCCCATGTTGACATGTTTCATGCAAAATAATTGGTAACATAATTCTGGAGAGTTACACGAACTCTATATATGCTCTTGTCATGTGGACACACTTGTGTCCATAATTGTGTTTACTTTCTGAACCCTGTTCATTTTGAATTCGAGAGTTTTATGATTTTTGAGCAATATAGACACCATACATGCCCATGTTGGTGACTGAGTGCCACCCAGAACTCTAATTTTTTAATATGAAAAGCAAAATTAAGAGGAAAAGTAAAGGAGAGGCTCAAGAACGAAAACTGAAAACTTAGGAAAAATAAAAAGCATGAAGAACAAGTAAGGAAATGTTAGTAGTGTGCCCTAGACCAATGGATATTTGTGATTCATGTATTAACATTATGACTTGTTAATAATATATTATGAGGTATTCCTTTTATATATA
>JAOTJB010000006.1:19044479-19059415 GCA_027123815.1 Erythroxylum minutifolium | reverse complement strand
AATGACATAGGCTTAAGGTTAATTTGTATATATTGCCCAATGAATTTTAAAATGCTTAAAATCGACACAGATCTTTAGGCTTTCACTTGTATTATGACATTTTATAACAACCTGTATGACTGAGAGTAAAAAAATGATCATATGTATTGATAAAAAATACTGTCATAATATATGAAAACATATAAATGTATAAGGAGCAAATACATGGATCAACAGTGTCTAAGGACTTCAGTATACCCATACTGTATACATGCCTCTCAAAAACAAGTGGGCGTCTTCAGTCTTCAGATGTTCCACCTTAATGTGACCTTTCTATATCAATTCCTTTATAGTCAAATACTTGATCTCCAAATATTAAGACCCTGTGATGTTCTTATTGCTGTTACTAAATAACACAACAAAAAGATTATCACAATATAATTAAATGGGTCTAGCTACTGAATTAACCACAGATAACCCAAAAATTAAGTTTTTGAGTCAAATTGCCTGTGTAGCAGCCCTATAACATGTCACAAACTCTGCGTGCATAGTCGAAGAAATCACTAGTGTCTGCTTAACACTTTATCATGATACTGTACCATTTGTTAATATAAAGATATATCCTAATGTGAACTTATTGTCATTCAGACACAACAAAATTTGAATTTGTATATTCTATGAGGTTTAGATTGTTGACCCTTTTAAATGTCAACATATAATCTTTCTTTCCCTTTAAATATCTCAACACTCGTTTAATTGCATTCTAATGATTTATTCATAGATTAGCCAGATATTTACCCAATAGTTTAACAGGTTTACAATCAACAATATTAAACCTTTGTAGCACTCGCTCGAAGTATGCTTTCTACGAGTGGCCTAATGACTGTCAAGACCTGTCCCAGTGAATTTGAATACCTGACAAAAGATACTTCACCAAGGTCTTTCATGTCAAAGTGCTTCGACAAAAGCTGCTTAACCTCATGCAGCATAATAAAGTTATTTGATGCCAGCAAGATATCGTCCACATACAAAAGTAGAAAGATAACTTTACTCCCCCTAACCTTGTAATATATACATCTTTCAACTTTATTTTATACAAAGCCAAGAGAGGTAACAACCTTATCAAACTTAAGGTATCATTGTCTAGAAGCTTGTTTCAAACCGTATATTGATCTTTTTAGTTTGCAAACTTTGTCAGGCTTTTCTTAATTTTGAAATCCTTCAAGTTATTCCAATGGACCTTTTAATAAAGGTCTCTATTTAGGAAAGCAGTTTTAACATCCATATAATGTAGCTTTATATTATAATGAGCTACTATTGCCATAATCACTATAAATGTGTCCTTCGAGGATACTGTAGAAAAGATAACATTAAAGTTAATCCCTTCTCTCTAAATGAAACCTTTGGCAACTACCTGAGCTTTAAACTGCTCAACTTTATCTTGAGAGTCCTTTTCGGTCTTCAAAAGTCGTTTATAATTGATAGTTTTGTAATTTTGAGGTAGATCAACAAGCTCCTATACTTTATTATTCATCTCATCCTTTATTGCATTTAACTACAAATCTGCATGGAGTCCAAAAATATATTCAAGAAAAGTAATTGTATTGATTACATGTCCAATATCATAATCTTGTTCATCCAAATAGATTATGTAATCAAATGAAATAGTAGGTCTTTTCGCTATAGTGGAACTTCTTAATTGAACCGGTTCTTGTACCTCAAAAACCTCAGTTTGTATAGATATGGGTTCCTGTTCCTTTATTAGTAACCGAAACCTTAGGCCCTGTTTGGTTCCATTTTATTTTTCCGTTTTTCGTTGTAGTTTTTATAAAAAAAATAAACCATTGGTTAAAACATATTTGGAGTAGTGTTGTTGTCGTTTTTAGTTTCCAAAAATAAAAAACTGCAATAGGTTTAAGAAAATGTAAAAAAGATGTTTTCTGTAAAAAAGACGTTTTCTGTAAAAAAGACGTTTTCCTAAGATTTTAAAACAAGTTTCCTTTTATTCCAAAATTGTTTCTCCTCCAACTCTTCCTCATCTGCAGGCTCTGCTACGATTTTTCTTTTTCTGGTCCAGTTTTATCTTTGATTTTGTTACTTATTACTCTGTTATTATGTTTCTACGATTTCTGCTTTCGTATATATCTCCTACATTTCCTGTGCATGCTTTCATGTCTCTCTGTTTCTACGAGTATTAAACGTGAAGTCCACACATAGAAACACTAGTTTCGTGAACCTTAAACTAGAGTACCTCGTGCTTTCATAGTTTTCATGTCTTCAACACGTTGAAACTTAAAACTACCCGATGCTAGAGATGATCCAGTACTCTATTTTCATGTCTTCAACACGTTGAAACTTGAAACTACTCGATGTTAGAGATGATCCAGTACGCTGTTTTCATGTCTTCCATCTTCTTCTTCCTTCTTTCTCTCTATAACAATCCTCAAACTAGAGTAACTCATGCTTTCATAGTTTTCATATAGTTGAACGCTAGGAACTCGAGCTGTGACTGTGATGATGAGGTCTGCCGGTGAGTCACGAGATAAAACCGGCGTCTTTAGTTTAGTGGCTATGTTTGGTAGATATACTTACTCACAGTCCTGTCTATTTCTTCTTGTTTATGTTTGATACAGAAACACAAGAGCATTTGTCAAATAGGCTATATCTGGCTTAAAGTAGCTTCAATCTAACCTTAGTTGTTCCGATCACCACATCGGTTCTTTTATTTATACACACGAAGCATCTCTTATTTCCAAGTTCTCCCAGGAACTGTGAATAATGAAAGTCACCACCACCATGCTCTTCCTTGTAGCCACCTTCCTCTACCTCTCAAACTCCGCCTTGGGGATAGGTGTTAACTATGGTACCTTAGCCAACAACTGTTTACTCACAACTCCACGTTTACAAAGCAGGTCCCATCTCACGGTCACCCTTGACCACCAGCAGCCACCACAGCTCTGCTCTTTCAGTTGGGTATCATGAGGTCCCATGAATGATCATGTCTTCTCCTGCACTCTCTGAAGACTATGAACTCATAAGCATATGAACTAGCATGTTATGTGTGTGTGTGTGTTGAAGACAGAAAAAAAGAGAGTATATTTGCATGGGAATAGGAGGGGTGATGAGTCGTAAAGTGAGGAGCTGGTTTTTGGGAAGAGAAGAAGCCTTGTGTGTGTGTGTGTTTTAAGACAGAAAAAGAGAGAGTATATTTGCATGGGAATAGGACGTGTGATGAGTCGTAAAGTGAGGAGCTGGTTTCCGGGAAGAGAAGAAGTTTGTCTTTAGTTATTTTTTCTCTAAGGATTTACGTAAACTAATGATATAATTTATGCTAATCCTCAGAGATTAGTGGTCTTTGGAACTATCTCTTGAGATTAGTGGACTCAAAGATGACACCATACGTTGTATACATGCTGTAGATATAGATCTTTTGGGATTATGGCACCCTCTAGCCTTACAGAATCTACGCGATGCATTTTGTTGCTTTAGGTCTAGTCTTTCTGAGTCCACCACAATGGTGCAACCCAGTATTTAAGTAGAGCATAGTAGAAAAGAGGGTGAGGAAGGATAAGATTGAGAGAGAGCAAAAGGTAGAAACTAGAGAGAGACACTAACTGGCAAAGGAAGCAAAATACTCGAATAAACTCTTTTCTCAATGCTAATAACAACGGATGGCCACATTTTCTGGGGAATAGGTTAATAGCTTAATAGGGAAAGCTTTAAAGTTGGAACTAATTTCTAAACTTTCACTTAAGATAAATCTGCCCAAGTCCATTAATAGCAGTACTGCATTACCCTGTTCATGATCTTAGGATTCTGAGGGGACAAACCAATTCCACCCTCCCCTCACCCCCCGCCAATTCAAACAATGGTTTGCCTTCTTATTACATGATTCTTCAAACTATTTGAAATCAACCCAGAGATTAAGAAAATCAAATACGCAAAACATCTCATAAGATCAGATACAAGTATGTAATAAATTCCAACAACTTGCCTGAGTCAATGTAGTCGCATCTGCAATAACGAAGGGGACATTAACAAATCGGGCCAAAGTTTTGGCTATTAATGTCTTCCCTGTCCTTGAAATGAAATTGAGAGCAGTGAACAAAGGAGACCAATAATCAACAGCATCTACAATAACTAGGCAAGAACAAGTTCAGCTCGATTTATTTGTCTACTAATTAATTCATTGTGTACAAGTTCATTGGAAACAGCCAATAAAGATAAACTAGCATAAATGTATTTTCATAAAATAGAAAAATGCATAACTCTTGGTATACAGGATGCAGTCACGATACGATGCTAATTGTCATGGATAAAAATAACGGCAGTCTTGGAATTCCTTTGTCAAACAGTTAGCAAGTGGGCAAATGTTGTATGGAGGAACAAGGGATTGGTGAATACGATGGTAAACGAAGATGAACTCTTTGTATTCAAATTCAACACCGAAGAGAATGCACAAAAAGTGTTGCAAGCAAGGTCATGGCACATAATGAGGCATCCTATTCTGATTAAGAAGTGGCAGCCTAGAGTTATCTTGGACAGAAGCAGGCTTAATTCGGTACCTTTATGGGTGAACATTCACAAGGTTCCCTTGGAGTATTGGTCTGTAGAAGGTATGAGTTATATTGCTAGCAAGATTGGAAAACCTTTAGGATTAGATGAGAATACTGCCTTAATGAAGAGGATTGGGTTTGCTAGAGTTTGTATAGATGTTAATATATCAATGAAGCTTCCGAATATCCTAAGAATCATGAAGCTAGATGAGAAAGGAGATCTTGTAGAGGATTCAACAAGAGTAACATATATGTGGAAATCGAAGATGTAAGAAGAGAAGCAGGTTAGGAAAAGAAAAGAGAAGCAAGAGGGGGAGCAGATGACTGAGGCATGTCCAAGCCAAGAGAAGGGCATCCTAGCAGAAGGAGACACATCAATTGAAGTGCAGGTTCTCCAGAATTTGACCCAGGAGGAGAATCAAGTGATCGGACATAGGCAACAAGGCAAGAATCAGGAGGAGTACAATATGGCTAGGATTGGAGCACAAACAGTGGGGGCTAATCAAGGATTGAGAAATGGGAAACAAGTGATGAATTTGGCAAGGACTATTCCGATAGTACATGGACCACTGACAATTGAGGATAAGGAAATAGGACAGGGAGAAGGGACAATCGGCACTCCAGTGATGGAAAAGGAGGAAGTTTCTGGTACCAAGAGTGACCGAACATCTATATCCCTGAGTTTGAATAGGAAGTATAAAAGAAGAAGGGTAGGTAAAAAGAAAAAATGATTAAGGTAACAGTATGGAATGTAAGAGGCCTTAATAGCCTAAATAAACAACTTGCGGTTAAGGAGTTAATCAAGAACAGCAAGTTAGATTTTGTTGGTTTATTAGAAACCAAAATAAAGAGGGAGCAATTGGAGAAGAGTTTATGGTTCCCAGACAAATGATGGAGGGTAATGAGTAATCATGATCACCATTTCAATGGGAACGTGATAATAGGCTTCAATCTCATAAAGTGGATGCAGGAAGTATATTGAAAATGATCAGTTGATCCATTGTGGTGTCTCACTGCAACTATGATTGCAATTACAGTGTTGTATGCGACCAATCATAAGTTCTAGAGACTACATGCTTGGAATGAGTTGGAGAAAACTAGCAATATCATGAGTC
The DNA here is from genome assembly GCA_027123815.1 of Erythroxylum minutifolium. NCBI lineage: Eukaryota > Viridiplantae > Streptophyta > Magnoliopsida > Malpighiales > Erythroxylaceae > Erythroxylum > Erythroxylum minutifolium. The sequence continues at coordinate 19,053,765 of JAOTJB010000006.1, read as the reverse complement.
TATCATGAACGGTTTTCGGAGACTATAATTGTACTCTCAAGTCAGAAGAATCAAGGGGTGGGAGAAGTTGGAAATAAGCAGACTGTCGAGAACTTCAAGAGATGGTGGAGAGGACAGGTTTGGCAGATCTGAAATGGTATGGTGACTCTTATACCTGAAACAATAAGCAATCCGGGGAATGGTTTTTGCTGAGAAAATTGGACAGATGTATGGTTAATGGAAAGTGGTTGGAGACATACTCAGTGCTTTTTTTGATGATCCAAGTGTATCAGATCACAATCCAATTGTAGTGAAATTGCTAACAAGTGACAGGAAAAGGAAGGCCCCATTTAGGATATTCAATCACTTGATGGACAATCCTAAATTTAGAAACATACTTAGATCGGAAATGCAATGGGCAATTCCAAGTTCAAAGGGGCACCAACTCAACATGAAGCTAAAAGCCTTGCAAAATAGACTGAAACTATTCAGCAGAAAAACATTTCAGCCAGATTTAAAAGTTAAAGTTGATGCTTTGGAGGAGCTAACGAAATGTCAGAAAAGAATATTGGACAGACCAGAAGATTTGCAACTAAGAAAACAAGAATCGTCACTGGTGGAAAAGTATAATCAACTGCTAACTAGTACCAATACTCTATTAAGATAGAAATCTAGAATGCTTTGGATGAAGGAGGGTGAGAGATGTACTAGGTATTCTATGAGTTCAATTTCAGCTAGGTGAAACAAGAATTCGATCAAAATGCTAGAAGATGAAACAAGGCAGATCCATGAGGACATAGAAGGTAAAAAGAGGGTTGCCTTAGAGTATTTACTAGGCAGTATGGGACTGCACTGCCAACAAGAGCTATACCCGCAGAGGTTCTAGCAAGGCTTAAAAAGCTTGATGAAGAAGACAAGGTGGAGTTGGTTAGAGAAATAACAAGGGAAGAAATCAAGAATGCTATTTTTTCAATGAACCTTGACAAACCCCAAGACCAAATGGATACAATGGGATATTCTTTCAAAAACATTAGGATATTGTAGGAGAAAAAGTGATAGCAGCAATGGGAGAGTTCCATAAGAGAGAAACAATCCTCAAGGAATAGAATAAATTTTTACCTGCCTTGTCCGAAAACAAAGCAATGCTAGGAAGCTGGAACAATTCAGGCAAATAGCCTATTGTAACTTTCATCAAGGAGAGATCAATGGCAACAAATATCCTACTATGTCAGGAATTGTTAGAGGGGTATAACTCTCAGAGGAGAATGAGGAATTGCACCAGAAAGATGGACCTTGCAAAGGCCTATGACTCAATCAACTGGAACTTTCTATTTAATATATTGGAAGCAATAGGTTATCCTTCCCTGTTTAGAAAATGGATAGAGGAATGTGTAACCATTGCTTCTATGGCAATCTTGGTTGATGGGGAACCTACAAACTTGATCAAAGCAAGGAGGGGCTTAAGGCAAGGGGACCCACTATCCCCTTACCTGTTTGTATTTTGCATGGAGGTTTTGTCAACTCTTCTCGCTAATAACCCACGGAGGGTCCCAAAATTCTAATTTGATGGCAGATGTAAGGTATGAAGCTCACACGCCTAGCTTTTGCAGATGACCCACTATTGTTTTGCAGAGCTGAGAAAAACTCATAGATCTAATCTTGCAAGTAATGAAGGAGTTCCAAGAGATCTCAGGCCTAAGATGCAACCCACTGAGGAGTTGTTTCTACTTATCTTGCAACTCAAGTAGAGAGGCAGCTTCAACAGCTATCGAGATGGGATTAACACAAGGGAGTCTAGCCTTTAAATACTTAGGGGTACCAATCTCTCAAAGAAGAATCAGTGCCATAGATTACAAACCTTTGTTAGACTTAATTCACGGAAGAATCAACCAATGAAGCAATCAATTCCTTAGCTATGGAGGCAGGCTACAACTAATTCAGACAATATTGAGTAATCTTACTACTTAATGGATCAACCATTTATCCATCCCAAAAAATATCCTCAAGCAAATAGACAGAAAACTTAGGGAATTCTTGTGGAATGGCTCAAACCAAAGAAGAAGCAAAGCGAAGATTAGTTGGAACAAAATTTGCAGACCTAAGCCGCAGGGGAGTCTGGGACTTCATTATGCAAGGATGATTTACAAGGTGAGTAGGGGACGGAATTTGTGGTGGTTATGCTACAAAAAGAAGGATTTATGGGTGAAATGGATACACAATATATTCATAAAGCATAAGAGTATTTGGATCTTAAAGCCAAGGCAGGACATGTCAGGAACTCTAAAGGAAATTCCAGAGACCAAACAATGGATGCAAAATTAGATGTTCCATAGGATTGGGAATGGAGAAAGCATGTCTTTTTTGGTATGATAATTGACACTGTAAAGGTACCTTATATCAGGTGGAAGAGGTACAACCCTTGAAATTATTTGTGAATTCAAAAACTAAAGTATGTTAAATCAGTAATAATCAATGGATATGGCCCTTACATAATAGTAGAAGTGCCACATTCATAATGGAAGAGTTGCCTAGATGCCAGGAAGGAGAGCAAGATGAAATTCAGTGGCTAGCAGACAACTCAAGGAAGTTCAGCACAAAAGCTTGCAAAACACTTTTACAGACTACACAGAACACAAGGCAAGAGTAGACAGCCTTAGTATGGGATACAGACATCAATCCAGTTCATTCATTCATCTTATGGATGGGAATCAATGGAGGGTTGCTTACAAGGGATAAGATCAAGTTCTCCATCAATACATTGAACTATGAGTTATGTAATACTGAACTGGAAAGTTTGGAACATTTGATGATTAGATGCAGGTATATCAAACAAGTATAGAGCCAAATGTAGCTTATTCTCAACACGGACAAACCAATGGACTCTTGGAGTGAAGCTATTGCTTGGTTGGGGAAACTCAGAGTGCATAATGCAACTGATCTCAAAGCAATTAAGTTAAGCCGGACAGCTTTAGTGTACTACATTTGGAAAGAGCGTAACTGCAGAGTTTTCAAACAAGAAAGTAGAAGTGTTGAGATGGTATTTTAGGACATTTTTCTACACTGCAGATTGGTCATGTTAGCAAGAGGAATAGCAGCAAATCTGACAAGTAGTATGAAGAGAAGATGGGGATTGGAGTAATACTGGTTTATGTGGTCTCATCAGTATCCCTTAGATTTCAAGATATAGACAATTACTAGGAACCATAACTCTATGTAATCTAGATCTTTTGGATTCTTCTAGAATTTTTGCACTCTAGACCGTATTTATATTTATTTAATGAAATCTGTTAATTTTCGGAAAAAAAAAAGTGACTTCGACTAGGAACGTTGAAATTTCAGATTCGGTATAGGTAGGATTTTAGGATTAATTGGTAGAAATTTAGGTTTAGAATTTCAAAGTTTAATATGGCTGAAATTTAAGTTTAAGATGGGTGGAATTTATGATAGGTTTACTAGAATTTAGTAAGGAACACAAATAATGAAGAGTAGGCAATTAAGAATCACTCATAGAATCTAAGAATCACTCTTAGAAAAAAAAAATCACAACACCTAGTTGAAAACTCAAGTTTGTAAGAAAAATTTGAAATTTCTTGTCAACGAAGGAAAAAATATACACATTTATAGAGATGTTTTTAGAAACTTTATTCTAACAGGAAAGGATTTCTAACAAATTTAAATCTTATTCTAATAAGAATTCTATAAGTCTTAAATAATTAGGATAGCATATCTAAAATAAAACATGTTTAACTTACTACTACTTCCTATCTAATAAGAAATCCTAACACAATCTAAATTTCAGCTCTATCCTTTTAATGTCAACTCAATTCTCAATCCTCATCCCACCAAATTAAAGCTTGTAGTTGACTAATCTTTCCTCTTTTATTTCTTTTATAGACTTTAAATTCTTTTGCATCAATTCTCCTTGGCTTGTCTGAAGTCATCCTCGATGTAAAATGTTATAACTACTGATCATATAAGTTTGGATTCAACTTCTAAAATCCAAGTATTGTCAAAAATCGATCTTCCTTTCTACTTGTCAAGAAATTGTCCATCTCCTCCATCTCTTGTGGCTACAATTTATTCGTCAAGAACAACCTCTATCTCCTCTTTAAGATGGAGAATGGTTGGAATTCTCACAGCCACAGGAAATTGCATATCATCATATCCATGATAAATAGTTAAGTCTGCAACATTAAAAATAAGACTATTTCCTATGTCACTTGGTAATTCTAAAACATAAGCACTAGTACTTATCTTCTTAATGATCTTACAAGATCCAGCATTACATGAATAAAATTTCTTATATATTTTTGTTTGAAAAATGCTCTGGACGAATCCTAAACATCACCATATCCCTTCATTGAATTCCACCAAATGATGATGTTGATGAGCATGTTCTTTATACGACAAGTTGCTGGTTATTATCTTTCACCGTACGTCATCAAAGATGTCCTTCATGTGTTGTGTAAAACCTTCAGCTTCAATACTAGCCTGTGTTGTTTATGGTAAAGGCACCAGGTCAATAAGCTTCTTTGGTTGAACTCCCTAGACTATCTCAAAAGGACTTACTAGTTGACCTATTTATAGAACTATTGTATGCAAATTCTATCACAGGAAGAATTAGGTCTCAATTTTTCACATTGTCTCTAACCAAACAACTTAACAAGTCCCCCAAGCTTCAATTCAGAACCTCTGTTTGTCCATCGGTTATAGGATGAAAAGAATTTGAAAATTAAAGCTTAGTGTTCAACGTTTTCCATAAAGTTCTCCAAAAATTATTTATAAACTTCACGTCACAACCAAAGACAATAATTAAAGGTAATTCATAGAGACATACAACCTCTTTGATGAATAGTTTAATAGTGTGGACAACATCGTAAGTCTTGACCAATATATTTGCAAATGGTTTCATAATGAAACCAAATGGCTTCTCTACAACATAGGCATCAAGAACATACGTATTGCTGCTGCTTGTAGTCAAATGCACTAACTTGCCATCATTGTCAAATTTGGACTTTGCAAATGCACTCATAGCTTCTACTTATTCATATGCTTTGATAAATTCTCATCTTCATTCAAATCTATTTCTCCTTCATCACCCACTACAATATAATCTTCATCAATAACACCAAGGATATCATCAAGTTTTGAATTAACAAGCTTCATAACCCAAAGTAATTGTTGGTTGATCTTTTTAACTCTATGTTCAATTATTTTAGCTTGTTGTCATATTCTTTCGGCCTGTTTCCTTGTTGTTTTAATCTGTTGTTCTTGTATTTTGATATGTTGCCCACAGGTTTCAACCTATTGTTTTGGTTTAAACTTTTGTTTAAGCATTTCAGCTTGTTGTTTTAAGTGTTTAAACTTGTTGTTTAGTTTTTCAGCTTTTGGGTTTGCCAAAGAATCCACTTGGTTCTACTTTTCATCTTTAATGCTTTGATCATCTGCCATTATCAAACTCTCCGTGTCGTGAAATACTTAAACATCATCTATATGTAAGCTTAAAGATTCTAATTTATCAGTTGACAGGGAGTTGCCAACAGTCTCACCACCTAGAACAAATACTTTCTTTGAGTAATGCCTATTAAATTAAGGAATCCAAATTGCTAAATAATTTTTTAGCAAAGATTTTCCCTTGTTCTATGTGTTGTTGATCAATATCAATCCCTTCATCTTGCTTATTACCACGTTCTCCATGTTTAGCATCAAGTATAGGTTGTTGGTTTGCATAATTTTTTCTAGTGGGTGTTTTGAATTGTAGAGAACGTATGTCAAGGCTATTTATCCTCTCCAAAATTTGTCGAACATGCTTTCTTATGGGAGTTGTTACAAGAAAGTTGGTCTTTGGAACACCTTGTGAACGAGGATTATTGATGCCCAATTTCTTTGCAATATTCAAAAGTATTTCATCTTGCTCTAGGTTGCTGAATATTCTTCTATACACCCTTCCATTACATGTCACCATTGTGAATCAAAGCTCTGATACCAAATTAATGTTGGACAAATAGAAGTATAACTAGCAGCTAAAAATCACAAAATTAGGAAATTTGGTTGATATTAGGCTGTTACAATATCAAGTTTTAGGTCTGAATTTAAACTAAGAATGCTGAAATTTCAGATTTGGTATAGTTGGGTTTTAGCATATGATCGCTAAAAATTTAGGCGTCAAATTTTAGGGTTTAATATGGATGAAATTTAAATTTAAGATGGGTGAAATTTATGTTGGATTTCTTGGTATTTAGTGAGGAACACAAACAAAGAAGAGTAGGAAATTAGGAATCACTCCTGAGGTCTAAGAATTACTCTTACAAGAAATCATCACACCGTCTGATTGAAAACTCTAAGTCTGTGAGAAAAATTTCAGATTGCTTATCAATAAAGGGCTGAATATATACATATTTATAGAGAAGTTTTTAGAACCCTCATTCTAGTACGAAATGGTTCCTAATAGATTTAAATCCTATTCTAATAAAAATTCTATAAACCCTAAACAATTAGGATAACATGTTTAAAATAGAATAACAAATTTTAACTCACCAATACTTCCTATCTAATAAGGAAACCTAGCAATCTAAATTTCAACCCCTATTTTTGATGTCAACCCAATTCTCAATCCTCATCTCACTAAATTAAAGCTTGTGGTTGACTAATCTTTTCTTTTTTATTTCTTTTACAGACTTTAAGTTCTTTTGCATCAAGAGGTTTAGCTTATTGAACAGTCATGTTAAGGTCAACAACAAATTACCTGAACCTGTAGGCCCCATTAGAAGAATATTGCTTTTCTCAAGTTCAACTTCACCATCTTCCCAAGCATTTGTTGTGTTGTTATTAGAATCGACAATAGACCTAGCTTCCCAATTTACAACGAGTATGAAAAAGATTAGGATCTTTGAAATAGAAATGATAAAATAGTATTGCAACTGAATATGCAAATAGAATTCATTGAATTATGATCTTATGATTACGTAGTACTTTTCTGCAGTTCATATCTGATCAAAGAAATATAAAAAGAAGGGCCAGATTGGCTGCCAACTACTTAATATGGAAGAAAATGAAAAGTCAAAGGCTGACCCACTGGATAAATGTTGACCCATTTAGACAATTGTGACAAGAGGGAAAAGAACAGAAGAAGAAAGGACCAGATGTAATAACAGGACTGATGGTAAAAAAGATCTGATGTTTCCATATATACTAAAATCATCAACAGACAAATTGTTTGCTACAAGATTGATGGTTGTTGCAACTGTGTAATGTAAATACTTAGCTATTAATTACATAAGATTACCTATTACAATAACAATCATCTACGATTTTGGATAACCCCATGTGAAGATCCAAGGCAAAAGCACAAAATCATTGTTTAGGAAAAATGATGCATAGACCGCCTTAAAGACCAGGTCATTCAATCGAGAAGCAAAATCAGTTATAGGATCTGTGTAAACCATGAAGACAAACATATAGTCAGTGTATGGATTGGATACATGTCTGATCTTGGTTTATTTCCCCTTTTAAGTCATCCACACTGCCACGAACTCAAGAACAGACCAATGAAAGTAAGCAGCTCCCGCAAACCATAACTCACCGTTTTTCAATGGAATCTTGGTAGATCCTCTTGTAGTGATTGTAGACTGCTACAGACAGCACCTACGCCAAGACAAGTCAGATAAAAACAGAAAATAACTCGGAAAAAGAGTACAACAATATGTAATACAGATATTGATACCAGTATTTAAACAAAGAAGAAATAAAGGGTTAACAATAAAGGGATGCGGTAAGTGGGTATGGATTTTGCAAGACAAACACGACAGACTACCAATGATTGCAAAGGTATCAATTTCAAGTTTCAGCACAGTCCTATTTTCTTCTGCAATTTCAGAAAATGTCTTAACAAGAAACAAAGCCTATTCTTCTGATAACCAACAAGCATTAATTTCCCAAAAGAAGTAGAAGTATTAGCAAAATTTATTGCCGCTTTAGTCTTCTCGGGAGTCCAGTTCACTAAGAAAATTTCTAGAGAACAAAACATATGAAGAAGAATTTAAAAAAAAAAAAAAAGAAACGAGATTCTTGTAATGTTAACGGCCAGCACACAAGATCTTCCTTTTTCAACTGATTGGCTTTGAGCTCCCATATAGGGAGGCCAAGTTTTAATCATGGAACGCATGTAGCACTATTTAATGAGCAACTTTAGTTGCATTTGACACTTGCAAAAATGCATAAGCAACCACTCCGATTACACAACAACAGCAAATATCAAAAAGAAAGAGGAAAAAATAAAAACCTTCTTAGCCCTCTCTTGCCCAATCACAAACTTGTCCAATCCCCTACAAATATCCTTTGGTGTTGGGAACTTATTCCCCAAATTGGAACCACCCCAACATCCATCATCCTTGTTAGAGCCACCTCTACCTCCGCCACGTATCACATTCAACCCACTCTCGTTGACCCGAATCGTAGCAATCCCATCTCCGGGAGGTTGCCACACCTCCGGCGGATCCCCATAGCCCGACCCACCACTATTTGCACTTAATTTCGCGTTAAAGTCGTCAACTAAACGACCTCTCCGTTTCCAGTTCTCCGAAAACTGAATACCTCTATAGACAAAGTAATATCTGAACTGAGACACCGTGAACGCAGCCGCTTGTTTCGAGATATTCGATCTGAGTACAGCAGCCATGAAAGTCGCGGGTAAAATGATGAAGAGCGAAGTAATCTGAAACTGAGAAACTGGGATATCTATCAGGTGAAAAGATACGTAGATTGGTTGGTTACTTAAAAAAAAAGGGAACAGGGGACAACAATAACAATGGTCTGTGATGCAGTTCCTATGTTTAGTTTCATGTATGGACGTAGAATTAGAAATGGTGGAGAAAAATATGTAATGAGGAGTAAAGAGATAGTAACCGAGTAGATTAGGAATCTCAAAGCCCAATCCAAAACTGTCCTAAAAATATCGACTTCTGTTAAAGAGCACAAAGTATTTCGAGGATTCTGAGATTTCACCTAAAGTTTAGGCCTTGTTTCTATTTATTTTTTATTTTAAAAAAGCCCAATCCAAAACTGTCCTAAAAATATCGACTTCTGTTAAAAAGCACAAAGTATTTCGAGGATTCTGAGATTTCACCTAAAGTTTAGGCCTTGTTTCTATTTATTTTTTATTTTAAATTTAATAAAAAACTTTCATGTTTAAATTTTTAGTTTTTGTTTTTAATTTAATTTGTATTAGTTTTTAAAATTTATAAAAAAATTATAAAAAGTAGCTTTTATTTTTTATTTTTATAATCTGATTTATTATCAACTAAATATA
>JAOTJB010000006.1:19013827-19025060 GCA_027123815.1 Erythroxylum minutifolium | reverse complement strand
TTAGAAACCTATGGTTATCAAAAGTTGGTATCTAGGCTCGAATTCCCTTAAAACCTTAAAAAATTGATCTTTTATCATGTAATTGTTTGTTGATTAATTAGACCATAGAGACTCCTATGGTATGCTAATGGTTGAACTTGAGTTTATTAACAACTGATCCTAAGGCCTCTAACCAAATTACTAAAGTTAAATCTTATAGAATTACATTATTGATTCACAAGTCCCTTTATTACTTTTAACCCTAATCTAGAGGATTTATGTCATCCTATCTCTTGGGTTGCAATAAACTCCTTCTAATTAAGGTAGATCTATTTAACCTAGGATTTTGTCAATCTCTATGTATGAAATCAGATTATCAACAAAAGACGTAATCAGATTATAATAATCAATCGAACCAATTACATTAATAAAGGAATCAAATCATATGAAAGTATTAACATAAGGTTCATCTAACCTAAATACTAAATGAATGTTTAGTTACACATGATCGAATACGAAATCAAACATACATAAACAGAAATACAAATTGAAAACAACGGGTTCATAGTTCTGAGTCTCACTGATTTTCTTCTATCAAATGTTCTTGTGATGTAGAGGCTTGATCTTATGTTTTGATGGATCTTTTGATGATATCTTTGTGTTTTTTTCTTCTCTAGACTAAAATAATCCCTTCTAGATGTTCTCCATATCGAGAATTGCAGCCCAAAGTCTTCTCCATTCTTCTACCCTTAAAATTTCATTTTTATATTGAATTATAGGTTTTTGGGTTATGCACATCTCTGTGTTGGATACTAAATTGTTAGGCTTTGAGTACATTAAATATTTATATTCTTTTGATCTTGATTTTGGTAATGTGTTTAAAGCTTATGAATATGCTGCCTTTGGCAAATTTTATATGCATGAAGGTTTTTTATTTCATGAAAATAGATTATGTGTGTCTATTTGTTCTCTAAGGGAGTTATTGGTTCGTGAGTCTCATTGAGATGGCCTAATGGGACATTTTGGTATTCGAAAAACTTTAGATATACTTTTTGAGCATTTCAAAGCCACATATTAAACGTGATGTAGAAAGAATTTGTGAGAAATGTATAATTTATAAACAGGCCAAATTTAGAGTTTTGCTTCATGGATTATATAATCCTCTGCCAATACCTAGTGCACCATAGGTAGATATTTCCATTGATTTTGTCTTAGGTTTACCTAGTCAAAAAGAGATAATGATTCAGTTTTTGTTGTTGTGGATGATTTTTCTAAGAAGGATCATTTCATTTTTTGCGATAAAACGGATGATGCTAGTCACATTATAGACTTCTTTTTTTGAGATAATACAGTTTTATGGAGTGCCAAAGCGCGTTGTTTCTGATCAAAATGCCAAGTTCTTAAGCTACTTTTGGAAGACATTGTGTGTAACATATCACTCCAGTAGAGCATATTTTCGAGCATATCAGAGGATATTTGAGGCTATACTTTATTGAAATGATATGTTAGAAAACAATTTAAAAAGATTTTTCCACCTTACACATAATATCATATAGCAAGAAGGCATTTTAGTCAACAAATTGCCAAAGTTCGACCTTACTTTTAAAAATACCTTATATATTTAACCTATGTAAACTACATAAAGGAAAGCTCAACTTTCTTTTAAATTGTCTCAACAATATATATATACTTGGCATTATATTTAATACCTAAAACATACACCAAGTAGCAATCGATGGTATATCACAATTTGTGTAATATTCAAAAGACATAAAGAAAGTCTTATATCAACAAGATAAGATGACAATGTTATTCTTGATGCAAAATAAATAGAGACATCTGCAGATACAACTGATCCTGACCACTAAGTCATGTCTAAATGTAGAAGTTATATTCCAACTAAACTAGTTAGATCTCTTCTAGACCTAAAAACAAAATTGCAATGTTAATGAGTTTGCAAACTCAGTGAGTGAACCATCATCAATGCACTCACCTAAGTCATATCATAGAGATAATTCCAGTAATATATTATTACACAACAACAATCATATCATATAGAACAGTTCTAATCACCACATCACATTATCAATGATATCTAGATGTATTGCAATATTTTGATTCAATTAGAACATATTATACATGCGAAAAAGTGAATGTACACGTGCTTTTTTTCCTTCTTTTTTTGTTGTGATCAAATATGTGAATTCAAGCCTTGGGTTTCAAACAATTTTCTACTGACTAGCTTAACAAGCATTATAGCCCTGATCATATTACGAGCTTTAAGCCCTGATTTCAAATTATGAGCATTGAGCCCTAATTTCACATTACTAGCCTTAGGCCCTGAGTACGAGCATTGAGCCCTAAATGTTTGCGTGTTGGCCATTTTGATCACAACTCCCATTAACTCATCAGGAATGTGAAATGCATTGATATGAATCATCTCACACGTCATTTGCTTCCTTCAGTATAACTGATTTTCCAGAATTCAAATTCAATTTGAATCAAATAAGCATTTTAGGGATAATCACATAATTAGCAATTGACATTCAATTTGAAAACACTTCCATATACAGTCCCGAGTACCAAACTCCTTAGAAAAACAATGTCTAGAATTATAACAATCATATAAGTAACAGTTCAATAACTAAAATTTAACCAAAAGCAAATCAATCATAGTGAGAAACATCTAAGTTAACTCACATAACACTCCAACGAGCTATTGCCTTGATGTCCCGACAATATTTAGGTATTGACAATCACTATAAGAGCCTATTAGACATGGATATGAACATTGGTCACCAATAACGAATAGCGAGAATATGTATGTAATCCTTACATGCAATGCTTATATCCTTTTCTTCCTAATGTTCCTTTATAAACAAGTTGTCTTCTTTTAATCATAACTCTCTCTACAAAAATCCAAATAGCATGATTCTTATCCCCTATGAAACTAGACTCCCATTAGTATTAATATATCTAAAAATAAAACAAACAACATCTCCCTTTAGAATACAATCCCCATCTAAATTCTATCCTATTTTTTGGTAAGAAACAGGCTATAAACCAATGCTCAAATAATAATAAATCATTATCAAGACATCTTATAGCCAAGCCATTTCATAAAAGCATTAATAAGACATCAATAATCATTTTTCATGTTTTATACTTTAACTAATTTAGGTTCTAAAGCCCTCAAACATTAGGAAATAATACAAGGTTCCCATACAGGGGTTTGTCACAAGCAGTATTAGGGAAACAAGCATAACTCAAGCTCTAGTCACTATTTTATCAAGCTACTTTCATATAGGTCAACCTAAGACCTATATCTATAACTTTTTTTCTTTTAGTTTCTTTAAATTCATGCTCTAAAATATATTTAAAACAGATCGAAAGAGGAAGATGAAATTGAAACCAAAATTTTGACTTACCTTGTAACTTCTTTCCTTCTCCTCTTCTCTTCCCCTTTTTATTTCCTTCTCTCTCTTTTTTTCTCCCTCTTATAACCTCATGGAAGACCTTCACTCTCCTTTATGTTGCCTTTTACATCATTTTTCTCTAAAAAGTTTTTAAAAAGTCAAACTAATCTATATGTCGCCATTTCATTAGTCCATGTGTCACCATTCTATTAGTCTATATGTTATCCTTCTATTAGTCTATATATTACTATTCTATTGATCAATGTATTACTAACTTTAGGCTCCACATGGCACTCATTTAAGCCTCTATATGTCACTACTTGTAAGGTTACACAAGTTACCAATTGTAAGGCTACATATATCACCATTTGTAAAACTACACATGTCACCATTCTAAAGCTCCACATGTTACAAGTTAAAGTACCATTTGTCACAAATATAAAGGGTGACTTATCACAAATATAAAGTTCCACTTGTCACAAATATAAAGTGCCACTTGTCTCCAATTTTACCATTTATGAATTTTACTAAGCCAATTTACACATTGCCTCCTCATACTTCCGATTTTTAACAATTAACTCCAAATCACTAACTTAAATCCATCAATTTCTAATTTAATTCTAATTTATCAAAATCATATCCAATTATCTCATAATATGTCAATTAAGTGCACATAAAACATATGTCACTTGTTTCTCATATTTATAAGCAATAATCTATATACGTGTATGTTACTCTTATACATGTACATAGAATAACAAATTTTATATCCTAATGCACCAAATTAATCATCTAGTGATATAACTTATTTTATTTGATGCAATATGCATAAGCTTAATCTTTTAAACCTTCTAACCCTCAACAATTTAGGAGAAAGGATATTACATTTTAGGGTAATCTAAGTATTAAGCTAATGTTTTCTACAACTTGCCATCTACAAACCGATGGGCAAATTGAGGTAGTTAATTGAACTTTGTCTACATTATTGCATACTATCATTCAAAAGAATTTGAAGAATTGGGAAGATTGTTTGTGACGTGTTTGAATTTACCTATAATCGTTCTATTCATTCTACTACTAACTTTTCACCTTTTAAAGTTATATATAGATGGTTTAATCCCTTGACTCCAATGGATTTAACACCTTTATCAATTGATGAGCGTGCTAGTTTAGATGGCACAAGAAAGGCCAAATTAGTGAAGCAATTGCATGAAAAGTTTAGACATCAAATCGAAAAGAGGACATAACAATATACTTCTGAAGCCAACAAAGTGAGTAAGAAAGTGATCTTTGAACTAAGAGATTGGGTTTGGGTTCATTTGAGGAAGGAGTGATTTTCAACAAAATGTCATTCTAAATTGCATTTAAGAGGAGATGGACCATTCTAATTCATTGCTTGTATCAATGAAAATGCATACAAGCTGGATCTAACAGTTTCAGCAAAATGTCATTCTAAATTGCATTTAAGAGGAGATGGACCATTCTAAGTCAATGCTCGTATCAATGACAATGCATATAAGCTGGATCTAACATGTGAGTATAATGTTATTACTTTATTTAATATTTTTGATCTCTCTCCATTTAATGTAAGTGATGAAGATTCGAGGACAAATCCTCTTAAGGACATGCAAAGGATGGTGCAATCTGGTTCAACATATTTCGATGATCCATTACACATTAGTGGAGGACCAATAACTAGAGCTAAAGCTAAAAGGATGAAGGAAGCTTTTAATAGACTAATTAAAGATGTTTAGGCTAAACAAGCAACAACAGAAGTTGATTTGGGTTTGGAGAGATCAATCAACCCTATCACCTTAATTCAAGCATTAAATAGGCCTAATTAATTGTGTTATTTGGCTTAATTAGAAGACTATGCTATTTTGATGATTTTAAGAGATCCCTAGTTGATTTCATGGTGCCTAAAAGTCCACTTTCTATATTTGGCTTTATGAGTTAGTTTTAAAAAGGCTTTCCTAAATCTTATAGATTTCCTTATTTTTAGGAGTAAATCATTGCTATAAGATTGATTAGGGTTTTCTTTAGCTTATATAACTATCATCTTTTGTACAAGAATGCATATTGGAATTTTTATGAAATTGGTGAGGCTATTCACTTTGTTGGTTCTTCATTAAACTTGGAACTTATTAAGGTTATTCCTTATAGTGTACATTCGACTTATCACTCTCAATCTCTTCTTTTCTAGAGTGTGGCATCAATATCCTTCTTTTATAACTTTGGTTCGTGTTTCTCTAAACAATGGTCAAGGTTTTTCTTGAAAACAAAATAGATTTAACTTTACTAGAAATTCCTTTCAACAACTTGTTTGTGGGTTCCTAGATCTCGATTTACGGGGTTCACATCAATTCACCTGGGATATACACTTGTCTAATTCATTAAGAGTTAGAGCAAAGACAAAAAGGTCAACACAATTTGTGTTAGACCTTATATGACTAGATTGGCATGATGGATGGGTTTATTTGATCGACTACCATCGTTGTAGTAAATGAGGACCATAATGGAGATATCTACGGGCTTATTAGGGAACCCGATGAGCTAGCAATAGAGGGTGGAGATAAAATGAAGCCACCTATAATGGAGCAGCCACTGTAACTATAGCATCACCACTAGAGATGGGAGATAAAGCACCAGAGTCAGATATTCAAAGAGTTGCCAGAGCTAAGTTATAAAACCTAGCTCAGGTAAAAGTAAAACTATTGGAGAGATGGGTAGGCTAGTTTGTGGGAACTCAAAAGACCATCCAGTGACAACAGGCAGAGCTTATTAAGTTGATAGGATGACTTAAAACTGCAATTGAGCGACTAGGAAGACTTGAGCCTACAATCGAATGGATGGAACGGTTGATGTTATTAATGGTGAGCTGTCTAAGCATCGATTTCTAGTCTCCATCATCTGATGAGGGCACTTCCTTTACAGCCCCTCTACTGGTATAGGATCATCCATCCAAGGACTGTTGATCCAGTCAGGATAACATAATAAGGACAATGCTTGATTTTTTCATACCTTTTCTTTTTCTTCATTAATTATGTATTTATTTTTCTCTAACATTATTGTTAATATTATGTTTTTTTCTTAATTTTTGTGTGTTATTTTATTTCTTTTTATGTTTTTTATCCCTTTTTCTTTATGTTTTGCAAGGATGCAATCTAATATTGGATAGATCAAATATCAAAAAAATCTTCTTACTAGAAACTACCACAAACCTTCTCACTTATTATATATACTTGTATTGTGTACATTAGGAACAATGCACAACTTTAAGTGTGGGGGAAGAGGTTAACAATTTTTATGATGTTCTTAAGCTTATTATAATCTTAGTTATTTTATAATCGGATATCTTGACTTAATTGAAATCTGTCCATCATTATTATATTTCACTATTGAACATTGATTTGAATTAGTATGCAAAAGGATGAGAGTTGGAATCAAATTGCTTTCATAAGTTATATTTTTATTAATCATTGAGATAGTGGAGTTGAACAAAAATTGTATATTTTTTACACATATATACCTATCTTTTTCGCGAGCTTTTGATCAAAAGAGTGAGAAATTTTCAAAATTTTAAAGCTTTTTTATTTCTTTCATGTGTGTTATCGTGCATCGTTGAACAATCCTAGAACTTGCTTTTATTATATATATTGAGATCACATTTGTTAAATTAAAGCATTGAGGTGATAAAGGCATTCAGATTTAACAATTTGTTTGAGCTTATTTCTTTGATCATTAGCTTACCTTAAATTTATCTTTAGGAATAACCAAGTTGAGCCTTAGCCTTTTTCATTGATTATAACCAATCACTAACCTTTATCTCATCTTTCTTTCAAGCCTTTTTATTGTTTTGAATCCTAATGGTTATTTACATTCCTTGCTTGTTTGAAGCTTGAAAATATTGAAAGGTCCATTATTTTTTAATTGTGATAATGAATGCTTGAAACAACGTTTTGATATAAAAAAAGTGAGCATATAAAAGAAAAGAAGAAAAATATATAGTACCATTGTTTTTATAATGAAAGGACCTATGTAAACTATAGAAAAGTTTCTTGTAATGATTTTTTTAGTAAATTTCTTTCAATTTTATCACACTTTTTTATTTTTCCAACCATACCTTACCTAAGCCCTATTATAACCAGTATAAAGACCTTTTGATTTTTGTTTCTAGTTTACATAAGTGGTGCAGATATGATCATATTTCAAGCCTATAGTAAAAGTTCTACTATGCATTAATTTGACGGTTTGACACTTTTCACCTTAAACACTTGAGTGTAATGAGTGAAATCTCGGTGAGGTTGTAAAGGTTTATGCTTTTATTTTTAAAGAAATTATTAATGTGATTATTATTGATATTAACTTAGGAAGTTAATTTTAGGATAACTTGACTCTATTTATATGTTAATTTGATTAATATATCATATAGTATGAATGGACATGTTAAGATTAATGAAGGATGGATGTTGTAAGATTTATAATTTTGATTATGGTTTACTTGAGGACAAGCAAAAGCTTAAGTGTGGGGATGTTTGATAGATGCATATTTAACCATATTTATATACCCATATTTGATGTATTTTGCTTGATATTTTATACTTTTAATATATATTTGGTACTTAATTTGTTCCAAGTGTATTTATAGGTTATAATTGCCTTTGTGGACCAAAAGGAGAAGAATTCGAATGAAAATGCGGCTTAAAACAAAGGTTTAAAGCAAATAAGGGATACACGACTGTGTTTGTGGCCTTGTACATCTCATAACCTGTTCAGAATTACAATTTACAAAGATTTTTGGATATACATAGTCTCCCACACGCCTATGTATCAAATCGTGTATCTCTCAGAAATCCTAAAAAATACTATAAAAAGATGTAAGTGGAGGCAAAATGAAGGAGTAGATTTTTAGAGGTGATTCCAAACATAGAGAACGTTTAGAAGGGACAATATTGATCCAAAGATATGGAAAATTCGAAGAAATCATCAACAGATCCAATATAATACAACATCAATCCTCATATTTGCAAGAACATTCGATAGAAGATAAAGGGAGATTTATAATTATAAACTTTTTGTTTTCTATTCATTGCTCTTCTTATTTATGTTTAAATTCATTTTCTATCATATGTAACTAAACATCTTTAGTGTCTAGGTGTTAATGCATTTTTTTTATTGATCTTTCGTGATTCAATTATGTTTTTTATATATGTTCTAATAGATCCAGAATATTAGAGCATAATCTAATTTCATAACATAGAGATTAAAAAATCCTGTGTATGAATAGATCTACTGTAATTGAAAGGATTTGATTGCAAACCTAGAGATAGTCGACATAAATCCTCTAAATAGGGTTAAACCTAATAGCATAATTCACAAATCAGTAAAGCAATCTTAGAATCTTTAACCTGAATAATTTCAATTGATAAACCTAAGATTAGTTATTAGTAATCTCAAGTGAGTTATTAGCATATAATAGGAATTTTCACGCCCCAATAGTTAATAAAACAATTACATAATAAAAGTTTAATTATCTAATATTTTAGGGGGATTCATTATGTAAACACTAATTCTTGATATTGATTGTTTTCTAAGCAATTTCTTTGTTCCCTGCTCATTATTACTTCTTACTTTATTAGTTATTTAAGTATTATTTTTAATTAAAAACCAAAATGCAATCTGTAGGCTGGATAATAGAAGAAATGTAATTACAAATAATCATTGTCTTCGTAGGATTTGAGCCGTAATTGCCTATGTAGCTACAACTATGCTGTGCACTTGCGTTTAATTCAAATATTGATATTAGAAAAGTATCAATCAAAGAAACCTGGAAAATTGAAAGCTTCTAAACTGTCGAGGATAAAATCCCACTCAAATGAGTGAAAGGCTTTATAGAGATCATTTTTCATGGAACAATTTTGAATGGCCAGGTTAGTGCGATAATCTTTAAACAACTATTGAGCAAGTAAGAGATTGTCACCAATTTTCCTTCCTTTAAAGAAGGCACCTTGACTGCTATTCATGATTGGTGTAAGTACTTTTTTGAGTTTAATAGCCAGTATTTTACAATTTTTTATATGCTAGATTACAGCAAAGTAGTTGGTTTGACGTCCTATATTGAAGAGTAGTTGTTCTTCTTAGGAATTATGCTTAGCTGAGTTTTATTTAATTCTCTAAGCATTTTATGTTTTCTGAAGAACTCATAGACATAGTCTACCACTAGACCTCTAATTATATCCTATGTACTAAAAAAAAGCAAACATGAAAGCTATATGGACTAGGGGCTTTGTCTGGTTTGAAACTAAACATTACCGTTTTGATACTTTTAGTGTTATTGGGTGATAAGGAAAGAAGAAACATTTGGCTTAAGTCTTGGTTGAACTAATTTTTAGATTGCTTAAACTAAAGAGATACAATATGACGAGGATCCAAGAAGATTCTTGTAATAATTGAAAGCAAGTTCCTTTGTTAAAGCTTAATCACTGTAAGAGTTACCATGGTTATATATGAAGGTATTTATTATATTGGTGTTCTTTTTAAGGACATTCCATAAATAATTTCTCTAGAATCCCACATTAGGAGCATCAATTACTAAGATGAGAAATAGGGAATAATACCTAGTTGAGGTGCAATGTAAGTGAATTATTTAGTTTGTGGAGAATATCTCACTTATTAGAATGAGGGAGGGATTAAAACTAACTACAATTCTTCCATTGTAATTATGATTATGGTTGGAAATGTAATCTCATCTACTACCCAAAAAACAAAATTCCTCCAAGCTGGAATTTTTTATTTTTTGTTTCAAGTAACCTAAATAAGATAGAACCCTCCCTTTTTAATTCATGTAATAAGGTTCAGGGTAGAACTGTATCCGTTTTTCTTTTTGCTACCTACTTTAACTTGGTAGCTCCAACAGTTGGCTCCTTACTTTTGGCAAAAGTAAGGCTAATACTGAGATAGAGTGGAAAATAAAAGTTTGCCTTCAATATCCTTATCTTTACTTCACAATTCTTGCTGACCTTTTATTTGATTTAGTACTTGTACTTTAATATCATTTAAGCAAATTAAATTTCCTATATTTATTTTATAATTGGTTTTATTATGTATATTATTTTGGCGTGAAAGTTATGCGAAGTTAATTACAAAGTAAAAACAAAAATGAGATTCTTTAAAAATAAAATACGACATCTCTTACTAGAAAAGAAAAAGAATGTAAATCGGGTGCAACAAGTGCAGTATTTTAGGATCTGTAATGTTCCTACTTTCATCCTTTAAGGGCCTATTTGGTTGGATGTTAACGCTGCGTTTGGTTACTGTCTCTCATTTGCAGAGAAGGAACGAAACAAAAATTTGGAGACAGAGCAGAACAAAAATTGGAGACAGTAAGGTGTTTGGCAGTGGTGGACAAAACAGATAAAACTGTCTTCGTCTCGAGGACAGAAATGTGTTTGGTTGCAATTGACAGAACATAAAAATATTATCAATGACTAAAATACTCTTGTAGTATAATATGATTGGAAATATATAATTCATTAATTATTTTAATAATAATAATAATAATAAGATAATTAATTTCGTATAATAAATTAATAAAAATAATAATATTAATAATAAAAAGTAGAAAATTTATAACAATAATTAATAATAATAATAATAACAATAATTAATAATAATAATAAGATAATTAATTTCGTAAAATAAAATTAATAAAAATAATAATATTAATAATAAAAAGAATATATTAGGTAGAAAATTTATAAGAATAATAAATAATAATAATAACAATAATTAATAATTGATTGGAAATTTTAACCCTTATAGAGGTAAAATTTGTTTTT
>JAOTJB010000006.1:18954130-18974516 GCA_027123815.1 Erythroxylum minutifolium | reverse complement strand
TAGAAATATTTCCTTCAGACTTTATGTTCAATACTCGAGCAATTGAAGACAATTGAGTCATTGTCTCACAATTTGGCCACAATTCTTAGTCAGCTAAGTGTAGTAAATCAAAAAATTGTTTTACATGTGGGTTTGGTTCTTTTTCATGATTTTCTATATTTTCCTTAAAGGTATAATCAGTTGCATCATAAACTATTTGTATGTAAGGATTTCCAATTGCACCTACATTATTTGTTCTAAATCTAATCCCTCCTTCAAACTCATCTACATTCACTAACGGGTGTACTTCATTACCCCTTGAGGGTGCCATAAATCAATGGCTCCCCATGTTGTGTCTACTCAAAATAATTTGGGACAAACTCTTTTCTCAGCAAATGCCAATTCACTTCATCAATAGGAAGGAAACGAATGTGTTTGCACTTTTTACATGAACATCTGATTTTTGGGTCATCCATATATATAGGTTAAGAACATGCATAATGAATATAAACTTCAATTCTCTCAACAAACCTAGGATTAGTGAAACCATCAGGTGTTATTCGTCTATACATCAAAGATCTATCAAACAATACTCATTTTTGCAAAACTGTTATTTTTATAGTTAGTATCCTTCATGTCCCCTAAGTTTACAAAACATCTAAACTTTACACAACATGCCCTACGTATTTATGTTCGAATTAATCACTACAATTGATTTCAATACTATGGTACATGGCATTGTTTACACCTGTGAATCAAGAAAGCAAGTTCTCACTGTGATTTCTAAGCTCATGGAATTTTTGACCGATAAGCCTCATGGGAGCTACATCACGGGTTTCTAGCCTATATACCGTCTTAGGAACTTAGTTATGCCTCAAATCATCCATAATATTTCAAACTTATTCCATATACAGTTAATACTTAGACTATTAAAGAAAAACTTAAAAATTTATCAATGATTATAAGAATATTCTAAACAACAACACAAAATCAAGACCTCCTTTGCATTCACACAAAACCCAAATGCATCAGAATTATATTATTAAAGCAATACATATTGTAGACATGAGTTGGACAACTTACCTGGATGGATAGACAACTCCAAGCTACAAAGAAGAAGGATGAACGATACTCTTCAACACAATATAGGGCCTGCGAAAAAGAATATTTCATAAAAAGACGGGTAAATTATTCAAAAATAAAAAAGTGTGTGGCTTCTCTTTATTATTTATATATCAAAATTTTAAACATATGTAATTAACAAAAAAGTATTATCAATTTTAATAATCAAAATTAACCCTAATAATTTAAATACTTTTTAAGCCTTTATAAAACTAGTCTTTCATTAACAATTAATCAATTATGTAATAAAAAATTACATTACACAACTTAAGTTATCAAAGGTATAGCAAATTGTCTTATATTTTCATCCTACCAATCTTGCCTTTCTTTTTAGAATCTTTCCCTAAATCTATAAAATTTGTCATAAGCCTAAGTAATTATTTGGATGAGCATGATTAGATGCCTAACACCTTCCGTATTTGGATTAGGACTTTATAGTTCCTTTTCTTTTAGAACAAGAACAAATTTGAAGAGTGAATAAATAATGACATCCAAAAATAAGTCCTTTTTTCTCCAAGTCCGATCGCACCGAAACAGGAAATTAAATAGTTAGAGCTATCCACATTCGACAATGGTTATTTGAAATCTGAAGCAAAGCCAACAATCTAAAGCGAGTGAATTAATGACATTACTTGAGCAAAAGAAACCCCTTTTCTATAAGTTAAAACCAATAAAATATACCATTTCCTTTCCTTTCATTGAATGAATGTGAGTATATAATTCCTATGATCCTACAATTTAGTGACATAATAAAGAATTGAAAACAAACGATGATAATTAGGTTAATTTTAAATGGAATGTAAATAGTGCTTCTAATACAAATAATAAGTATAGAATAATAAATTATGCTAATTTAACAAATGAAAATAAATCTAAAATTTATCATTGCATAGGACACTTTAAAGTCAAAAAGAATCTTGAAATATAAAGAGAATATATGAAAGATGTGTCACTTATAAACAGGCTAAATCTCAAGTGTAACCCCATAGATAAGTAGATTTGTTAATAGATTTTTCTTCAGGTTTATCTAGTTCTAAAAATGGTAAGGATTCAATATTTGTAGTACTAGATAGGTTTTCTAAAATGGAACACTCATTATAAGTCAAAAAGCCAATGATGCATTCTACATTATTTAATTGTTTGTTTTAATTGTTTTACCACATGTGCATAATGTAGTTGTAGCTAACAATGCAAGTACAGATCAATCCTATGAGGATTCTTGATTAATTACCCACTATCTATAAACTTAGCAACATTTATAAATGATTGGATAAATAAAATAAAGTAACAATCTAAATACTAATGCAAAGAAATAATCAAGAATATATCAAACTATGAATTAGCTAGATTTAGGTCATGTTCCCCCAAGGCTCTACTATATTGAGTTTCACTATTGATTAATAAATTATTCTAGTTTTTGGACTAGTAAGAGTTCCTAATTTTGAATATATTCTCACTCGAGACATATAATACCTATTCAAAGGGTAATCAACCAAAATCCTTTTTGAATCTAGAAAACCTAAAAATAATTTAATTCATTCTATAAACTCTCTGGTAGATTTTACCTTAATTTAAAAGATCTTATGGCATTCTTTTAAATAGCTCATACTTGATTTTCTTTACTCATGTTATGATCTAAACATATCTCGACTCTCAAATCTCAATTTTTATCGTCTAATAATGAATCTTTCACCTTCGTTCCTTTGATTTAATAAATGTAAAAGCATGAATAAATCACAATAAAAATAAAATTTCATTAAACCAAAGAATCAATTAGAGTGTATCACATCCTAGGTTCTTCCTACCTAAATCTATATCAATATTAGTTTACAAACACGTAAAGAATATCAACATAAAAACAATAAGGAAAACAATATAAAGAAGCCATGTTCTTGATTCTTAAAAATCCCCAAAGAATTGTTGAATCCTTCCTCCATCTCCAAAGAATGGTGAACTCTTGATCAAGAATAATGGAAATTAGTTTCAAAGTAACTTTTTGATGTTTTCTTGGCCAAATAACTTCTCTTTTATACCTCCTGCACTTGCTAAAACCAAAACCCTAACTTTTAATAAGCTATATATTTTTTGCTTTCCAATTCATGATCGAAATGCCACTCTCTTGTAAGCCCCATTATACACTACACTACACTAAACTGTCAAAAAAACTGAAAATAAAAAACTGAAATCATTTTTTCAATGTAGAAATGATTCATTTTTTCATCATACACACTTGTATCAAAGTTATAACACTCCCATCATTTAAAGGAACAGATTTCTATCAATTTAAATTACACAAAACACTCCTATACAATAAACATCAACATAACAGGTAGTTCACCAAACAACTTACATGCATCAAAAATTTATCCCAACATCACAACCAAAATCACATCTTGTCCTTTCTATCACTAACATTAATACCTTAAAATTGTTTTCCATTCATAGAATACACAAATAAACTAAAGTAATCAAATACCCAAATTACCTTTCATCAAATATATGAAAAAACGAATGACGGTGCCTGGAAAAATACCTCCACCGAAGAACATGATGATAGTGGCTAGAGAAGACAAACGCTGACGTGCGGAAGAGGAGTCCACGAAAGAGAAACCAGAGAGATGAATATCGCACAAGAGGAGAGACGAAGCAGACGAAGAAGAAGACAGGGGTGGAGGGGGAGGGTAAGAGGAGCTTTTGGTTGAGTTAAAGCACCAAATGACGACGTTTACCGACGAAATTTACCGACGAAAAAGTTTCCGCCAGTAAACCCAAAACTTTTTTATTCCGCCAACAATTCCTGCCTTCTTTACCAATGGATATTTTATACTGTCACTAAAGTCTGTTAAAAATTTTGCCAAGTTAATTTCTCTCCATATTTACTGACGGATATTACTACCTCCACCAAATGAAAATTTTCCCTTCAATGTTACCAACAAAAATTGATTTTCTGTTGGTAATTTGCAACAGTTTCATTTCTGTTGGTAATTTTTCATCGTTAATTCCTACTTTTCTTATAGTGAAGGCCTAATTATACTCCTAGTTGTCCTATATTATTCTTTCGATTTAGGTTATGCCTATTTATACCTTTTTTCAAAGATTACATGTTATTTTCTTTTCTTTATTATGCTTGGTTATACTAGTTATATTTCAGAATATAGATATTGATTGAATGTTTTTGAGTGTCATATGTCACCATCATATAACTATTTAAAAATTAACTATTTATTCATGATAATCAAATTAACTATTTAAAAATGATGAGAAAACTTATTATATTAATATTTAATTTAATTTATTATTGAATATTATAAGAAAGCATGTTAAACAAAATTTATTTAGTTCATTATACTTGTTATAAATATTTAAAAATTATAAGAAAATTGTGAAGTTCATGTATGATTCTAGGAATAAATATAAGATATCGATGATTTTTGGAGTAAAATATTCTTTAACCTTCAAAGTTCTTATAAGATTCTTAATTTTTAGTTTTCTAGAAAGACCCTTTTCCTTATATTCTAGTTAAAAAATAATATAAAATATGTAATATAAATATTAAACACGGACTAATCAAATATAACTAATATGGTAACTTAATTTAGTTTTTGAAGTTGATTAAAACTAAATGAACTAGATTTAAGTTAATAACTTAGGATAAAAATTACTTATTTAAGTCAAATTTAATTAATTTAGTTCAAATTAAGAGTTAAATTAAATAATCATATAAATATCATTTAATTAGTACAAATATTATTTTTATATTACGTGTATTTCATTATTGCTACTTACCTAGAGTTTAATTGCTTGGAATTTTTTTTTCAGAACTCTTTTTTTGAAAAATTAAAATTTATTGAATAAGTAAAATATAAACTTACACGTCCCGGAATCCTCTCCCATGTTAAGGTAAAAATGACAAAGTCATAACCCATCAAACAACTAAACGACACCGTAATAAATACATTAAACGACAACGTAGGAACGCAGAAACAATGCAAATGCTTTAACGATCAAATTCGGTGATTTTCCCTTAGAATAAAGAAACCCCTCCCTTGTGAAGGAAACTCCAGAAGCTTCCGAATTCGGGTAGATCCGCCGGGTGTCTTCTACATCTCCGTATTGGTGATATCTGCAGAGGTATGAAATTCCTATCTAGAATCATGCTTCTTCTTCTTCTTAATCATTGATCTTCGTATTTGGGGTTGGATCGACGAGGGATTTCTTCTAACCCGCGCTGGTGGAACTTTTTATGTGCTTTACCGCTCGAATCTGTGATTTTGAGCTTCGATAGAAAAATATTAGCGGAGACTGTTGGATTCGATTGCTGCCGCTTAGGGTTTGCAGTGTTGGAACCTCGAAATTCAATTTTGATAATTTGTGTTTAATTAAAATATAGATAGTTGTTGACCTACAGAAGCAATAGAATTCTATATCTTTTATATTTTGAATTTCTGATTTCTATGATCTTAAACCCTAAATTTGTGGTCTGAAACTTTTGGCTCTTGTTTGGATTTCGGATGATTTCAGTGGTTTGGAATTGTAGAATATGCGATTTGTGTTGTAAAAACTTCGAAATTCTGAGATTCGTAGCAAACGATGATTTGTAGTTCAAAGAATACATCAATTTATTTCCTTTTAAGTCATATATACACTTCTTCAGTTTCTTTTTTTCTTTGTTAATTGCAATTTTATATTAGACCAACTTGACAAGTTTCTTTACTATTCCGTTTAGTGGGTTTAGATAGACTCGCGCGATGGGTGAATGGAAGACGCAGGAGATGCCCCTCCCTGCTATCTTTGACCAAGCTCGAAAGATCCATCTAATGGCTACAGAATCTGGTGCTACTGATCAGGTACACCTCTCGAGTACATTTAAGCAACACCCTCTGTCCTGTTATTGTCTGGTTTCTTCTTTCTTCTCTGACTTTTAATCTCTTTTTCTTGATACGGGTTTCGATTGTTCCTATAGGAAATGGTGAGGAAAGGTTGTGAGGCTCTGGACAAGTGTCAAGATATGATAACAAAATTGGGTTTGTTCTCACCTAATGAGACTAAAGATGATATTAGCACTTGCAATCTCAAATATCTTTTGGTAATCAATCCTTCTCTGATCTCTCTAATTTCATTTGATCTGTAGTTTCTTGCTTATCCTCTTCTTAAATATTTGTGTTATATTCATAAATTAGTTTGAGAGATTTTGGTTGGTTGTCTTGTTAGTATATGGGAAACTGTATATCTAAATTCAAAGGGAGATTAATGAGAAGAAAATCAGTTTTCATTAAGCTTTGGCCACTGAAAAAGTACTAACATGCTCTACCAAAATGTGGTAATCCACTTTACCGAATTGTTTAAGCCGTATGCATGTAAGACTAATGACATTGATAACGTATATGAGTGTGTTTGAAAGGCATCTTTCTGGCCGGAATGAATCAAATGAAGTGTTTATTTGATGTTGCTGGTGGTGTAATGTGAAGAATCTTTTGGTTTCATGTCACAGATGAAAATGTTTACATAAATGACTAATTCTGGTTTAGTTTCCTTTTAGGATAATGGCCACCTTTGTACTTTCAATATAAATGGTGAAGTATGGAATTTTGATTATAATGCTCTTTGTCTGTGTTGTGTTTGTGAGTGCTGGAAATTCAGGATTGATTGTTAATTGCAGTGTTCATTATTATGTTAGAATCATGTTTTGTTAGGTAACTATATAATGTTGCATTTAGTTGTGTGGTGGAAAGTTGTTCATGTGTAAGTCTCTTATTGGATGTATTTCCATGTGTAAAATTTTCTTGCGGTGCTGGAATGAAGAATGAAGAAGAAAAATCTTGGTAATGATGGAATGATTCCTTTGTTCAAGTTCAGAAGGATTGGACCCCTTTAATTCTTTATCTTTCTCCTACAAATTAAATATGCAATGGCCCCAATGCCACCACATTATACTGGCTTTTCTACTTCTTGGTAATGAGGTCATTTCTTGTCACAGTTTATTTAACTATCCACGTAATATGTTCTTATAGGTGCCATTTTATCTTGCTGAGTTGACAGAAAAAATACAACATGATGATAGGGTGTTAACTCTTCAGGCTTCCCAAGCAAAATTAAAGGTAAATGTGATTAACCTTGATTTTTAGAATGGACTAGCTTTGGAATGGACATGTTTGCCAATAGTTCAGTTAATTCTGAAAAGATTCCTTTTTGTTTGCTCAAAAATTCGTTTTATTGAAATCAATGAAAGAAAGTTATGTTATAGGAGTTCCTTTCATTTTGCGAAGTGATGAAACTTGTACCAGATGAACAGTGGCAATCACATGATCAAATGGGTTCAAATTCTTTTGCTGATCGAAGGGCCCAAAAGGTAACTTTATCTATAACATTGTCGTAAGGGCATGAGCTCTGCAAGCCTGCTTAAAAATTGTTTATTTGGATTTGTAAATAACATACCTAGGTTTTTTACTTGTGCAATTTGTAGATTGCACGGTTCAAACTCCAAAAAGCTGCCGAAGCAAAGCTGCTGGAAATAAAAGAGCGTAAGGAGCGACGTGGTCGTTCAAATAAAGCTGCAGCCTTGTCGGCTCCCATTGAGGCTGGGGAAGAAGATGTGCTGGATGAGGATGGAGAAGAAGAAAGGGAGGTTAGTAGTTGACTGGATGGATTCGAGATAAAATCAGAGGATGACAAGATGATATAAAACACTTTGCAATTCCTTTTTACTGATTCAAGCATCTATCTTCCCTCTGCCCATCCTTTTTCCCTTCCTTTTTCTAATCTTACCTTGATGCTAACTTCCTTATGTACTGAATGGCTCATTGCATAGTTAAAGAATAAGTTTGTGAAAGGATATTTAAGGTTGAAAGGAATCAGTTGGACTTCATCGATGCCTAATTAAAGATTGATCAGTTGAACAGTGCACTTAATATCCCATATCTCATACAATACCCATCTTGCCTCTGCACCCCCATGACATCTTTTGCAATATGGGATTCCAACTTTACACCTCTTTTTAGTTCAATTGTGTAGTTTTCTCTCACTCATCACCATGCCACTTTATAGATAAATGATACGGAAGATATGTCTTGAAACAGACATGGAAATCATGTTATGATGGTGGTATTGTGTCTTCATACATGTTATGTATTTGATGATTGTATCTTGTCTTCAGACATGTATGTAATGATTTTTTCTAGTTCCCTAGATCTTGGATGATGTGCTATGTAAAATTTTACTTGTATATGATGTGTGTTAATGATAACAATCTGCTGGCTTAAAGGTGGCCCTAAGTCTTAGGTCTACCACGTACATATATCAACTTTAAAACAAATTTGCCCACAGCCACCTTAATGTTAGCCCCAAAATTTCAGTACTCAACTTTTGAGGAATGCCAATGTGTTAGTATAATCAATTTGTCTTTGAATCACATAATTGTGACTTGGAAAATTGTAGTTCTTATCCATCCTTCAATTTTGTTTTTCAGAATGTTGGTCATCTAGGAAAGTTATCTTGATGTTACTATGCAGGTTATTCACCCTTTTAGCTTAACGAGATTTCCTTTTTAACTTCTAAAATTTGCAGTGGTGGGACACTAAACCCCATGTAAACATTTAGTTTGGCATAAGTTACATATTTATGCAGTTATCTTGGAACTGTTATCATGCAGGCTTGGTTGACTGCCATCTCTTTGGCCATCTGCAAGGTTAGTCTTCGCTACAGTCATCCTAATGTGCAAGCTTGTGACCCATATATGTTACATTTACCGTACTGCTTTCAATTGCAGGCAGCTGATCTATTGGAAATGCTAAAGAGGGAGGAAGAAATGCTTTCCATGGTGAAGGAAAAGCAACTGAAGGTACTATCAGATTTTATTCCAAGAAGCAGTGATAGGTTTCTTGACATATTATGTGCTATTTCTTGAATCTGCTGACATGCAATTGTTTGAATTCACTAGTATCATGTTCAATTACCTGTTGCAAGGAACTCAGGAGGAATATTGTAGTTACTTATCATTATACCAAGGTTGGCTTGCTTGAAAGTCTCATGTTGCATTGGTAATTGAGCCATCAATTTAACTGCAACCAAGGTTATCTTGTCTTCTGATGCATGTGGATGCCCTTAGCATAATATGTGTATAATATGTTATCTTGTGAATCGGGAAGTTGACTGTTGATGATTGCCAATGAATTTCAGGAAGGAGATGGTGAATTTTCCAAAGCTGTTCTTGATGAACGTAGCAAGAGAGCAGAAGCTTGGCATCGAGATGCTTCCATTCGAGCACAGTACATTAAACCAGCCCAACCTATAACATGTGCTACTTTTGCTCAAGATGTTCTAGAAGGGAGAGCAAAGGCTTCCCAGGTTCATGACCACAAGCATCAGCCAATGATATTTGGACCAGCAAGTATTCTGAGTGGAGGCCTAATCGGTGAGAGGGAAAGGATGGCAGCACAGGTTTTTCAACCTGGGTACAGGTGCATTTCTGACCCTTATTCACCAGTATTAACACAATGCTTGCTGTTTCAATGCTCTTTCAACTTGAAACAAGATTATTGTTTTCTGAAATAATTGAGCAGAATGAAATTTAGATCTGTGAACCTGTGGTTTTCATTTTGTTAACAACACTTCTAAATGCAATTCTAAGGTTGCCAACAATGAGCATAGAAGAAGCTGGATTGAAGGAGATGGAAATGATGAATAAATGGCAAGAAAGGAATGCGAAGCTTATGGAAGAAGCCAAATCCACATGGCACAGTGATAGTCAGCCAGGTGAAAATGACGATGATGATAATGATGATGATGACATTGCTGTAGCAAAAGCAAGAGCATGGGATGACTGGAAGGACGATAATCCACGTGGTGCTGGCAATAAGAAGCTTACCCCATGTGGGTGAAAGGATTTGGCATTTTCTTTTCTTTGCATCGTGTAAACTACAGAAACTTTCCCTTTGTGCTTTTTTCATTTGCAATTCATAGCTCTGTTGTTACTGGTTCTAAATATTTTTTCTATTTACTGTTACCTATACAATATTTTAAATTCCTTATCTAGGATAGTTGGTCGGGAACTTGATGAATTACATTCCTAGCTACTTGTTGACGCCTTGTGTTTGACCTGTTGCAATACACTTCCTCTCTGTAGCATTTGATTTGAAATTGCAAGGTAGTGTAGAGGGCTGTAATTCTATAAAGAAGTCGTGTGGGTCTTTTACCATGTAAAATAATCTGTATGTTTTGTTTAATCCCTGAGGTACTTCATAGGGGTTTGCTTTTAATGAACGAAAAGCTGCATATTAGAACTAACTTAAAGAGTGACTGGAAATAAATTAAATTTAAACCTTTGATCGAAATGAAAATGTCTTTTTTTAAGAAAGGAAATTCATTAAAATTGTGCAAGCCTGAAGCTGACAATGTCATAAGCTCGCAAATAGGGACAAATTGTAAGGCAAGTTCATAAAAGAAACTAAGGTGCAGAAATGAATAAACCAACTAGTAGCCACGGGGACTGGTGATGAATTTGCTATCTTCTTACACTGGATAGTCGATGCTCGGTAGGTGGAGTAATCTGGATATTTTAATTAGGATCCATGTTAAAAGTTGCTCTCTTATCTAGATAATCAACTTTGTTTTTTAAATTTCTTTAAATTTATCAGTATGCTAAAAAAAATATAGCATTCCTCTCCTACTATAATGCATACATAGTTCTACTAATAAAGTTTGGAGGATTGATCTATTCCGTGCTTGATATGATGTCATTTGTTGAGAAGTCATTGATGACTTATTCATAGTTGTTTATGTTGCCATCTAACTAGTAGACAATGTATTGATTTCAATACATCTAATGAGTATTTACATTTGAGGAGGAGGTGCTCTTGAGATTAAGGGAATAATCTATAAAGCATATAAAAGTTAGGAATATCAAAAAAATAGTCTATTGTGGGAAATTTATGCTTAGAAGTCAACCAGATAAAGGTTGCTACCTTAGGAAGTGCTTTATTCTCCCACATAATATCAATGTAAGGAGGTTTTTGAACTTGAGGTATAAGTAGCATTTTGCAAGACCTCAAGGTGAATATATAAGAAGAATGCTTTAGCCAGATATAAGCATCTTGTTTATTGGTATTGGGGAGATAATTGGGTAAGATATTGCCAAATTGAGTTGCAAATTCATTCTTCTAGGTATTATTATTGATGATTTAGCATACCTTAGCATCATTAGGGAAGAGATGTATAGGATTGCTCACTAAATTAAAATTTGTTATAGGTCCTTGGTTTATCTAGTTGTCAAATCATAGGGAAACTAATTCTTAACGATACATATGATGCTTGAATGAAGAAGTTCTCTCAAATTTAATAGCTGAGCAATAGGTGACTTAATTTTGATTTTCAAAAACCTTTTACCTTTCAAGAAGTAAATGTTGATCCATTTAGCTCAGTGTGTTTTAGAATTTGCTAGAATTCTCCAATATATTTTTGCCATCAAAGCTCTATTGGTAAGCTTCAAGGGGTTGGCGAACATTCTTCTTCCCATTTGATTTTAACAATAGACGGTTTATTGACGGAACCTATAAAATATTATCAGCAACTTTCCTATATATTTGATTAGACCTTTCTTGAGAAAAATCTACTTTAACAACATAAATATTAGGGAAATTATTCTTGTACTTCTTGAAGAGTTCTTAAGTTAGGAGAATATTGTCTCCAATCAGCCTATCTTACACAAAGCATCTTGGGTATCACTTATAAGTGGCGCAGTAAACTATTTCAATCTCAAAGCATACAACTTAGATTTGATTTTGTAGAGGGTATTATAAGATGAAATAGGTATAAAAAAATAGATAAAGAAGTAGGGTTATAAGTCTTGGGGATAAGGATAATAAATGTTTTTTTTTTCCTTAACACAGGATTAGGCACTCTACTTTTAGTCTAAAAACAAGGTTTTTAAGAAAATAGAGTGTTTCAACCATCAGGGATAAGAGGCTTACTTGAGTTTATATTTAAGACAACCTTTTCCACCTCCTCCTCAGTGAATTGTTTTTGTTTTGGGAATTTTACCGTAGTTGCTAAGAATTAGTGAGAAATAAAAGTATGAAGAATCTAAGTTGAGGAGTAGTAGTTTTCAAATTACCTAAGGTACTTTGGAAGTATGAGAAAACTTCCTTACTTATCTCTTCATAAGTGAGGGATAAACCTCCATCTTGTTTAACAAAAGATGTGATTATATTATTATTCTTCTTGGCAATGATGGGTTTGTGGAAGAACTTGGTATTTTATTCCCATATTTAATCCATATTACTTTAGATATCTACTTTAGAGATGATTTGTGAATCTTCAGTAATTTTATATAAGCATTCAGAGCTTCCTTCTCCATTTTTAATAAGGAAACATTTCCTTTTGCATTACCAAGGCATATGATATGGTTTCATGGGACTTTCTTGAAAACATGATGAAAGGGTTGGGCTTCCCTCGTACATTTGTCCGATGGGTTATGGAAAGTGCAACAACTGCTTCCTTCCCAGTTTCGATTAATGGCACACTACATGGGACGTTCAAAGGGTCGGAGAGGATTAAGGCAGGGGGATCCAATGTCACCAGCCCTTTTCCTCCTTTGTTTGGTGTACCTTTCCCGATTGCTACGAGTGAGAGCTAATACTTCCCATTTCAAATATCATGCGAAATTTCAAAAAGTTGGTATTACCCATTTTGCATTTGCGGATGATCTTATGCTATTCTCTTGAGGCAATTTTGACTCCACACATATTCTTGTGCATGCATTGACTGAATTGAAGGATGTATTAGGGTTGTGGGTCAATCCCTTAAAATCCAATATATATTTAGCTGGAGTCTACGGACAGGAATGAGAGGAAAACTTAAATATGATTGAACATCCACCAGGTGAATTTCCAGTTGGATATTTAGGGGTACCTCTGGCACCTTTGAAGGGCTCGGTGGCTCAATTCTCAGTATTAATAGAATCCATGGAGACCTTCATAAATGGATGGAATGGGAAGACACTTTCCTACACGGGTAGAGTTGAATTGATTAATTCTGTTATTCAGGGAGTTTTGTCTTTTTGGCTACAAGCATTTCCCATCCTAGCAATTATCCTGGAGAGGATAAACTCCTTATGTCGATTATTCTTATGGGGTGGCAAACATTTCAGGATAGCATGGGATACTATTTGTGCACCCAAAGAGGAGAAAGGTCTGGGTTTGAGAAACTGTAAATTGTGGAATTCGACTCTCTTATCTAAAGTTTTGTGGAATATTCGTACAAAATTTGATTCGTTATGGGTAAAGTGGATTTGTGAAATAGACCTGAAGGGCTCTTCAATATGGGATTAGGAACCTCACACCCATGACTCCCCCCTTATGAAGAGACTTGCATAAATCCGTAATATGTTGGTAGCTAAATTGGGTGGTTGTAGGGAGGTTGAATATGGGTTGCATAAATTTTACATTAATGGAATCCTCTCTTCACAGAAAGTTTATTAGCTACTGCGGGTTAAATCTTCCACAAGACCATGGATGTCTTTTATATGGAAACACTACATTCCATAAAAATTTTCCTTCATAGCATGGCTTAGCTTCCGAAATAGACTACCTACAAAGGACAATTTGATGTTTTTGGAGATTGACCGCATATGCAGCTTATGCAATACTAAAACTGAAACTGTTGATCACCTTTTCCTTAAATGTTCTTTTATAGGTAAAATTTGGAGAGCATTCGGAGCTGGCTCGGATTGACCCACACCATGTCCACATTGTCCAGCGCCATAAAGTGGATCTGGAAAGATTACACTGGAGCGTGTCTATGAAGCAAAGCAACGAGATTGACACTAATTTGCACCATGTACATGATATGGAAGACAAGGAATGCTGTCCAATTAGATTTTGTTTCTTTTACGAGCTTTGATGTAGTGTTTAAGATAAAACTGTACTGTACAAGATCTTATATCGACTGTATCTCAATGCATTAATTACTTTTTGATTTTTTGACTATATAGGTAACATTGTTGATTGGGTTACGATCGGGGTATGCCCGATTAGACCGTGCACATAATTTTTTGATAAATATATTTACCTTTTATCAAAAAAGAAAGGAAACATCCCCAAGGCTTATGTTGAGATCCTGTTGGATTTAGACTTGTTGTTGCTTGGTATCACTTATATTCTTTAAGTGATGTGGAATCTATGATGGCTGAGAAGTTTCAGTTTATGTTCACCACCTCTATTTTCCTCATACAAATATAATATTTAAAGCTATGAAAACGATAGGCTAAACTTTTTTTTTTTACTGCTGATTCAAATCCCTTAATCCTATTAGAAAATTATTGAAACAAAAGGGGGCTTTTTTATGTTGAAAATCTAGTTCTTGATAATAATTAGGATGTGGTGTGAGAACAAGAGATTACCAATAGTGGCTCTATGGTTAGATAATTTATGAAGCCATTCCTAATTGACCAAAACTCTATATAGCTTCTTTCTAATGTGCTAACTTCCTTGTTATTTATTACTCCAACTAAAGAAATTATCCTTAGTTTTTAAGTTAATTACCTCTATATCAATAACACAATCTTTAAAATATTTTGTTGAGATGGTTCCTTTAGTCATTGCATAATTTTTGTTGTTTTTAGATATGCTAGTTATGGACATATTATTCAAAGTTTTGTCAACACCGAGGACCTGATATCATATAATTAAACAAAAACTTGTCATTACCAAAATAAACTTGGTGAAGATAAAAACCCAAAAACTTCTATTTAATTTTTTTTGTTCTAGTTAGTTGGTCAATAGTAGAATTACTTGTGACTTTAGTAGTTGGTTTTCCTTACGAATTCTTTGGTTTATATGTTTTCGCAATGCTAACTAGAGCATAAGTTTCCTAATATGTTTTTTTATAACTATATAATCTTCGACATCCACCCATGATCGTATTGTTTGCTAGTTATGTTGTTAAAGTGGATAAAAGGAAATATTATCATACACCATTGATACTGTTGCATCAAAAGAATTTGTGGTTAATTAATATTTTGCTTGCAATATTATTCATTATCTTATAAACAAAAACACAATTAATTTTATCCATGGAAGTAGTCATAGTATGTATCTTGTCTTTTTAAGTTGTAAATAGTAATAAGACCTAAATTCATATAAAAAAGTGCTTATACAGTTGTAATTATAACAAGAAGTGTACTATGTTAATTTTGACTTTAAAATGTCATTTTTCATAAGAAATGAACCAAGATCACCACATTCATTTGTCCAAAATTGTATAGCTATAACAAGTTATGGGCTTTTTTTTTGCATTATATACTATATCCCGTACTTTGTTTGAGATATTGGACATGTTAAATCAATTTTTTAGGATTAATAAAGTTGATGGCCTATGTGGAATGGCTACTATAGATGCTAAGAAATTCTTAACCATGGTATAAGATTATTGGTGAACGTTTCCTCACAGTTTCGAAGGCTAGAAGGACACTTTGAAACTTAAATTTTGTAGGTGTAATTATGAAATTTGCTCTCCCATTTTACTCCATATCTATGTAAGTCCTTAATATAATTTCATTTCCAATTTTAACTTAAAATCTTAAATTTTTTTCTCCCATCACGTTAATTTGTTGCACATAAGCAATGAAGTTTACTTTAATCCATAGGGTTTTATACATTCAATAGTTGTAATAGCTTGCAGTTACTGTTATAAAAGAATTAAATTCTTTTCCTTCTTACATTTAAATAATAAAAGCAATAATATACGCAAGGTCACTAAATGTAATTCACACCTTTTATATGTAAAATCGTGTCTATGAGATGTTATCGTTAGTCGTTGATGGTTGCTAGGTGACTCACTTGCCATTATTTATGATCAATAACTAAAGGGTCCACAAATGGCCAACATACAAACATATATAGAATTAAACAATTGAGTTTGCAATACCTTTTGCAAGTTTTGTTTGTACAGGAATTACTACCATGCCTTTTAGTATTCCTTCTCTATATCAAATCATGTCACCACTTGCACTTACTTAATCAAACTCCATTTCATGCTCAATCTTTTCCCTCATCACTTGCTCATATTACTCAACAAATTGTCTTAACATGCTACAGGCAAGGATATAGACATCAAAGTAAGCATTCATACCCTCACTTATTTGTATTATCGAAATGGCAAAAACAGACATTGGAGCCTACCACACATGGTCATTAAAGAGATAACACAACTTATGTCCTAAGTTAAACTTCACAACCATATCACCCCATTTCCTCTTATACACTTGGTTGTTCTTGGAATCATACACAATACCTGTAAAACTACCTTTCAACTTGTTATAATTATTTTAGGCACTAAATGTTTATAGTAATTTTTAGATATATGCCGCAAACATAGTCTATGCTTGATAGTTAGGAATACTATCTCAATGTAATTACGTATACTTATGCACTTATTAATAATTAGAGCTATAAGTGGCTTCCAATATATATATATATCTCAACCATGTATAGAATAACCAATAAAAATTTTTAATGGCTTGAAACATAATTGAAAATGAAGGTTTACACTAATAAATGGAGAAAACAACATTTAGTATTTATTCATAAGATAAGTTGTATCAAATGTTACCTCATCACTAAATTCAACATATGATGTACAACTCCTTGCATTTCATCATAAAACATTCCTCAACCTTCCATCCTTATTGTAATCAATTTTGTTAAAAAAATCTACTATCCTTCTTTTTCATTTTAATAAGCATCATATACATAACTTCCATATCACCAACTTCTAACGTCACTCTCCTTAATTAGTCTATATGATTAAGAGCAAACTTTATGTCAGCATGTTTTACGATTAATCCACCCATAATTACTACAATAGTTTGTACGTTAGTGTATATTCTAATCCCACAATTGACACTGATTTCCATTCTACATCTATGATGACTATCGAAAACTCGATGATACTTCTTAAACCTTGAACTATTTCCATTTAGTCCAGGGTTATACACATCATCAAACTTGCTCATACTCCAGATACCTTCATCTTACCTCATCTTACCAACTACATACATAAACATTGCATCCCTTTCTTCCACTATTTCTAGGCTTCATTAGTTTCCGATGGCATGGCTTATATAATCAAATTTTATTGACATAATTATTCTACTTTACACTCCCCATTCTTATGTTTCTTTCTTGACCTTATAGCAATGACAAAACCATACCATCAAGCATATTTTTGGAACAAATAAAAAAAAATCATTCCTACCTTTCAAACTTCCTTTTCCTAGCTTTCAAACTATATTTGCACTTTAATCAACATCTCTCTGTCAATCTCCTTTTCCCTACTACATGATGTCATCATATCTAAAAAACTAGTCTCATTCTCCATTTTCTCACTCATCTTTACTACACTAACTACATTATGCCACAATTACTAATATAGAAACTCAAATTATGCCACTGATATATAAAAAGATAATTGTACCATTAAACATGTATAAATATATGTTAAATGGTTAGAAGTACATAAAATAATATATAGTACACAAAAAATAAGTGCAAAGATATTTAAAGCTCGAACATTAATGATCCTCTTATTCTTCTTTTCAAGTTCTTCTTATCTTTTGACTATACAACCATTTTGTTTGTAAAAACATATCAACTCACATAGTAAAATTTTTTAAGATAGATTTTTTTAAAATTTATCATATATTTTAAAATAAAATCCTCTAACTATGTGCTTCACATTTCTTGTAGAAACATTGCCATTTCAAACTCTTACACCTTTGAATGTAGAACTAAAAGACTTTACAAGCGGCCTTACTCTAACCATAATATTCACCACAATTATACTTCTCTTTTTAGGGAGGTTATAAATTAAACAAAAATAAAAGATTATATTATAAGTCGAAACTAGACATACACTTTAAAGCTTCCTTACAAACACTTTGGTCCTAAAAAAGAAACACCGTAAGTACAAGAGACTAATTAAAAATAATCAATCATCAATAAATTGATTATTTTCTATGGTTAACTAACAAATTTCTCCTACAAAAATTAAAACACAAACATGACTAACGAAAAAGATGTATACTTAATTATGTGTAACACCAATATTAGTAAACATAATTTCAAACAAGGGAGTGTAATTTATAGTTTCTACAGTAAACCTATATAACTATTCAGTGTAGTTATGTACACGATTGTCTACCAATCTATGTCATTAACATGTCTCTTCAGAAATTATACCATTCAGCATTGTCCACATGCCTATGTAGTTAATAGTTTTTGATATTACCTTTACCATATAATTTCATGCACGATTGTGTATTAAACCATCTATTTCACATTTTCCCTTCTCCATTTCAAATGAGAACACATATGAAGCGAACCTGTGTGGTTAACTGTATTAGATAAAATCTTTAATGGAAATAATTAGATGCACTATAGTGTTCATTTAATTATAAAGTGAATTTCCATTTAAATGTGTTGGTGTTATACATTTGTCATGAATATGTTAGTAGTGTGCCCTAGGCCAATGGTCATATGTGACTTTTGTACTGACATTCTGACTTATTAATAATATATTATGAGGTTTTTTTTATATATGCATGTATACTGTTTATGTAATGTGATTTACATTTCATAAATAGTATTAGGCTTATGTCATCAAGTATGTAACTTGATAGTAAAACCATAAGCATTATAATACTATTCTAAACTGTCCGTGGTCGATCGTTATTGGTGGAACAATAATGAATTAAGGCTAGTATGTGTTTTGATTGATGATCACGTTTTATTGATCATGGACATGATTTATCAAATCAGAAACATAGATATATGTTAAAGAACATATATTGGACCGACCCACAGAGAGAGAACACTACATGGTTTCATGTCATTAGTGATTCTCAATATTGTTTGACTTTAGTCCTCTGACCTGAAGTCGTCATGGTTCCCTATATGCAGAATTTAGTGTTTTGACATTAGACTAAGTTATCTTTAACCAGATAACAAGTATTCTTATGCTGGACATTAAATGAATCATGCAGAGGGATGTGAATGACGTAAATGAGATTTGTACCTCTCTTAAATGAGAGAGATATCATTTGGGCCTCTTGATAAGTATGACTGAAGAAATGAATGGCCGTGCTCAAATGAATTGATGAGGAGTCATCAATGTGATTTGTTATAGTCAGTCAACTTGGGAATCAAGAAACTATAATTAATTAAAGGTTCATATGTACCATGCCTTGTGATTAATCTTGATATCGGGTTACAAAGGGACTGAGTTTGTAACCATGGTTACAGGTTAAATTAGATCATTGATCCTCATTTGATTTGGGTAGTCATAATGTCTTGCTAGAGGCCGCTTATGACTTATGGGTTTTGAAGTGTGATTAAGCCCATTACCAACATCAAATGATCCTACAGGGTTGCACACAAAGAGTGATGTGATTTGGGCTTATTCTCTTGGGCCTAATTTATTAGACACTAAATAAATATATGTGGATATATTTATTGGGTTAGATTAGATTAAGTTGTTGGGCTTTTATTATATGAGATATAATATGGGCTGAAACTTATTGAGCTTCCATAATTCTAATGGGTTTAGGATTATGATATTCTTATTCCTAATTGGAATAGGGATTAGGGTTTCTTTATAAATAGAGAACTTATGTCTCATTAGAAGACACACGAAAAACGCTAGCCACCTAGACCTAGCCACAAGTTCTTTTTCAGAGAGAAAATTGTGCGTAGTTCTAAAGTATTTTAAAACGTGCTAGCATACATTAGCTGCTGCCTAGATTGTTCATCCTCGTGTGGATATCAGTAGAGGACGTTCGCGAGTTGCAGCATCAACATATCTGAAAAGAATCCTAATCCGCGCGCATCAAAAGGTAATTTCGGTTACACTTCTTGTTGTGTTGTTTTCGATCAATCAAGGCATAAGACATGAAGTCCTATAGTCCATTTCACTGCGTATTGTGAATTTTCGGGCCATGGGCAATCCAACAGAACAGACAATACTAATAAGGTTATTTCAAACTCTTATATTCATGTTATAGGAATTACTTCCTGTGATACCCTTGCATCAAATCCTACTGATGAGGTACTCAACTGGCAGACTTTAACATCCCATCACCGATGGGGAGATGAGAATAGTATTTTTGAGTGGTCAATGGGCGTTTAGAAATGCCTTTCCATGTTCATGCATAATCTAGTATCCGCATACATGTGAATAGTGAATTTTGCACCTGAAAAATGACTGTACAT
The DNA here is from genome assembly GCA_027123815.1 of Erythroxylum minutifolium. Lineage (NCBI taxonomy): Eukaryota > Viridiplantae > Streptophyta > Magnoliopsida > Malpighiales > Erythroxylaceae > Erythroxylum > Erythroxylum minutifolium. The sequence goes on along the minus strand of JAOTJB010000006.1, from coordinate 18,954,156 downwards.
GCATTCATGACATTTCCGGTATAAGT
>JAOTJB010000006.1:18859993-18918449 GCA_027123815.1 Erythroxylum minutifolium | reverse complement strand
CAAATTGACTAACTCATCCCAAATTATCTACATGGAGAAATGGATTCTAATAATTCTACTGACATTGTGATTTGTGCAGTGAAAGGTTTTGTTGCTCTGAGTGGTAGTATTTCCTTTATATGGAGCAATATTTGAAGCTAACGTCTTTAATCGAATACTTCTCCAAGTACTAGTACTGCTAGTCCATTGCAAGTTAACGCTCTTTCTGCCAAGTTTTCTGATGAGCCAAAGGAAAGTATGGTTATGTGTTCTTCTAAGGATTCTGTTTCTCCTACTAAAGCTATTTGCATAGTTGATAGTGGAGCAACATACCATATTGTCAGTTCTATTGGTCTTTAAATGTAGATTAATTGACAATGCGGTGGTTAAGCTTTCTGGTTCTTAAGTTGTGAAATTCAATCATATTAGGACAATATGTCTATCAGAAACATTAATGTTACATTAACATTAATAATAAAAATAAAGATGAAAAATGAAAACTTGAAATCGAACATCCTTATTTTTTGTTTTGATTTTTCAGTTCTCTGTCGTCCTTGTTTCTGACTTTTGCTTCTACACCACGAAAAACCAACTGCCTCTAGGGCTCTGAAGCCTCCAGTACTTTCCCAATCTCAGTCCAATTCCATCTTTCTCTAATATTCCATACGAAGATTTGATTCTTGCCTTATCTCACTGCGACCATGGACGAATCTTTCACTAATCTTCCTACCACCCATTTGCTCGGTTCTGTACCTGTAAGCATCACTTCATTGTCGCTACCATTTCTGTTTTTTTGTTTCAAGTTTTCGGATATTTTATTGTAACAGTAGAATGATCGAGTTAACGGATTTGGCAATTTGTCTTTTGCTTCGAGGAGTTAATACTACGTCTTGATTTCAAGAGACTGGACTTGGATCGATTTTGCTTTATTTATTAAATTGGATGATTAAATGACTGAATTGTTATGTCGAGCCAACCAATTCGAATTTAATCGTACTCTTTTTGACATTTCTTTGTAGGCTGTTGTTACCGAAGAAAATAGCCCCAAGACCTATCAAGGTTGGAACTTTGAAGTCTTATGCTTGAAGATTTCTTTTCTTCTTATGCTTAACAAAAAGGTGTTTCGTTGTTTTCTGTTGGATTTCACAATGTTCTTATAGGTGTTTCATTGTTTTCTGTTGGATTTCACAATGTCCTTATAGATTTATATACTAACATGTGAATAATGTAGTCCCAGAAGCAAATATGCGAACATTCCCTCCAAACAGTGGTAGTGGTGGAAGCAACAGCCGGGGTTATCAGACTCTTTCTACTCCAGAAGGTATAATTGCTCATTGTCGCATGTTTTGTTTATGAATCGCACAAAACTAAGAACATTTCGCAACTATTTTCGTAGTTCTAGTATACCAAAGTGTACTCGAACTAGGGAAAACAGAAAAAACTACATTGACCTGAAATGAGTTGATAAAAAAGGATACAAGCTCAAGAAAAATGTGTAATGATACATACCAAAAAATTGGAAGCTGAAAGTGACAACTACTCACATTACTTGGGAGACTGCTGCTAGTTTTCTTTACAAATTTTGCTTCCTTGAGTGTTCTCATTCCTCATAAAGTAGTATTCTTTTTGTTTTTATTTTTGTGTGGGGTTTGGGGGACAGCAGAAGAGCGCTATATCCAAATGCTTAAATGCCCTTTCTGCTCTAATCGTTACAAACTGATACCTCATGCGTGCTTGGTAGGCTTATTTAATGTCGCTTGTTCATGCATATATGGCATCTCATGATAGTAGCTCATATTTTTCAATAGTAGTGGGCCTTGGATGTGTTAACTTGTGCAATCGTTTCCCATGTTTGGATATCAACTGCAATTCGTGATCTTTTCATCAATTTATTGTATGTTCATATTTTCTGCATTTATTCATATGGTGCAACTAAGATATGTATATGGTTAATAGCCTATCAGCCTATACTTGCAGACGGATTTGAGCAACAGCAACCAAACAACTGGAGGGGGGTTTTAGTATTTCATCATACATGCAGTACTTCAATGTAGATACAGATATCGTCCTGAGCAGATTGATGAGCTCTTTTTATCCTATTGGCGGAGATTTTTTGAGCAAGATTGATGCGAATCCTGATTTGTGAGTTTGGAATCACCATTCACAACCACCTCAATGCCTTTTGCTTTTTTCTCTTTCTATTATTTCCTTTCTGCTGTGTTGTTTCCTTTACTCCCATCGATTTAGATAATCTATGTTGATTTGAGAAGATATTTCTTCCCTTAGTAAATGAATGCACTGCAATAACTACCTTGATGAGTCAGTTCTGTGTTCCTCTTGCCTGTGATCTCAGTAGGAAATTTTCTTGCACCTTCCTGATCAAAGAAGATTGATAGGTTGAACACGATGATCATATGAAATGATGTAGAAACAACAATCCGTACAAATATGTTGAACTGCCAACAAGATGTACCATAATGATTTTGTTTCACTAGTTTTACGAAGTCTGCAAGAACGCCATATCCAACTATCTAATCTGCTATTTTATTGAATTCTGTTATGCGCTAGATATGGTCTTGTATGGATTTCAACAACATTGGTATTTCTGCTTGATTCCTTTGGAAATTGTGCCACTTACCTCATGCAGAAAAACACAGACAACAGTGCTTCCTGGAGCTTTGATGTGGGATATGTTAACGTTGCAGCATGTTCAATTTATGGGTATGCAATTGCAGTGCCGTTGGCATTTTATTTCTTGCTTCAATACCTTGGATCAAACGCCAGCCTTATTCAGTTTTGGTGTATGTGGGGATATTCTCTCTTCATCTTTGTGCTCTCCTCTGTAAGTGTTCAATGGTCTGTTACTTTTATCATTCTGGAATTCCTTGAAGGACCTTGTCATCTTATGCAGGCTCATTTATTGTTTACAGTTTCTGATGGTCATTCCAGTTGAGATTCTCCGGTGGATCACTATACTTGGTGCAGGAATTACTTGGCCTTTTTTGTTGCCTCAAACCTCAAATCTTATGCTGAGGGAAACGATCTTACGGTTGTGCTGGTTGCATCATTCTGTTTGCAGCTGGCTTTAGCGATATTTATCAAGGTGTGGTTCTTTGCTTGACCTCTCTTTGTGGCATTTCTCAGCAATCTCTGAGATTGTCAATCGATAATTTGTCAGAAAGATGCCTTCATCAGAACACTCATTGGGTTGCAGCAAGAAATATGGCAACATGAAAAGAATGTCAAGTTAGTAATGGTCTTGATGCGCTGCACGGAGTTGGTAAGGAGGCAGTTAGAAATACACTTTTACTAGAATGCAGACAAGTGAACTGGGCTGTTGTTTCAGACCCCGGGGTTAGATAATTGGGAAAAAGAAAACTTTTTGATTTTGATATTTGAATGACGTGTGTAAATAGACAATGATCGAATATAGCGACTCTTACACTTTGAGTAATTTCTCTGGCCGAGCAACAAATTGGTTTCTCGTTTACGTTGATCAGACGTTCTGTGCCGTAAAAATCCTCTGGCTTTCCCTGGTCCACCGTCCACATTTACTCTTACACTTTTGAGTAATTTCTCTGGCCGAGCAACAAATTGGTTTCTCGTTTACGTTGATCAGACGTTCTGTGCCGTAAAAATGCTCTGGCTTTCCCTCTCCACTAAATGTTGCGTAAATGCTCTGGCTTTCCCTTGTCCACTAAATGTTGCGTTAACACGAAGTAATGTGACCGTGAGAGCATATGAAAGTAATGTGACGATTAGAGCATGTGAATGAACGACGACTGTTCTATCGTGAATAGCAATGAAATATATACTTTATTGAGTATTTATCGTCATTCTTCATATCCAATCTTGACGTCTGATTTATTAGGTGAAGTTGGAAGGTAATGGAGATAAAGAGCATGTGAATGTAATGTGACGATTAGAGCATGTGAATGAACGACGACTGTTCTATCGTGAATAGCAATAAAATATATACTTTGTTGAGTATTTATCGCCACTCTTCATATCCAATCTTGACGTCTGGTTTATTAGGTGTGAAGTTGGACGGTAATGGAGATAAAGAGGGGTGCATCGTGTTCTGGTTGTCCATATTGGAGAACCAATGAAATATCTACTTGTAAGGAGTTTATGACTTAAAAAACTCCGCCTTCTAACGGCTAGATAAGGGTTGAGGAGCCACATGCCTCCATCTGCATAGAGCCAGACGGACGAAGCTTAAAGCAAGCCTGTTAATACACGACTGTGTGTTCTTGCTTTGGCAATATGACGCAACTGTCCTTTATGCAATTATTAGAGGGGAGCTGTGGAAGTTCGCGGCTGCTGAGCAAGTCACACTCATCCATCCTATTCCCACCAAATTTGGCAGTTTGCCCCACAGTCAATTAGCCATGCAAGAAAGGAAACAAGTTTATGTAAATGGCATCATTTACATTTAGATTGCCCCGTGAGAGAGAGAGAGAGATAAAGGAAAGAAGACACAATCTGTGATATATATCTTTCACTTTTTGACTAAACACATTCATAGAATGCTTGTCTTCTTTACAAACAAAAACTGCGCTTTCCTTGGAACCAACATGAGGTGTAGTGCGTTTGATCGATGCAGGGATGAATGGATTTGTTTTGTTCGCAATCAACGTGGGTGGGGTTTGGGTGTCGCAGTCCACTAAAATATGTTGGGGTTCGCAAGGATGTGGTAAATAGTAATGGTAGTATTATAGTCATCTAAAAGACAGCGGTAGAGTAAAATAAGTGGTGGTGGTGGTGGTGCTGGTAGCGGTATGCGTGGCTGACAGGTGTTGGATGATTTGTACCTGGAACAATGGCTTATATTTATTAATTTCGTCTGATAGTGGAAGCGTGTCAGAGTTGGTCCCTAGTCAATTGTGCTTGTGGGCCATACAGATGAAAAATTTGGCCATTTATTCTGATCACCCTCGGGTGAAGGTGGACTCGTGTCTTTCCCTATGCGGATCAGACAATCAGTTTCTATAAAATAAAAAGAAAAGAAGAGGATTGAAGAGTTATTGCAGCAGACGCATTACAATAATACAACGGATGAAATGTGAGAGGAAAAGACTAATATAACCAAGGAGGATAGATTATGTTGATAAGCATCAATCATGAAGATACATCATATTAGTTGTTCATAATAATCCGATATTTGTTTAAATTTGTATGAATGATTCATGAAATCACCAAATTTTATATTTGACCATTTCCTATGGAGAATATGAAGGAGGTTAGACAGGGAACTGATGTACGTATGTTCACATAGCCGCCAAGTGTAATTTGGTTTGATTTAACTTTGCTCTTTCGTTCGTATCCCAATAAACCATTGAAAGAATAGAGAAAACCAACAATCAGCCTCCACGTTACAAACATAACATTGGACGTCGCACACTATCATTGGTCTTCTCTTGTTTTTTTGTGTGAAAAGAAACTACACTCTCTTTTCCTCGCATCTATTGTCTGTGCCTCGCCCTCTATATATATATATATCTTCCTTTCTTCTACGTCTCACGTCACCGGTTAACTTAATCCGCTTCACACTCTCTTTCGCTTGGTCGAGTCGCTGCGTAAGTTTTCACAACAGTGTGGACTCGACCCTTTTGGGTTCGACTTTCAGCATGAACGGCTATGACTCTCCTCGCGGCTTTGTCAAAGACGTTAAGCGTATTGTTATCAAGGTCTCTCTTTTCTTCTAACCTTTAAGCTTTTTACTTGGTTATTATGTGCCAATCTCTTTTTGTTTGAACCACCCTTTAAGCTTTTTACTTAGTTATTATTATGTGCCAGTCTCGTTTGCTTAACTTCTCTGGGTGGCTTCTTTTGTCTAATGTAAATCAATGGCATAAGTTTGGAGTGCTGTCTTGAGTATCAGTGCATGCCACTGAAAATTGTGCGCGCAGCTGTATTGTGTTTGCCTCCAGTCTTGCTTGCCCGCCGCCCTTGTTTTCTTTATGGATTCGCTGTATGGCGGTAGGAATGTGTCAAAGTTTTGAACTTTTTGAGGGGTTATCCATTTCTTTTCTTTCTCGAGACCCGTAGGTATTGGACAAGATTGATGTAGGTATTGTTCTGTCGATTTATTGACAATGGACTATTCGATTATTGAAGGTTGGGACTGCTATTGTCACTAGGAGTGATGGCAGATTGGCGGTTGGGAGATTAGGATCCCTTTGTGAGCAGGTAAAACTATCTGGGTTTGCTTATGCAACCCCATTGTACGGTTTTCTTTCAACCTTAAATTTGTGAATTTCGACATGCAGATTAAAGAACTGAACTCTGAAGGTTATGAAGTTATTGTGGTGTCATCAGGTGCAGTTGGCCTCGGTCGTCAGAGGCTCAAGTACCGGAAATTAGTTAACACAAGGTTCTTTCTTTAGTTCTATGATCTGTTAGAATTGGGCAAGGTCTTATTCTGGGGAAAACTTACTTAGATACAAAGCCACAATGGGACAGTTTGCGACTGATTGCATTGTTGAATAAACCTTTGTTAAATGATTTAAAAACTGTTATACTTCTTGGAATGAGTATCCAATCATGGCATTAAGATTCATATAACTCCGGGTTCCATGTGAAAAGATGTTCTTTTGTTCTTTAAGCAAGTTTTTGTGATTAAAATTGTGATGAATAATTTTTATTTTTCAGCTTTGCTGATCTCCAAAAACCACAAATGGATCCTGACGGGAAGGCTTGTGCAGCTGTTGGTCAAAATAGTCTCATGGCTTTATATGATACATTGTTTAGTCAGGTACTTAATATCTTGCCACCGTTCTCTCTTTTCCTACAATGAGTGCTTTTCTCTGAAATATTCAATTATGACTTGTTACAAACTGAAGCTTTTTATTGATTCAGTTGGATGTATCATCGGCGCAGCTTCTTGTGACTGATCATGATTTTAGAGATAAAGATTTTAGAAGACAACTTAGTGAGACTGTTATGTCGCTGCTAGATTTGAGGGTTGTTCCAATATTCAATGAAAATGACGCAGTGAGTACAAGGAAAGCTCCATATGAGGTGTGTAACTCATGTTTCCAATTGTGCGGGTTGCCCAAATACTTCAAATTTTCTTTTTATCAAATGACTACTACTATTAATGCTACTACCCATGCAGTTTCGATAAGTATTTCTATCCAAATCTTTTTTTTTTCAATCTGGTTTCCCTCTATGAATTATAATTTCGCATTGAACACTCGCTGCAGGATTCTTCTGGGATATTTTGGGATAATGACAGTTTGGCTGCGTTGCTGGCCTTGGAGGTTAAAGCTGATCTTCTTGTTCTTTTGAGTGATGTCGAGGGCCTTTATAGTGGCCCTCCAAGTGACCCTCGCTCAAAGCTGATTCGGACATACGTCAAAGAAAAACATCAGTCTGAGATCACTTTTGGAGACAAGTCTAGAGTGGGAAGAGGAGGAATGATAGCTAAGGTAAAAGCAGCTGTCAATGCAGCTAGTGTTGGTGTCCCTGTTGTCATAACCAGGTATATTTTCATGCCTGACTTTATGCATGGATAAGTATAGAGAAATCTAAATTTCCAGACGGTCCTTTTCATGTGCCATGCCAATCCCATATTTGATCTTGACAAATGCACAATCCCCTATTTGATCTTTATTTGTCAAGAACTGATAAAATTGAGCATTAGTTTCTTAAGTCTTTTCTTTTTGTTCTTTGTCAGTGGGTATGCTCCTAATAACATTCTTAAAGTCCTCCAGGGAGAGGATGTTGGCACCCTCTTTCACGACGATGCATATCTGTGGACCTCAGCTAAAGAATTTGGAGCACGTGAGATGGCACTTGCAGCAAGGGAAAGTTCCAGAAGGCTTCAGGTACCATAACCTAGTAATATTCTGGCAAGTCTGTATTTAGTGGAGGAATTTTTACCCCTCGGGAATTGAGATATCCCTTACCGTTATTGTGTTTTGGCTTACTAGATGTTTTAGCAGCATTATAACTTACTATTGTATTTACACTAGGCATTATCCTCTGAAGATAGGAAGAAAATATTGCTGGGAATTGCTGATGCTCTTGAGGCCAACGAAAATTACATCAAGGCAGAAAATGAAGCTGATCTTGCTGCTGCAGAGGCAGTTGGAATGACAAAATCTTTGATAGCTCGGCTGGCTTTAAAGCCTGGAAAGGCAAGCTATTCTGGGTTATTCTAAGTTTTCTGCTTTTCAACTTTACGTTTTAGAGATGCATACTTTTTTCTGAAACTTTATCTTTAAATTATGCCTTTTGTGATCTTTGCAGATTAAAAGTCTAGCAAATTCAGTCCGTGTGCTTGCCAATATGGAAGACCCAATTGGCCGTGTTCTGAAAAGGACTGAGGTGAGGAAAATGTATTTGCAGTTTCCCCCGTGTTCGTGCACATTTTTGGGGATCTTATCACTTTTCACTTTCAAGGGTACAAAAAGAAATTTTGCAGTTTTGGTTTAAATTTCCAGCTTCTAGAATATAATTAACTATTTTCCCTGATGTCTAGTTAAGAAAAAGCAGAATATCAATATTGCAAATTGTTGACTACTCTCTGGTGAAGCAGAATATCAATATTGCAAATTGTTGACTACTCTCTGGTGTTTATGATGTCTTCTATTCATCCAGCTTGCTGATGGACTCCTCTTGGAAAAGACATCATCTCCTTTAGGCGTTCTCCTAATAGTTTTTGAGGCTCGACCTGAGGCTTTAGTACAGGTATTCAAACTGTGCAATTTTTGTTTTTGTGCATTTAACGATTTCTTCACCTTACTTATTGGTCTTCTGATGAGGATAGCGGAATTGTGTAAATTATTTTCTGTAGTTGGCACTTCCTCTGAACAGAATTAAAGTGCATACTTGTTTTTTGTTTCTTCATTTATAGCTTCTTCTTTCCATGTTTGAACAGATTGCTTCTTTGGCAATTCGTAGCGGAAATGCTATTCTCTTGAAAGGTGGAAAGGAGGCCGTGAGGTCTAATGCTATTCTGCACAAGGTAAAATTCTTTATAATGCGTGAAGTACTTTTTGAAAAAAATCCACATTGGTTTTATTCGTATATGGCTTATGTTCTTACGCCTTTAAATATTATTTTAGGTTATCACTGAAGCCATCCCAAATACTGTAGGGAGAAAACTTATCGGACTAGTGACTTCAAGGGATGAAATTCCTGATTTGCTTAAGGTGAAGTAAACCTTCAAGTGACGACTGACTTTCAAATTTCTTTGCTTCAAGAGGATTGCTATCCCAAAACTAAAGTTTGAGCTCTACATTTTTTTTCATGTACCAGCTTGATGATGTGATTGATCTAGTGATCCCAAGAGGCAGCAATAAACTTGTTTCTCAGATTAAAGAGTCAACTAAAATTCCAGTACTGGGTCATGCTGGTGAGATAAATCATTTCTGGAGTCCTTGTCATTTGTTCAACTCCATAATTGTTGTACTCTGCTTTTCTACTAAAGTTGCATTTCATGTTATGCAGATGGAATTTGCCATGTATATGTTGACAAGTCTGCTAATTTAGAAATGGCAAAGCACATTATCCTGGATGCAAAGACAGATTATCCAGCAGCTTGTAATGCAATGGTAATGACTTGCTCAATATTATGTAGTTCGCATTGTTTTTCCCTTCTCATACTTCCATTGTTTCCACAATCATGTTCGAGTCTGGAATAACTTTGTTTTTCCTTTTCCATATGTCTTGTCACATCTTCTAAGATTAATTATTTTTCTGTAACTAGGAAACACTTCTAGTGCACAAGGATTTAGTGGGGACTGCCGGACTGACTGATCTTATAGTTGATCTACGCACTGAAGGTAGGCTGCTCAACAAGGCATTTTCTTTTTATTGATGGTCTTATGTTTGACCACGCTTTTAGCAAACTCAAGAGGTACGAATTTGGTGAGCTTGATGGCAGACAGTTAATCAACTTATTGCCAACATGATAGTCATATTGACTAATAATAATGATAAACTTATTGCCAACATGAGGATCATAGTGAGTAATAATAAGCTTCACTACAATCCTGGCTTGCAAATTTGATGATCGTAAAAAGCATTCTCTCGGGTTCATATAAGAAATCATCTGAATCTCATTGGATCATGTTATAGGGCTGCACTTGAAGAGCACATGGTAACCCTTTTCATTGCTAGAGAGCTACTTGGTTGTATTAATGCCAGAAATAGGAATTATTTGTATGTCTTTATCAGGTAGATTGTGATTAGCTTGTAACGTCTTTGGGTTTTATATGCGATTATTTAAAATCTCAAAAAATTGAGTTCTCATCTTATTACCCAGTTAATACATGAAATATTTTACTCTTGATTTTGTTATTAGTCCTAGTTTTTATGGCCTTTATCCAATACAATCATTTTTTTTAATCGTGCCTCAATTGGTCATAATGTGAAGACCTTGGACATTGATTTTAGAATCTAACTTGTTCCTTGATTCCAGGTGTTACTTTATATGGTGGACCAAAGGCAACTAAGAAGTTGAGCATTCCACAGGCACATTCTCTTCATCATGAGTACAATTCTATGGCTTGCACTATTGAAATTGTCAATGACGTGCATGGTGCCATTGATCATATACATGAATATGGAAGGTTTGCTTGTTCCTTCCCTTTTGGCAGAAAATGATTCTGTACCTTAAAAGAAATTTAGAGTTGTATAGACGATATGTGCGTGGAGGTGTATCATTTCTCTCTCTTCGTGGGCAGTGCACATACTGATTGCATTATAACAGAAGATCAAGATGTTGCAGAGGTTTTCCTGCGTCAAGTTGACAGGTACTCTATTAGATCGTGCTTGGAACTCATTTTCTTGTCCTGCTTCAAGTTTGAGAAGCACTGTATTAGATTGTGCTTAGAAGTAACCTCTTGTCCTGCTTAAGTTTGTGGTTTCCTAGTTTTTTGCAAGTTCAGATTCACCATGATACCCAACTTGGATCCTCTCTCGTAGTTCAGTAGTTAATGTTATCTTCAAATGAACTCACCATGTGGATCCAAGTTTTCTGACATCATTTTCTTTATTTCCAGTGCTGCAGTCTTTCATAATGCTAGCACAAGATTCTGTGACGGGGCTCGATTTGGATTAGGCGCAGAGGTAACTCATTAATCAAATCATTGCATTGAAGATTAGGCGTGCTCTCACATTTGGTTTCTCTTTTGATGGCTGGATGTATAGGTTGGAATAAGTACAAGTAGGATTCATGCTCGTGGCCCTGTAGGAGTTGAAGGACTGCTCACTACAAGATGGTAGGATATCTCTCCGCTTCATTCCTTCATTTACTTCAGCTGTCTCTGGGGATGTATATGCAAATATATATGGTGTCTGGAAGGATAAAATCCGCTGCTCAATACATTGAAACCTTTGTTCCCATGCAGAATATCACACACTACTCACCCAGGATCTTTTGTTGTGCAGGATTCTAAGAGGTAGCGGACAAATTGTGGACGGCGATAATGGGGTGATTTACACCCACAAGGATATTATATAATTGCTGTATACTCTTAAAATGAGATTAGCTGGTACCCCGTACATTTCTAGTATAACAAATAAGATGGTTATCAATCCCGTTGTCACATTTCTTCCATGACCTGTAGACCCTTATTTGCAACAAGAGACGTAGTACAATTTGCTATTAAGCTGACAATTCAAGGAAACTAGTGTAATGCAATTCAGGCTGTGAGTGGGTGATGTTCTTAGTATTATGTTGAAAATTTCACCCTGTAAAGGATTATGAATGCCGTATACACTGATTAGGTACATGTGTGCTTCTTCTTCAATGAACGCTAATTCTTCCTTACATTTCTCGCAAGCACACGTACTGAAGCTTGAATGGTGTTCATAGAAGTGAGTTTCGCTCCAGATGTGCCATTTTCAATTGTACAGGGGGCTGAAACGATTGACGTAGCAACCTATGACTGCAACAGTTGAAGCATTTTTTTATTTAAAAGAAAAAAACTTGAAGGTGATAAAATGTTAAGTGTATGCGGTTCTGGAAGTTGTCTTTGTGAGCGTAAGAGATGCTAATTAAACAGGTTATCAAGGTTTTAAATAGCAGGCTAAGTATTAAACGCATAATGCATAATTATCTGCAATTGTCAGCATGACAGTGTTCTACCACATCGTCAAATTAATATACCGCGTTTACTCGGTTAGTAAAAAACATTGCTTCCATTTCTGACGTCTCCATAATTACTTTTCATATTTTCTCGTACTACATACACATGCAACAGCTACGCCATTTTGGTACGAGGATGTAAGTACGAGCCGACCTTTCCATTCTCTGATCAGGTTGTTGGTAATAATAACGGTAAGAGGTTTATAAGTTGTAATAATTAGCAGTGAAGATTGCTGTGACCAAAAACTTTTCGTGAAAATAACTGGAGTTAAGCAGGAGTACGCATGATCCAGGTAACTCTAAATCACCGTGTAGGAACAATTCCAATCTAATTTGACCCACATATTCTCATAAATGAACTCAATTCAACAAAGTAATGTGGTATAATATGAGCTCTGGCTTAGTTTTTTGATTTGATATACTCAACTTTTTAGAATTCTGATTTTAAAATTAATTCCAGCTATTTAATCTTAATCATGAGCTTTTCTAGACCTATATCAACTGTAATACATAAATTGCTCATGTATTATGAACAATAAAATGAATTTAGAGAGTACAAAACCATGAGAGCAGACAGTTGCAATCAAAATAAAATAAGGTCAAAAGCGTATTTTACACTTAATATCGGAATACCGTTTTGTATACGTCGGAAAACAGTATTCTACGGCATTGGGAATATATATCAGCCGAAATCGGCTATTTCGATTATTATCGACCAGTACCTGAAATATTAGTATTTTACCGAGTAAAAAAGGAGAGCAGATCTGCTGTTCCGAAAAACACAGTTTTCTTATTCCTGAAGGATCCCATCTAGGAGAACAGCGTTTTTTAGAACAGCAGATTTGGTGCCGTAAAGAAGATAACTTTAAAAACTAGAAAGATTAAATAAAAAAAAAAGATTCTTTAAGGTTAGAACTCTCTATCCTCTAATTTTTATCTTTCATTTCATTCACTCTAGGCCTCCAACAGTCCACATTCCTGCTCTTTCATTGGTCACTGTAGCTCCTCCTTTGTTGAGCCCCCTACCACCAGCATCGGCCACTCTCCAGATCTATGTCCTCTTTCTGTCTCCAGTAGCAGCTTATCACTGCCAGGTGCCAACTCTCCAGCTCGTCATGGCCACTCCTCACCGCCTGCGTACTGGTAAAAATGTAGTGATCAGTGAATACTAATGTGTTGCTGCATTTTTTATTAAAATGGGAATTACCTTATTGAATCAATAATATTATAGATTGTGTCCAAAGATAAAGGGAATGCTCAACGATACTCCTTAGTTACATTTCAATAACCTTGTTAGTTAAATTTACAAATAATCTTGTCAATTATGTCGATGACAATAATTTATTATTACTTTGGAGTTTCACCTCTAAGTTCATAGAAAAAAATAAATTTATCCTCGTCTTTAATTTTGGGCTACCTTCACCAGTTTAGAGGTCGCGTACCATAATCATGTCTTCATTTGTTTTTGGAACGGAATTTGTCCTATAATGTTTGACAAAAAGTTTAAGATGGCCTTAAGAGTTATCTCAGGTATCAATTAACCCCCTAAGATTTCCAAATGAGAATATGTTGTCCTAAAAATACTCATTCCAATACGCCTCTATCAAATAAACGTTATGTCTCTGTTAACTTGGTCTACCTAAGTATGTTTGATAAGGCTAATTGCTAATATGTAATAAAAATATTAATTTCATATTTTTAACTGAATTAATTTTTTAATTATTTTAAGAAAAAAAAACTCAAAAACCTAATTTCTCTTTGTTTTCTCCGTAACTAACGTAGAAATCTCTAACTTGCAACAAATCCCTTTCTTCATGCTTCTGATATGTTCCATTTGGGTTAAGAGGCCCACTTATTGTCTCTATCAAGCTAATGGATATTAACTAAGAAAACTTCATAAACCTTCCTAAATCTATAGTTAAATACAAACAACTCTTAGCATGAGATGCTTGGCACTTACTCAAGGATAAGGATGCCATTTAAATGTAGCTTTTATTAGAAATAGATTTAGTACATAAGTCTTCTTTCTCCTCAACCTATTAAGTTGAAGAGAAAGAAGGTCTACTAAAGATCAAGGAAGCAATGCATGCATATGTAGAATAACTTGAACTCACATTAAATAGATGAAATTAGGATAATGGAGCCTTTCCTTCTTAGGATTCGTCCTATCACATTCTCCCTAAACTACTAAACCAAATACATAAGAGTATGACCAAACATGCCATTGTTCTTGCAATATGGTCTTATGCATGCAAGAAGTAGTTTTGATATTAAAAATTTCTTCATATATGAGTTTTTAGTTTAACACTCTCGATACAGTACAAATGAAATCTTTCTTCTCTATCCTTCATTTATTTTTCAGAAAATTCTTTTTAGCGTAGTCTTATTTATGATGAGATATCATGACATAATATGTGCTATCAACCTCAACCTCACCTGTATAATCTTAGCAACATAGAAGCATTCAATCTCTTAAAGTTAACTTGGAGTCTTTTAAAATTAAGTTAACTTAACCTTTGATTTATATATTTAAAGAACCAAACAAGCTAAACTAAGCACTTGAAATTTTAAATCTTTACTATTTATTTGTGTAGTAATATGCTCATCATGTGCCTCTGTAATAACATATTTGATTCTTCTTTCAAGATATGTTATTTTCTTCTTTCAAAATATATAAGAAAATGTTTTGTTTTAAAAAAGAAAATGGAAATTAATTAATAAATCAGGAAAGTATTACAAGCAAAGCAATAATTTAAGGGTGTACCTTCTACAATCCTTGCATTCATATGCAAGGAGAATAAACTAAATGAGAGTAAGCTTGCAATAGAAGTTCAGAGGATTAGATGTTTAGAGAAGATATGACGTTTGCGCTACAATTCTGATTGAACTTTTTTAACAACATCAGCTCCTTGATTTCATTGATGATCTCTGATTTCAGGGAATCCATTGATGAGCTTTTTTTTTTCTTTTGCAAAACATATCTAAAATTCCTTTCTCTTTATAATATATAAAAACAAAGCCTCAAAGCTAGGATATGAATCAATTTATCATATTTCGTGTGAACTGCCTAATTAGACAATCTTTGTGTGATATCTATGAGGGAGTCCCCTAGATCAAGCCATAGGAAATTCCTTGTGACATATTCCCATATGTTGTTGTTAAATGGACATATAAATAGAATGTGATCTCTTATTTCCTCGTGCACCTAACACATTGGACAAAATTTATCAACTTGCAAGTAAGGCATTCTATCAATGGTATTGAGCTTATTTTTATTGCTAGCCAGATTATAAAGGATATTCTTAGAGTTAAGGCCTTGCTTCAAACAATCTTATGCCAATCTACCTTGAAACTTCTTCTTATTAGGACCTTGATGGTTTTGTTGGTAAGTTTGTGGACAGGTTTGTCTTTCCAGTAGAAAGTGTCTGTAGAGTTTTGTAAAACTTCTCTATTTTTTCAAATGATAGAAGTACATCAGATGCTATTCTTATATAGAGCTAGGGTACATAATTATGGGAGTCTTCCTAATTAGGAAAACTCCTTATTTGGAAATATCCCTAATATAGCTAGATATTACAGCTAAGGATAATCTATAAGGATAATCCCTTGATTAAGGGACTATCTATTATTACAGGATTCTCTACAATAATCAATCCTGTAAGTTTGAGTCTAACCTTTTGCTACAAACTGTGCCATGTATCTCTCAACTGATCCATTTGCTCTATATTTCATCATATATACCCGCTTACAGCCCACTGGTTTCTTTCTTATAGGTAACTTCACTAATCTACAAGTTTTGTTGTTTTCCAATGCCTCCAACTCGACGTTCATAGCTTGTTTCCATTTTTCATTAGATAAAGCCTCAGATAAGGTAGTAGGGATGGTAATGGTATTTAGGCTCACAAGGAAGGCTCCATGAGATGGTGAAAGACTTTTAAGCATTAAAAAATGTGCAAGAGGATATAATGGTTGTTTTGTACACCTTTGGTTCCTTTTCTTATGGCAATAGGAAGCTCCTACTAATCCTTATCCATATGAACTTCAGTTTCATTTTGCAATACAGGGTTAGAAATTGTTAATTTATGTGAAGAATTTGAGATGGACTCTTGAACCTGTGTAGGTTTAGGAACAACCATCTTCTTTCTTGTAAATACCTTTGCCAAATCTCACATCTCCAAGGGCAAGATTAGATTTTTCTTATGGTTCACTTGGTGCTTTAGGAATGGGTTTAGGAATAGGGTCAGATGGTTGTTCTAGCGTATGATTTGGATAGGATGAAAAGAAGGTGCAGTTGGTGTTGTAGAATTGGACACAAGAATCAGATCAAGCAAAAAACTTTCCTTTTCTTCAATTAAATTCTCCCTTTAATGACATTGATTGTTGAAATGCGAATCTTGTTCATTGAATGTGACATCTAGTGAGACATAAAACTACTTTGATGGAGTGTAGTAACACTCACACCCTTTTTGAGTTGAAGAATAGCCCACAAAGAAATAGTTTAGAGCCCTATGATATAATTTCCTCTATTATGAACATAAACAAATGACATACTCAAAAATTCTGGGAACAAGATTGTTGGTAGTGTTTAGATTTGGGTAAAATGTTAAAAGGATGTCTATAGGACTTTTGAGAACTAAGACTCTAGAAGGCAATCTATTTATGAGACGAGTGGCTATAAGAATTGCTTCCCCCCAAAATGCCTTATGCATATTCTTCTAAAATAACATGGCTTGTGTATTTTCAAGGAGATGATCATTTTTCATTATGCTACCCCTTTTTGTTGTGGAGTATACACATAAGATTACTCATGAACTATTCCTTCTTTTTGAAAGTATGAGATAAGAAATTGATTGAAATAATCTTTGATATTATCTGTCTTAAACCTTTTGATATTGGTCCCAGATTGATTTTTGATCATGGGGCAATAAATTTGGGAGTCAGGTTCTAACATCAGATTTTTTAGTAGAAAAATTGAAGTAATACGAGTATAATCATCAATGAAGGAAACAAACCATCTTGCCCTAAAAGTACTAGAAATAGTAGATAGACCTCAATATCAATATGAATAAGATAGAAAGGAATAGAGTTCCTTCGATTGCTAATTAGAAAAGGCACATGCTTTTGTTTAGTAAGCTCACATACCTCATAATGAAAATTTTAGCGTCAAGATTTGTAAACAGAGTTGAAGAAAATAATGAAGAAAACAATTCTATATTGAATTGAATTATGTACATATGACTTCTATCATACATATATAAGAGGTCTAGGAGTTATTTTAGCTATCAAATCTCCCAATTATAGGGAGAGATCTCTCTATTATAGGAAGAGATCACTACAGATATTATTTCTAAATATATACACAAAAATAACTCTAGTCAACATTCCCCCTCAAGTTGATGCATAGATATCACACATGCCCAACTTGCAAATAAGATTGTGAAACTGCTTGTTGTAGAGTCCTTTGGTGAAGACATCTGCCGGTTGTTCATGTAAGGAGCTATTCACAAGTTTCTCCTTTACGAAGTGTCGGTCAATTTCTATGTGTTTCGTTCTATCATGCTGAATAGGATTGTGAGCTAATCTAATGGAAGTGTGATCTTGCCTTGAGGATGCTTGATAAATAAGGTATGATCTGCATTACTCTGGTGATTACCAAAGAAAATCATCCCCTGTTAGTATTAAATCATCAATATAGACAATAACTATTGTGATCTTACCATTGTAGTGTTTGATTAATAAGTTATGATTAGCATATACCCAAAAAGGCTCGTCACTTTCCTAAACCTATCAAACCATGCTTTATAGTGCCTTTTTGGAATCGACAAACCCTTCGATCAGTTTTCTTAGAGTTAAATCTTGGGGGAATTTTCATATAAACTTCTTCTAAATCTACTTGCAAAAACGCATTTTTAACATCAAGTTGTCATAAATCTCAATCAAGATTAGTTGCACAACACAAAATAATTCTAGTGTTTTTCCACTGGAGTAATTGTTTCTTCATAATCAACACTATAGGTTTGGGTGAACCCTTTTGCCACCAATCACGCCTTAAATCTATCAATAATTCACAGGCCTTATGCTTATAATGAACACCCATTTATAACCAACTAGTTTCTTTCCTGATGGAAGAGTACCAAGTTTCCACATTTTTTTCGTCAAAGCTTTCATCTTGTCAACTATGACTTCTTTCCATTTATGAGCACTAACAACTCCGTGCCAATAGAAACAAGAGAACAATAATAGGAAGGCTCTATAGGAAGGGGATAGTGAATCATATGAAACAAAGTTAGATATAGGCTGTTTAGTGCAATCTCGAGCACCTTTTCTAACAGCAATGGGGACATTAAGATCATCAGTAACATTATTAGAGTTAGAAGGATTAAGAGACGAAGGAGTCTCACTTGATGATTTCGCAGGAGTTCAATTTAGATATGATGTTTGACTAGTTAGAAAATGTTTAGTAGCTTTATCTACATTTTCTATTTGATATATGTTTTCAAATCTAACTTATCAAACCTTCCACCTTTAGGTTTTCAATTCTCACTACTAATGATTGGATTAGAAATTTGCATAGGCACAAAATGATTCGGTTCCTTTTCTTCCTTATTCTCCCCCTTGAAGAGGTGACCAAGATGGAGAAAAGTAATGCTCTAGTTCCCAAGAGGTGACATCCATACTCACAAAAATTTATTAAATTGGTGGATGATAACATTTATAAACATTTTAAGGAGTAGTGTACCCAACAAACATATATTTAAGAGCGTGGGGTCTAATTTGCCTATATTTTTCCTTTGAAGCATACACAACCAAAAACTTTAGGAGGTACAATGTAAGAATTACTACCTTTCAACATTTTCAAAGGGCTTTTAAGGCCTAGTGTTTTTAGAGGCATTCTATTAATAAGACCTGCAGTTGGAAGTACTGCGTCACCCAGTAGACTTTTGGGACATTTATAGTGAATATGAGAGCTCTAGCCACTTCTAATAAATGCCTATTCTTTCTTTTAGAAACTCCATTTTGGGCACTTGTATTAACACAACTAGTCTATGGAATTCCATGCAAGTCAAGATAGTCACACAAAATGCATTCCATGTACTTTGCGCCATTATTAGTTCTCCAAATCTTAACCTTAGCATCAAATCATGTGCAAATCATTTTATAAATTAAAATAAGAAAAGACGTCGTACTTAACTCATAACAAGTAAACCCATGTAATCTTATCGCAACAATCTATAAACTTTTTAAATTCTCAACCAAAAAAACAAAACAATCTATAAACATGACAAACCATTTGTAACCAGACAAGGAAACTATTTGAGTAGGACCTCATACATTAGAGTGAATAGTCATAAAAGGAACAAAACTCTTATTATTAATTGAGGGATGAGAATGTCATTTGTTTTTGACATATTCACAAGCATTACGAAACAATAAATCTTCATTGCACTTTTTAATCAACTTTGGATATAATCTTTCTAAAACATTAAAGGATGGATGTCCTAATCTTTTATGTAACTGAATTAATTGTGGTTAGTAGACATTAGATCTCCTATAATGGCGCAAGTCTTAGAAGATGGCAGTGAGTGACTAATCCTATCTAGCATTTACAAACCATGGTCTACCATTGCCAATCATCTTTCCTATGCTCTCTTCGTAAATGCACAATAAGTATGATGGACTTTAACTTTACAATTCAATTCACTGGTAAGGCAACTAACAGACAATAGATATTAGGAAATTAAAAACATGAAAAATTGTTGTCAGTTTAATTGGAGTAAAATTAGAGAAAATGCTACAGGTATAGGAGATTAAGAACTATTTGCAATACAGACTTCATCTTTGCCTAAACATGGAGTGTAAGTCAAAAAATCATTGAAAGAGCTTGTCATACAACCTGATGCTCCGTAATCTATAACCTAATGATTATTTTGAGTTTCAGAATAACAAGAAATGCAATACTTGATTTGGCAAAATTAGAAGAACCAATAGTTGAATGTGAGTCGAGTCGAGATAAAAGATGTCCTAGAATTTGCCTCTCTTTATTGGAAAAACCACCAATACTTGTTACTTCTTGAGAAATAGGTTCATTTATAGCCTTGGACATATTGGCTTATGGCTTAGTAGAGCCCATTCGTTTACCTTCACTTCCCATTGTTGTTCAACCATAAAGCTTATAACAACCCTCTTAGTTTGTCTCGATTTACCACAATAATAACATTTCAGGTGCTCTTTAATTGATGGACCCTAGTCACTCCCTTTTGGGTTTGCGTGTATCATGGCATTCCTAAGACTTTCTTCCTGTTGAATGTAATAGTAAGCTTGTCTCAAGGATGGAAAAGGAGCCTTACATAGAACTTGTGCAGAACGGATACCCAAACCCCCCTGTTGCTTAGGTTTGTAGATTTTGCTCCAACTATTCTCAGCTTTGCTTCTACCTTGGTTTGAGTCATTTCACAGGAATTCTCTAGGTCTCCTATCTATTTTCTTGAGGATACTTTTAGGGATGGATAAATGGTCAATCTAATAATTAGTAAGGTTGCTTAGTATTGTTTGAATAAGTTGTAGCTTCCCTTCATAAACTAAGGATTACTCCATTGGTTGATTCTTCCATGGATTGAGTCCAACAAAGGTTTGCATTCGGCTGCATTGACTCTTCTTTGAGGTATTGGTACCCCAAGTATTTAAAGGGTAGGTTCCTTGTTTCAATCCCATCTCGTTTGCTTTAGAGGCTACCTCTATACTTGAGTTACATGATAAGTAGAAGCAGGTGGTCTTTAGTGGGTTACATATTAGGCCTGAGATCTCTTGGAACTCCATCATCACTTGCAAGATTAGATCTATTGAGTTTTTCTCAGCTCTAGAAAAGAATAGCAAGTCATCTGCAAAAGATAGATGTTTGATCTTCATCCCTTTACATCTGCCATGGAACTGGAATTCTAGGTGCTTCCGTATATTGCTCGCGAGGAGAGTTGACAATACCTCCATGAAAATTACAAATGTGTAAGGGGATAATGGGGTCCCTTTACCTTAGGCCCCTCCTTGCTTTGATCAGGTTTGTAGGTTCCCCATCCTCGAGGATTGCCATAGAGTCAATGGTTACACATTCCTCTACTCATTTTCTGAACATAGGAGGATAATCTATTGCTTCCATTGTATTAAATAGGAAGCTCCAGTTGATTGAGTCAGAGGCCCTTGCAAAATCCATCTTTATGGTGCAGTTCCTTATTCTCCTCTTAGCATTATACCCCTCGAACAATTCCTGAGATAGTAGGCTATTGGTTCCCACAGATCTCTCCTTGTTGAATGCATTTTGTTCTGAGCTGATTTAACTTTTCCAGGCTTGCTCTCAATCTATTAGCTATTATCTTCATGATAATTTTGTATGGGAAGTTACAGCAGGCTATTGGCCTGAATTGTTCTAACTTCCTTACATTGCTTTGTTTAGTAACAAGGTAAATAAACGTTTTATTCGATTCCTTAAGTATGTTCCTTTCTTAAAGAACTCTCCCACTGCTTCTACCACTTTTCCCCCTATAATATCCCAATGTTTTGAAAAAATCTACCATTGTATCCATCTAGTCCTAGGGCCTTATCAGGGTTCATTGAGAAAGTAACATTTTTGATTTCTTACCTTATTATTTCCCTAACCAACTCCACCTTGTATTTTTCATCAAACTTTTTAGGACCTGCTAGAATCTCCTTGGGTATGGCCCTTGTTGTCATTCCACTCCCATATTGCCTAGTAAAGTACTCTAAGGAACCTCCTTACTTTCTAGATCCTCATGGATTTGCCCTGCTTCATCTTCCAACATTCTAATAAAATTCTTGTTTCCCCTGGCTAACATTGAACTTATAAAATACTTAGTACATCTTTCACCCTCCTTCATTCAGATCGTTCTAGATTTCTGCCTTAGCCGTTTCTTGGTACTAATCAGTAGTTGATTATACTTTTCCACCAGTGCAGATTCTTCTTTTCTCACTTGCAAATCTTCTGGTTTGTCCAATACTCTCTTCTGACATTTCTTTAGCCGCTCTAAAGCATCAACTTTAGCTTTTAATTCTGGTTGTACTATTTCTCTACTGAGCAATTTCAGTATGGTTTTCAAGGCTTTTAGTTGAGCCTGGAACCTCCATCTGCATCTCCAGTCTCTGATGTTTCTGAATTCAGGATTGTTCATCAAGTGATTGAACATCCTAAATGGGGCTTTCCTCTTCTTGTCACTTGTTAACAATTCCACTACTATTGGACTGTGATCTGATACAGATGGATCATCAAACATAGCACTGCTTGTTGGGTATATCTCTATCCACTTATCATTAACCATACATCTATCCAATTTTTTCAACAAAAACCATTCCCTTGATTGCTTATTATTCCAAGTATAAAAGTTACCATATCATTGAAGATCAGCCAAACTTGTCCTCTCCACCACTAGTTGAAGTTCTCGACCATCTACTTGTTTCCATCTTCTCCCTCCCCTTGATTCTTCTAATTTTAAAGTGCACTTATAATCTCTGATGACTATCCATGGATGACTAACTGATGTGCTAGTTTTCTCCAGCTCATTCTATGCATGTTGTCTCTGGAATTTATGGTTTGCTGCATACATCACTGTAATTGCAATCATTGTCCCAGTAGCTTTAATCATGACACCACAATGTATCAACTGATCATTTTCAAGTTGCTTCATGACTTCCACTTTCTGAGGATTGAAGCCTATTATCACTTTTCCATTGAAATGATGATCATGGTTGCTCATTACCCTCCAACGTTTGTTTACAAACCATAAACTCTTCTCCAATTACTTCTTTTTTATTTTGGTTTTCAATAAACCAACAAAGTATAACTTACTGTTCTTAATAAACTCCTTAATCGCAAGTGATTTGTTTAGGCTATTTAGGCCTATAACATTCCATGTTGCTACCCTAATCATATTAAGGTTGCCACGAGTGGGTGGCGGCGGCTTGTCATACAGTTGGCAAGGTGGCACTAGTGGTTTAGTTTCCTATCTTCGACAAGCACGATGGTGTCTTTACCGAAACAATTGGCCGCAGTGTACATGTAGATTGAAGATTTTTGAGGAAGCAATAATTGATAATCTTTATTATCACTCACTCACGTTATATACAAATAACCTATACACTTAAGCTAATATGGGAAAAATATACTCCCACCCTTATACATAGTAACCAACACTCCCTCTTAATTTGGTACAAAAATATTACACATGCCCAAAAAAAGGCTCGACTAATGAGTCCTTTTGTGAAAACATTAGCTAGTTACTTTTTTGACGTTACATGGAACAAGCTCAAGACACCATCAGTTAACTTCTTTTTGATAAAATGTAGATCAATTTCGATGTGCTTCGTTCGGTCATGTTGAATAGGATGATGAGCAATGCTGATTGCAACTTTGTTATCACAATACAATGATATCCTGTCTTTTCCAACTAACTTCAACTCTGCTAGCAACTTTTGCAACCATAAAAGTTCACAAACACCTTGAGCCATAGCTTTGTTATCTGCTTCTACACTTGATCTTGTAAACACACTCTGTTTCTTGCTTCTCCAAGTGACCAAATTACCTCCTACAAGTGTGCAATAACTAGAGGTGGATCTTCTGTCATCTAAAGATCTAGCCCAATCTGCATCTGTAAAGGCTTCAATTCAAAGATGGCCATGTTTTGAGAAAAGATGACCTTTTCTTGGGGCTGACTTTAAATACTGCAAAATGCGAAAGACAGCCTGTTGATGAGATTCTTTAGGATCATGCATAAACTGGCTCACCAAGTTAACTACATAAACAATGTCTAGTCTGGTGTGAGAAAGATAGATAAGCCTACCAACCAATTTCTGATATCTGCCTTTATCAACTGATTCTTAAGTTCCTGCTTGTAGCTTATGATTGCTTTTAATGGTTGATTCTGCTGGTTTACATTCTAGAATACCAGTTCTTCCAAAAGATCCAGAATGTATTTCCTCTGAGAAAGGAAAATTCCTTTTGTTGATCTTGTAGCTTCAATTCCCAAGAAGTATTGTAACTTTCCAGGATCCTTGATCTCAAACTCTTGAGCCAAGAGCTTCTTCAGTAGAGCCATTTACTCTTTATCATCTCCTATCATCACTATATTATCAACATAAACAAGAAGAAAAGTGATCTTACCCTTTTAGTGTCTCATAAGGAGGGTATTATTGGCATTGCTCTGTTGATATCCAAAAGAGATCAGGGCTTTGTTGAATCTGTCAAACCAAGCTCTGGGAGATTGTTTCAACCCATACAAGGCTTTCTTCATTCTACACACCTTTCCTTAATTTCTCTCATTATCAAAACCCAGAGGAGTATCCATATAAACTTCTTCTTCCTGGTCTCGATGTCGGAATGCATTTTTCACATCAAATTGTTGCAAATCCCAATCCAAGTTAGCTGCACATGATATTAATTATTAAGATTATGATTGTGTTCATTTTGGCAAAAGGTGCAAATGTCTCCTCATAATCAACTCTATAAGTCTTAGTGAATCCCTTTGCCATTGATCTGGCTTATAATCTTTTAATTGAACCATCAGCTTTGTGTTTTATTGTGAACACTTATTTGCAGCCAACTAGCTTCTTGCCTAGAGAAGTAACTAATTCCTAGGTTTCATTCTTAACAAGAGCTTTCATTTCTTCATCCATAGCTTATTTCCATTTTGAATCTATGATGGCTTCCCTCCAATCCTGTTGAGTAGAGATAGAGGAAAGAGACAAGGCAAAGGCTTTATAAGAGGGAGACAAGGAATCATAAGAGGCAAAGTTAGTAATGGAATGTTTTCTCTGAGCAATAGTTAAATTTAAATCAGAATCAGAAGATAACTCACCCAAGGATTCTTGCAGGGTAGGAAGCATGATGGCTTCTTGTGGTTAAGATACTGCATTATCAAATAATATTGTGATAATCTGATTATAATCAGATTATATAGATTAGATATCATTATCTTGTAGATAAAACCTTATCTTAGGATTACCACTTATATTTGTACAGATACACTATCCTATTCGGTATCACTATACATGTATATATATACAACGTTCTCTATGAAATAAAATATAGAGCAAAACAATTCTTACTCACATGGTATCAGAGCCACGTGAAAGAGATAGTGAAACAGTGGAGTCAACCTCGGCAAGTCAAGAAATGGCTTCCAATCTTGAGGGATCCTCCACGGTAAATCTTAACCAGATTGGAGGTTCATCTCATGGCCTTGAAGGAACTTCAGTTGTCATTGTCTCTGACAAACTGAATGGAACAAACTATCGGGAGTGAGCTTAAGCTATGAAACTCGCCATTGGAGGACGGGAGAAGCTGAGCCTTATTGTCGGAGATGGAAACGTTTTGCACGACAGTGGGAGATAGACAACTCAATGGTCTCATCATGGCTTATCAGTGCCATGATACCGTCAATCAAACGAACATTCATGTTTTTGCTAACAGCTCGAGAAATCTGGGAAAGAGTGCGACAGTTATACTCTGATAGAGAGGATGCGTCACGAATCTACGAGATAAAAACGAAGCTGTGGCAAATGAAGCAAGGTGATAGAGAAGTTACAGAATATTGGGTTGAGATGGTAGCATTGTGGTAGGAACTTGAGCGTCTGTCGGATGAAGAGTGGAGGTGCAAGGAAGATGCTGTGATGTACAACCAGAAAATTGAAAAAGAGTATTTGAATTTTGGCTGGTCTTGACAAAAACTTGGATGATGTCCGTGGTAGAATCCTAAGTAGAGTTCCTTTACCAACAGCCAAAGAAGTGTTTTCTGAAGTTAGGAGGGAAGCAACAAGGAAGAAAATTATGTTTAAAGAGTAGTCAAAAGAAGAGAAAACTTTGGCTCCAATACCTACTAATGAAGCATTTGCATTGTTGTCTCGTGGTGAATCTAGTAAGATGGGTCGGAAGAAATGGTGTGATCACTGCAAACAAAGTGGTCACACCAAAGATAAATGCTGGGACATTCATGGAAAGCCTCCAGATTGGAAACCAAAAAAGGGAAAAAACCAAGGCTATCAAGTATCTAGTGAAGAGGGAATAGAAAAATTAGAAGATGGTCAGAAACAAGAAGCTAGGGAGATGAATATTTCACTAGGAAAATTGTTGGAAATACTAAAGAATCTCCAAAATGATAGTCAACAATAGAAGACAAGTACAGTTGCCAACGCTACTATGAGAGGTAATATTTGTCAAGTTTTTTTTTTATCTTCATACGGTAGGAAGAAATGGATAATTGATTCTGGAGCATCAGACTATATGACAGATAATTATAACCTATTTCATTCATACTTTCCGTGTGTTGGACATGAAAAGGTTAAGGTTGCAAATGTTGACTCTTCTTCTGTTGCAAGAAAAGGAGATGTCAAAGTAACAAATTCTGTGAAGTTAAATTCTGTTACATGTTCCTAATCTTGACTGTAACCTACTTTCAGTTAGTAAATTGACAAAAGAAGCTAATTGTAGTGCTCATTTTTTTCTTACTCATTGTGTTAGATAGGACCTATCATTGGGGAAGATGATTGGCAATGCTAAAGAGGTAGATGGAGTGTACTACTTTGAAGATGAAGAAAGTTATTCTAGTCCTTATAGCCTGAGTAATAGTGTGATTGTCCCTAAGAATGATGAACTACTGATATGGCATAAAAGGTTAGCTCATGCCTAGTCGTGCACTTTCTTTCAAAACACATCTTCAGAAACTTCAAGAAATCCATCCTACCACCCATCTTGAAACTAACCTTCCTCTAAAGGTTTTCAGGTGTACAGTTTTTGTTCATAGTTATTCACACAGCAAACTTGATCCAAGAGCCAAAAAATGTGTGTTTCTGGGTTACTCTGCTACACAAAAAGGATATAAATGCTATGATCCTATATCAAAACGGTTGTTTGTTAGTTGTGATGTCTCTTTTTCTAAGGTAGATTCCTTCTATCCCAAGTCTTCGATTCAGTGGGAGTATTGGAGTGAGCTTGGTGATGAACCTCAGCCTGAACCTATCACATCTATTCCTGAATCTATAACTGTTTCTGAACCTATCATATCTCCTATAGAAACAAATCCTAGTACAGAAGCAGCTATACCTACACTCAAAGTGTCTCAAAGTGTACTCTCGGAAGAAGAAAACCAGTAGTACACTCCCTGAAGCTATACCAATCTCTAAACCAATGCAGGTGCCTGCCGAAGAAGCTCAGAGTAGTAAGGAACAAGAGGACAATGCAGATCTAGAATTGCCAATTGCTTTACGGAAGAAATCTAGGTCATGTACTATGCACCCGATTGAGAGGTTTGTCTCTTATGATGCTTTATCTTATCAATATAAAGCATTTATTGCTAATCTAGACATAATTGACATCCTGAAGAATATCCAAGAAGCTCTTAAAGTTCTAGAATGGAAAGAAGCAGTTCTTGAAGAAATAAAAGCACTTAAAAAGGAATGAGACATGGGAAGAAGTTGATTTGCCAAAAGGGAAGAAACCAGTGGGGTGTAGGTGGATATTCACAGTCAAATATAGGGCTGATGGTTCGATTGAGAGGTATAAAGCAAGATTAGTAGCAAAGGGTTATACTCAGACCTATGGGATGGACTATAAAGAGATATTTGCTCCTGTAGCAAAACTAAATACTATCAGACTATTGCTGTTCGTAGTTGCTAACCTTGACTGGCCTCTTCAACAACTTGACATCAAAATGCATTCTTGACTGGCAAACTAAAGGAAGAAGTGTATATGAAACTTCCTCTAGGGTTTGATGAAGGAGAAGGAGGAAACAGAGTTTGCAAACTAAGAAAATCTCTATATGGGTTGAAACAATCACCACGAGCTTGGTCTGAAAGATTTGCAAAAGTCCTAAAAACCGAAGGGTATACACAAGCTCAGTCGGATCACACAATGTTCTTCAGAATTAGAGAAGGTAAGAAGACAATTTTGATTGTGTATGTAGATGATATTGTTTTAACTGGTGATGATGCAGCAGAAATTACAAGACTCAAGTTAGCTTTGAGGAGAGAATTTGAAGTTAAAGACCTAGGAGAAATGAAGTATTTCCTAGGCATGGAAGTAGCTAGATCAAGGAGAGGAATTTACATCTCACAAAGGAAGTGCATTCTTGATCTCTTGAAGGAGACAGGAATGTTAGGATGTAGACCAAGCAACACTCCCATTGAAAGTACAAAATTTGAAGATGAAGAAGATAAAATGGTTAAACTTGAAGAATATTAGATAGTTTTGGGAAGACTAATTTATTTGTCTCATACAAGACCAAATATTGCTTTTGCCGTGAGTGTTGTAAGTCGCTATATGCATGCACCAAAGGGTACGCATCTTGAGGCAGTTTATAAGATCTTACGATACTTAAAGGGTACTCCTAGGAAAGGATTATTATTCAAGAAGGGAGATCAAATAACAATTGAAATGTATACAGATTCGGATTGGGTAAGTTCACAAGAGGATAGACGATCAACTACTGGGTATTGTACTTTTGTGTGGGAAAATTTGGTCACGTGGCAAAGTAAGAAGCAAAAGGTGGTAGCAAAGAGTAGTGCAAAAGCTGAACTAAGAGCAGTTGCAAAAGGGATTTGTGAAAGTCTCTGGTTGAAAAGAGTGCTAACAGAATTGGGGATCAGTTTTGAGTCACCTATAAAGCTCTATTGTGATAATAAGGCAGCCCTAAGCATGGCACACAATCCAGTCCATCATGAGAGAACAAAGCATGTTGAAGTTGATCGACATTTTATCAGGGAAAAGATAGAAGATGGGACAATATGCCTAACATATGTACCAACAAAGAAACACTCTTTTTGGTATGTTCAGTGGCTAGTAGTTAACTCAAGGAAGTTCAACATAAAAGCCTGTAAAACATTGTTATAGGCTACACAGAGCACAAGGCAGGAGTGGGCAGCCTTAGTATGGGATAGTGATCTTAATCTAGCTCATTCATTCATCTTATGGATGGGAATCAATGGAGGGTTGCTTATAAGGGATAAGATCAGGTTCTCCATTAGGAATTTGAACTATGAGTTATGTAATGCGAAACTGGAAAGTTTGGAACACCTTATGATTAGATGCAGGTATACCAGACAAGTATGGGATGGGTTGCGGATTATACTCAACGTGGCTCGACCAACGAATTGTTAAAGTGAAACTATTGCTTGGCTGGGGAAAATTAGAGTGCATAATGCGGCTGATCTCAAAGCTATCAGGTTAAGTTGGGCAGCCTTGGTGTACTACATATGGAAAGAGCACAATTGTAGGATATTCAAACAAGAAAGTAGAAGCAATGAGATGGTTTTTCGGGCATCTTCCTACATTGGAGATTGGCCAGGTTATCCAGAGGAATAACTGCAAATCTGACAAGTAACATGAAGAGCAGATGGGGATTGGAGTAATACTGGACTAAGTGGTCTCGCAAGTTCCCTTGATCTCAAGATGTAGACGATTACTAGGAACCATAAATTCTTGTAATCTAGATTCTATGGATTATACTAGTTTTGTCCTCTAGATTGTATCTATTTTCTTATAATGAAATCTATTAATTTCGGGAAAAAAACAGTCTTTCTCTTTCTCGAACTAATCTCCACTAGTTTTTTTTCCACTTTGTTACTGGTTTATTTATGTTGTAAAAGATTTTATAGTTAGTCTAGAAGTTATATAAATTTAAGGAGCTCTTATAGAGGCTGTTTATTATATGTGGATATAGTACATTTCTATTTTTCTCTTTTGTAGATGAAGCGAAAAGATGTTGGCATCAATAAAGTATATGATACTCGTGCATTGAGGGTGGTTGTTGGAGATAAGAACGGAACTTTAAATGGACCAGCAATTCAGTCCTGCTACAGTCTTCTCAACATAGTTCACAAGTACGTCAATTATTTGTTTGTACTCACCTTGCAATTTAGAACATATTTTGTGTTCAATGAAACTTATTGAGCATGTTTAATATCTTGGATATTTAGTATTCAATATAAAATATTATATGTATCCTCCAGATAAGGAATGTGGTTATGATGAGATGTGTTTGTCACCTTATAAATAAGGATTGATTGTACTACGTAACTTACATAAACCCTAATAAAGATCTAGTTATAATAATTTATCTATTGAAGTAGGCTTTATAGCCAAACCATGTAAAACCTCGTGTAATTCTTTGGCTCCTTTCCTTCTCTTTATGTTTACTTTCATAGACCACATAAGTTTCTTCCATCTTTGTCACAAATTGTTTATCCAGAAAATCTTGATTGGATAATAGACTGTGAGGTAAAACTTGAAGGCCTCAAGATATAAAATTGTAAATGATACTGTTGCAAAATTTTACCTCATGTTTTATTTTCCAATTTCTAGCTTTTACTGATTAAAACATAATATGACAATGGCAAACCTTTTGCAAGCTAAAAGTTTAGGCTTGGCATTGGCATGATGAACATGAATTTTAGTTTGTAAAAGGAAAAAACTGTAATTTTTTCATTTTATTATCTTAATATGCAGATTGTGGACCCCTATTGATGGTGAATTTGATGATTACATTGTCAACCCAAAGCCTAGTGGCTATCAGGTGATGTGTCCTATTGCTTATTTATCTTAAGTAAAAAAACCCAAGTAAAGCTTGTTGCTTCCCATGTAGATTAGTGATTTGAACTTGCAATTTCAGCATACTCAAGTTGACATAGGTAAATGTTCATTTAATCTCAGGTTTTTAAGCCTCAATTAGATCCTAACACATGGTTGATCTTTAGTGGATTCTAAGTTATTGTGGGTAGGGGCTGATGGATTGTAGTTAGGGATTTTATTACTTTAGAAGTAAATGAATGGTATATGAATATGCACAGTGATTAAGAACTATTCAGTGTCACCATTGCTGGTTTAATGACAGATAAAGAAATTAATAGTATTTTATTCAAGTCCCTCTTTGGTTGTCTTATTTACCTATATTTGCAATGTGCTAATTGCTGTGTCTTTTGGTGTTTACTTCTATGTTGCTTTTACTTTCTGTCAAAACTTTGAGAAAATATTTTCTCTATTGCTTGGAAAAAAAACAAAGAAATGATATCTAATAATTGTAGGATATCCTAACTAAATAGGAAACCCTAAAAAGATTAAAAAAATCCTAAAATGATCATGAGTTTTTCCACACTCCCCCTCAAGTTGGTAAATAGGTATTCTCCATTCCCTACTTGGGTACAATATTCTCAAAACTTAAAACTACTTAAACCTTGGTAAAGTCACAAAATAGAATGGAAAATGACTTGTATGATTCTTAATTAATTTAGGACTACGTTCGTATATACATTTTAAAGGAGAAGATCAGAAACAATCTTTAGGAATCAATTTACTAGGATTCCATACTCAACTAGGAAATAAAAATAGTATCCTAAGATTCTATTCTTTCTCTTAGAGATTTTGATTGTGATTTGATTAAGAGGATTTTGAAGATTATGATTGGTTGAAAGTAATTTTAGATTGATTAAGTGTAATTTTAGATGATTGATTATAATTGTAATATGTGTTATGTGAATAAAATAATTTAGTATATAAAGGGAGGGTGATGCGGAACCCCAAGGCTAAAGAACCCGAAACCTTTTAGACACACACTTTGGATAGAACATGAACAAGAAGAAATCCCCAACTATAGTGAACCTCCAATCAATCTTATGGATGTAAACACATATGTTTAGGTTGATTTGAAAGCAAGAATAGAATTCGCCACAAATGATTTCCTTGATAAGAATTATATTCTTGATGCAATAGAAGATGACAAGAAAACCTCCCCTAAAGAATTCGACCAAGCCAACGTGAGAATTATTCATTAAAAAAAATCCCTAAATAATGTTTATTATGAGGTACTTATATCCTTTGAAAAGAAAGAAACCCTAAATGTGTAAAAGACCTTTAAACATGGGTCTCCCACCAAAATAACTAAAGCCCAAACTAATATTTCTAAAATACAACCCATTAAACTTAAAAAGTTTAAATTAAATGAGCTGAAAGTTAATAAAAATCTATCTCACTAAAACAAGCCCAAAACACAAGTAGTGGGCTGCCCAAAGCTATGCTTCTAACTTAAAATAATTAATTAAACAAGAACAAAAGTCTTCTTGCACATTTTGCCCAACTTGATTAGTTATGATGCCATTGACTCTCATTGTCTCTGGGGATTTCTTGCCATCTACAATTCGGCTCATGTAGGATTGAAACACTTCTTTGAACTTCTTAGCATGATCTTGTTATTGGTCCCTCCAACATTGCTAGCTCATCTTTAGTTCCATTTCTCTTACAAAGTACCATAGTCGTGTTCCTATCATCCCCTCCCTCTTCAAAAGGGTTCGTCCTCAAATCTGAATCAAAGTTAAAAGGAGATAAGTGAGAAACATTAAAAGTAGCACTAATATTATACTCACCTGGCAAGTCTATCTTGTATGCATTGTTATTGATGCATTCCAACACTTGGAATGGTCCATCACCCCTTGTATCAAGTTTTGACTTCCTTTGTTGTGGAAACCTTTCTTTTCGCATATGCACCCAATCCCAATCACTTGGTTTGAAGAGAACTTGCTTTCTACGTTTATTTGCTTTTTGTGCATATATGCGATTCTTTTTCTCAATTTGTTCATGTGCTTTCTCATGTATTGTTTTAATCAAGTCAACCTTCTTCTTGCCATATAAACTAGCAATCTCAGTCAAAGGTAAAGGCGTGAAATCCAACACAGTTAATGGATTAAAACCATATACAATTTCAAATGGAGAATGACCTGTAGAAGAATGTGTAGAATGATTATATTCAAACTCAATGAATGGCAAACAATCTTCCCAAGTTTTCAAGTTCTTCCCAACAATTGCACGCAACATGGTTCCTAAAGTCCTATTAACTACCTCAGTTTGCCCATCAGTTTGTAGATGACATGTAGAGAATAAAAGTTTAGTACCCAACTTTCCCCACAAAATTCTCCAAAAGTGACTTAGGAACTTAACATCCCTATCTGAAACAATGACTCTTAGCACAACATGAAGTCGAATCACTTCCCTAAAGAAAAGATCAGCAATGCTTGTTGCATCATCTGTTTTCTGGCGAGCAATGAAATGAGTCATTTACTAAATTTGTTCACAACAACAAATATGCTATCTCTACCTTTCCTAGTCCTAGGTAAACCCAATACAAAGTGTATAAATATATTAGCCTAAGGTTCACTTGGTACAGGTCAAGGTGTATACAAACCAAGAGGCATAGACCTAGACTTAGCTTGTTTACATCAAATACACTTGGCACAAACCCTTTCCACATATCTTCTCATATTTGGGCAATAAAAATGTTCTCTAAGCATATCTAAGGTCTTTTTTAAGAATTCTAAGCCTTGTAGGTTTGGTACCATGTCAAACTTTCAGAAAATATTTTCTATCATTGCTTACTTATAGGTTTACAAGAGGGTCAATTATATACATGTTACAACTAAGCAGGAAACAAGAATAATGAGATCTAATGATCGTGAGATATCCTAACTAAATAGGTTATCCAAAAAGATATAAAAATCCTAAAATGTTCATGTTTCCCACAGTATCTTTTAATGTTGATACTACCAATGTTATCAAGCACTTCTAATCTAGGAGGGAAGTCATCCTATCTACTTAGAAGTCCACCTGCACTTTTGAGTTTGTGTCTTTTTTTTAAAATTGAAATAGTTCCTGGAAATCTGTTTGGTCTTATGATGATCTGTGGCTACCAACATATTTTTTATGTTTATTGTGGGAACATGATCTAACAATGCATATCACTACCCTTATTTTTGTTCACAATTGGCTACCAATTGTGATGGTATTGGTTCCACAACATATATCCTGTGTTGATATTGTAGGAAAATGATCTAACAATGCATATTGCTACCCTTATCTTTGTTCACAGTTTAATTAAAATTTTTGTTTAATTATTGCAGTCTCTGCATACTGCAGTGCAAGGTCTTGATGGTGCACCTCTTGAAGTGCAAATAAGAACACAGGTGCCAGGTTTCTCTAATTTTCAGAACCAAAAATAAGGTGCTATAATTTTGTATTCAGCTTGCTAGTATCATGCAATAATTTGCAGAAAATGCACGAGTGTGCTGAGCATGGACTTGCTGCACATTGGCTTTATAAAGAAACTGGGAACAAGTTGTTTCCTGTTAGCAACATGGATGAATTTGAAATGAATGGTTCATACTTCTCCAATGAAGTTAAAGGTCACAGTACCATGGAAATCGATCAAATCCTTAAGTACAAATCCTTGAGAGTTGGGCATCCAGTCCTTAGAGTAGAAGGAAGTCAGTTACTCGCTGCTGTTATAATAAGGTATGTCGTGTTTATAGGTTTGTCATAGTTAGAATAATATATAATCATTGACCTCACCTTTCAGTTCAAGTTGTGCTTTCGCTTTTATGTTGGATTTGTGCCTTGTTTTTATTTGTCAACCATTTATGAGAGAGAGCATGTTACTACGATATATAGTCCATTACTGGCCCCACACTACAACTTAAGTTTGGGGTTGAATGGTTTATTGACAATTAGTTTGCTGCTTATCAAATTTTTCATACCTTATGAAAATGAATTCATAAGCCATGGTCTGAAAATCTGAATTCAGAGTGGATAACGGTGGAAGAGAATTGCTTGTTGCTGTGAGCTCTGGTTTGGCAGCTTCTGAAGCAGTTGCAAATAGAAGATCTTCCTTACAAGTGAAACGATGGGAAGCTTATGCAAGGTTATACAAAAAGGTTAAGTTACTTTCATCTTTCTTCTTGTCACTTGGGGCATGCTAAGTAGATTATAAGCATTTATAGTACAGTCAACTTTTTTTTTTGCAATTTGTGAAAAAATTGTACAATATAGCTCAAGTTTAATTCGAAAGTATAAAGACTAAATGATTTTTTTAATGGAAATTATACGACCTTTAAAATTGTGTTAAACTTTTGCTGATATTATGAGCTTAGAAGAGTTTGTAAGGACATATTTTAAATGTAATCCTTTTGGTTTACTTTCTCTTCTCCATTTTAAGTCTTGCAAAGCCTACATAATATGACAAAGTTTTGGTGTAGATTTTCATTTGCATGCAACTTTGTTGCTGACCCCATTATTAAAGTAATCTATTTATAGAGTTTAAAAATAATTTTCTTGCTATACTTCCGACTAAGATCTCTCAATTACGCTAGGAGTAAAACTTTCATTAATATTAGCTCAAAATAGTAAGATATTATGAAGAATAACTATACTATTGTACATAGGGCATTGCTCCCGGATATACACTGACCTTGTCTTTTGGTTTCGGTTTCTATTTACAACTTCCATGAATTTAATGCCTGCATTTTTGTAATTAGTGATCAGCTGAATGTTCAAAGCAAAACTTGGTACCTTTGACTATATTAAAAGATTCGGTGTAGAAAATACATCGAAAATTTTGGGTTGTCTTATTCATATGCAAGCTCTCCCTGTATAATAGTAGGTCGTTCCATATTTTTATAACAGAATCCCTAATATAAGATGTGCACAAGATTCTCCTATATAGAGAATATGACCTATTCAGATCCTTTAGATCTTTCATGTACAAAAATAGATAGATAGGAAGAATTGTACACTATATATGATTACCACCATTAGGGGGAAAACAAAAACCTTTTGGATACCATTTTGAAAAATGCTTGATGGCAAAGTTAAATGGAATATTTTAAAGGATTGATACAAGAAAAGTGATGGCATATGTGAACTTACTTTGTTGTATTGTTTAGAATTTATCAATGACCTATTGGCTTTGTTGTATTGTCAAAGGAATTAGCTGTAATGTTGGTTTTGAATTGGTAAAACTCTTATCAATGGAGG
Organism: Erythroxylum minutifolium; assembly: GCA_027123815.1. Taxonomy (NCBI): domain Eukaryota; kingdom Viridiplantae; phylum Streptophyta; class Magnoliopsida; order Malpighiales; family Erythroxylaceae; genus Erythroxylum; species Erythroxylum minutifolium. Next base: position 18,882,522 of record JAOTJB010000006.1, on the reverse strand, counting down.
ATTTCATGTAGCTCTATGGAATGAAAATGTTGTCTCTTTAATATAGATATGAATTTGAAAAAATTTCCTAAATTAGGATCTATTATATATATATACGGGAAAAGAAATCCTAGTAACGTGGTCCTGAACATCTATCATTATACCCACAATGATCGGCCATACTATTGCTATCTATAATGGAAAGGAACATTTGCCTATTTATAAAGCAGATCATATGGTGGGCCATAAGTTGGAAGAATTTATACCGACTCTAAATTTTTGGGGTCATGCAAACAATGATAATAAATCCTGGCGGTAATTCGTTAATGTTAATAAGGAATTAAATAATTCTTAAGACCAAAGAGTGGGGCGGAAGGAGGCTCTCCCTTCCTTGTTTTCCTGTAGCTGGATCCTTTGAAACCATAGGAATCTTTTGTTAGATTGTGATTCCAACTCAGCACCTTTTGAGGTATAGAATATATATCACATTCTAACTTGTTTTGTTTATATAATTAGAATTCTCCATTGAGAGGAGACAATTTTTTAGAAAAAGTTTTTAAAAAAATTGTTATGGTATTAGACTCTTTGTTGAAAAGAGAAAAATTTTCTTGGTGTGTCTAATCTCATTCCAGTCTAGCCTTTATCCATCTTACCTCTAGTTCCACCTTGTTTATCTCAACATTTTTGTAGCTCGTACTCTTCAATTATCTGGTTCCTTTTCCTTGATTATTCAACATTTTAAATCTCGAATCTAGTCTCTCAACGTCATGCCTTAAGATAAATCTAGAAGTTTTTTAGTTTGTGTCAATGGCAAAAATTGCTCAACTTACATTCCACTTCAATATATTTGTTTAATGTAAGGATTTATGAGGCCATGTGGTAGAAATCCTACTCCTAACAGAAGTAAGAACTAGTACAAAAACACCAAGTAGGTCTAAAATGTGCAAATCATGGAATAAATTTTGGGATGTGTCAAGCCCAACATCATCTTAAATCTTCGTCTATTCAAGATTACAAAAGAGATGTGGTCTTATCTAAAAAGGCTTAACCGTCATCATAGAACCTCTCATTAGCTCCATCTTGAATATTGGTTAGCCACTCTCCAATGGGGAAGTCTCTCTACTTTTTATTTATACTCTTAACTTTATGAATCTTTGGGTTGATACAAATATTATTTATGCTATTTTTCTTTCTAAAGGATTTATTTTTATTCAACACGTTCTTGAAACTACTAAAAGGGTTCTATTTTTTATGAAACTAACACCTTAATTTGAAGGCAACAAATCTTGTCTTATGAACCAAAGATCTTGTCCCATATTTAGATGCATATCTCAATAATTTGTTTATTAAGGAGCATCATCTTCACAGTCAAGCCAACATTGACCTCCAAAGCCCCCACTTGATTCATATGGCTTATGAAGCACAAGATAAGCTAATAGGAACGGACATGAGCACTGTTAAATAATTTTGTTGCAAACGATTTGGTCATTGTGCTTTGAACTTTTTTATACAATTCTAGAATTAGTGCAAAAAGGATGGAGATATTATTAAGGTGTGGAAAAGCTCGACAGAATTATGTTAATTAGGAGCAAATTCTTAGGAATAATTTTTTTGTTTTTAAACCTCCTTAGTTAAAGGCAGGTTGTTGTAATTCAGTTTAGGAAAGTCTCCTTATAATCAAGGAGATAATCTTGACTGATTTAGGTGTATTTTTTAAGAACCTTGAGGTATGCCTCAAGGTTCTACTTAAATGCTCGACTAGAGTGGTTGTCTGAATAAGTTTGAAAATAAACCTCTCAATAAACTTCTGCATAAGGAATGTGTTGGTTAATTAGGAAAGCTAATATCTAGTAGATAATGATCCAATAAAATAGTTTAGGATAAGATAAATCAAAATTTAAGTAGTTTGTACACCTCCAATGTAGGACTCGAGCTTGTAAACTATATAAAAGGTTTGGTTTCACCCCTTAGTTATCCTTTGACAATCTCTTTATCTATTATTCCTATTCTGTCTTTTTATAGAAAGGAAATGGAGCACAATTGTTGAAATAGAACTTCTTACACTTGAAGAAAACTAGATTTGGGACATTGTTTAATGCATCCATGTATAAAACTAGTTGGTAGCAAGTTTGTTTTTTCTATCTAGCTTCATTTTGATGGACCATTAGACCGACATAAGGCTCAGTTCATTGTTCTTTGAAGTAGATGAAGACTACAATGAGACTTTCACACTGATAACCATGATGAATATCTAGTCTTATCATGGTCAAGACATCAAATGGATGTCAAGGACACATTCCTCCAAAGTGTTTTCAAGGATAAAATTTAAGTCAAAACACCTTCTAATATACCTTGAAAAAGACTACATTGAGACTTTCACCTGATAACTATGATGAATATCTAGTGCTTATCATGGTCTTGACATCAAATGGATGTCAAGAACACATTCCTCCAAAGTGTTTTCAAGGATAAAATTTAAGTCAAAACACCTTCTAATATACCTTGAAAAAGACTACAATGAGACTTTCACCTGATAACTATGATGAATATCTAGTGCTTATCATGGTCTTGACATCAAATGGATGTCAAGAACATATCCGTCCATAGTGTTTTCAAGGATAAAATTTATGTCAAAACACCCTTAATATACCTTGAAAAATCACAGAGATAAGAAAATTTTTTTATTGATACAAGCTGCCTATATATATATATGTAGTCAAAACTAATTGATTCTAATTAATCCCTAAGTCATAGTTTTCTTAATATATTTACATATTCTTTAATCCTCCCCCTTAAGCTGGAACATAGACATTATTAATCATGCCCAACTTGTTACAATTATAATCAACTTGAATATCATTTAGAGCTTTCATGAAAGTATCACCCAACTATTCTCCAAATTTCTCATACTTTGTGGAAATTAAATCCTCTCGTAAATTTTCTCAAACAAAGTGACAATCAATTACTATGTGCTTGGTTCTTCCATGAAGTTCAAGATTAGGTGCAATGTGGAGGGCAGCTGGTTTATCCCACCACAATTTTGCTCGTATTAAAGGTTAAGACCAACTTCAACCAACAACTGATTGATCCACATTATCTCACAAACAAATGGTGCTATTGTTCAATATTCTGACTCTGCACTTGAACGTGAGACAACATTTTGTTTCTTCTTCTTCCATTAAACTAGATATCTTCCATTAAACTAGATATCTTCCACTAAAAACACAATATCATGAAGTAGATCTCTTGTCAACCTTAGATCCTACCTAATTTGCATTTGAATAGACTGAGGGAAAGGTCTTCTATTGAAGCATTATATGGGTTAAAGCAGTCTTGATGCGAAACCTCAAGGCTAAAAAACCCGAAACTCTTAAACACACACTTTGGATAGAACATGAACAAGAAAAAATCCCCGACCCTAATGAACCCCCAGTCAATTATATGAAAGGAAACGCAAATAATAAGGTTGATTTGAAAACAAGAATAGAAATTTGCCACAAGTGATTACCTTGATAAGAATTATATTCTTGATGTAATAGAAAAAGACAAGGAAATCCTCCCTTAAAGAATTCGTTATTCATCCAATCTAACCCTAAACAATGTTTATTATGATGTATTTATACCCCTTGAAAAGAAAGGAACCCTAACTACATAAAAGCCTTTAAACATGGGCCTTTCACCAAAATAATTAATGCCCAAACTAATATTTCTAAAATACAACCCATTAAACCAAAGAGATTTAAACAAGCCCAAGACACACGTAGTGGGCTGCCGAAATTTATGCTTCTAATATAAAATAATTAATTAAACAAGAACGAAAGCTTTCTTACACATTCCGTCCAACTTGATTAGTTATGATGCCATTGGCCCTTATTGTCTCTTGAGATTCTATGTCATCTACAATTCAACCCATGGAGGATTGAAGCACTTCTTTGAACTTCTTAGCTCTTGATTTTGTTATTGGTCGCTCCGACATTATTAGCTCATCTTTGGCTCCATTTCGCTCACCAAGTCCTATGATCGTGCTCACATCAAGTCTTCTAGAGCATGGTTTGACACATTCAATAAAGCATTGATTTCATTTTGGTATCATCAAAGTAATGTTGATTATACCTTGTTCATCAAGTGCGACAATGGTAAGATCACTATACTCAGTTGTTTATGTTGATGATATTGTGGTGACAAAGGATTGTTTGTAGGAAATAACCATAAGGCCGATATTTAGGATTTGGGTCAGCTGGGATATTTTCTTGAAATTGAAGTTGCAAGGCTTGATAAAAGGATCTTTATCTCTGAAAGGAAATACATTTTGGATCTTCTCAAGGAAACATGCATGTTGGGATATAATCCAACAGATTCACCGATTAATTCTTATTAGAATTTTTAATATGAGCAAAGTGTAGAATCCACTAACAAAAATTGAGCTTGGTCAACTATTATCAAAATGACTAGAGCTGATGATTTGGATCGTTGATCCTTACCACTTATAAACCTTTAACATTTTCATGTTTAGTCAATATGGGATACTCTAACACTCCCCCTCAAATGCAATTCAAATTGGACATCCAGTTGTCACTTGAAATAAACACAATGGTAAACAGACCGGGCTGTTGGGACTGTACATCTAGACCGACAACCGGGAAATTAATAATCCGGACCAAACCTGCTTTGATACCATATTAGAATTTTTAATATGGGCAGAGCATAGAGTCCACTAACAAGAATTGAGCTTGAGTCAACTATTGTCAAAATGACTAGAACTAGTCATTTGGATAGTTGACCCTTATCACTTATAAACTCTTTAATATTTTCATGTTTAGTCAATATGAGATACTCTTAATAATTTCAATCATAAATTACAAGGAAGGGTAGTTGATGTTGGCGGATTACAAACGTTTGTTGGGAAATTGATTTATCTTTCCCATACTAGACCAGATATAGCCTATTTAATAAGCATGGTGAGCCAATTTATGCACAACCTTCCTGAATCACATCTTGTTGATGACTTTCATATTTTGAGATATTTAAAAGCTGCTAATGGAAAGGGGTTATTTTTCTCAAAGCATGGTCATCTTAAGATAGAAGGTTTTACAAATGCAGATTGGGATGGTTCCTTCAGTGGTAGGAGATTTGCTATCTGAAGCTGAATATAGAGCTATTGCTCAAAGTATTGTGAACTGTTGTGGCTTTAGAAGTTAATGCAGGAACTACAATTGTCAAGAGATAACTTTGTCTGATACTCTGATAACAAGGTTGCTATTATTATTGTTGAACATTTCTCTTGTGGTTTCAGCAGGTTAGCTAGCTTAAATTTTTATCAAAGGGCTTAGTAATAAACCATTTCATGACTTAGTCTGCAAAATGGGCATGCGAGATATTCATGCACCACCTTGAGGAGTTTTGACAGCTATATTTTTTGAATCTTTAATATGTTTTACAGCTGTATAATTGTCTATTTTATGGCTGTATTATTGCCTATATTATGGTTATGTCTTTGCCTATATTAGAGTTATTATATTTTGTATTTTTTTAGGGCTTCCTTATAAGGGTAGGAATTCTCTATAAATAGACTTGCAAGGCTGTTAATGATAGTGTGTGGTGAAATATTTCTCTGTCATTTTCTGCCTATCTGAAACATTAGGAAGATTTGATGCAGCCTTGTCTTACGCAGATTTTGTACCTTTTGTATGATTATAGATTTGAAAATCTTTTTATAAGTAGAATCTATTAGTTGTAAATAAATATGCATATGGTAGTTTAGATATTGTTAAGGATTGAAATTCAGCTTGTATTCTGTACATAAGATTAGAATTTTCACTGAGAGGAGACAATTTTTGTGCCTAAAAGTTACTTTGTGTTGTCATGCTTAACTTACATTATTGGTAAAATCACTTTTGGGCGTTTGATTCTAATATGCAAAATAGTTACCCCCCTATTTCATCAAGTTCTTTGTTGTGATATTCTGCTGACGAAATAAAGTGGTTGAGGGACAATGATATAACTATGGTCCAAAAGTTGCATCCTTTTCCATTTTGTTTAAACTCTATCGGTAGGATTAGTTGTTGAAATTTTATGTTGTTGCCTATCTGGATTTTCAGGTCTCGGATGAATGGTGGTGTGAACCAGGACATGGGGATTGGTGTACGTTCCTTGAGAAGTATACACTTTGTCGAGACGGTATGTACCATAAGGTATGTGCATAGGAACTTATACCTCGACTTTATTTATGATAGCATTTGAACAAGCAACAAAATTGTCAAAAGGAATTGAAAGTCTGTTTAGAATTTGGTGATGTTACAATTAATATAATTTCATTTTTGTAAAAAACAACAAAAGAAAACATTAAATGAATGAAAACAAAGTACTTAATAATATTTTATTTCATTTTGTTTCATGACCTTTGAGAAAGCATACTATTTTTTCCCATTCATGTTAAGTAAGCTATAACTTTTGGGCACTAAGAATCTTCGTAGACTATCTTATCCTTATAACTTTTGGGCACTAAGAATCTTCGTAGACTATCTTATCCTTTTGTTAATCATGCACCTGATATAAGCTTTAGATTTTTTCTTTTAGAAAATTAAGCTTCATATTTTGTAACATAGAACCCCTAGAAGAGTTTAATGAATGTCGGTTGCCATGCAGCAAGACCAATTTGAGCGCTTGCTACCAACGTTCATCCAGATAATTGAATTAACGGAGCAAGAGGAATCTGACTATTGGGATGTTGTATCTGCTGTTTTTGAGGGCAAACCTGTTGATTCCATTTCCTTTAGGCCAAGTGTAGGCTCTGTTGCTTCCACTTCTGTAGAAGCTAGCATCAACAACAAGGTTAGCATACAATCATTCTCTTAGCACAGGTCTTTTTAATTTCATGGTGCTCTATTTAGTTACTGGTAGAGAAAGATGCGAAATACATGATAGTTCTTTCACTGTTGTGATACATTTTGGTCCAAACATAGTCATATAGTTTGTAACTTGAATCTTCTATATATGATTATTAGTTGCTTTTTCTTTTAAATATGTTTGGAGTTGGTCATGAAATCGGCAGAAAATGTTTTGGATTGTAATAATGAGTTTAGAACCCACATTTGCATAATTGAAGAGTTGATCATGCCATCTATCCATTACTTTAAAAGGACACCTAACTGTTTATTGATGCTTTCTTTCTCAACTACCAAAAGGAGTCAAAAAAGGATTGTTACAGTTAATATAATTTTTTGTATACATTCATCGGCATCATGTAATGTGTACTTATTCTTGCAACTAAAACATATGATGTTAATTTGTAAGGATGGATTGGTTACACCTAACAATATATCATCTGTAAATTTCACATTAATATTTTAGGTGCGTTTGTTGAGAACAATGCTTCGTTGGGAGGAGCAACTACGCTCTGAATCCAATCTTGGATGCCGAAAGTCAGACAGTGAGTTCTATGTCAATCCTGATTCAGTTACCCTTGGTGAGGTGGTGATTGTTTGTTGGCCCCATGGTGAAATAATGAGGTTAAGTAATGGCAGCACCGCAGCAGATGCTGCTAGAAGAGTAGGGCTAGAAGGAAAGCTGATAGTGGTTAATGGTCAGCTTGTATTGCCAAATACAGAACTCAAAGATGGTGATGTAGTGGAACTCAGGTTGTAGCTAAATAATGTAGGGAAGATGGTAAAATATGTCATTTTCATTCTAATTATGTAATTTGATTGTGATAGGAAACTAGATGTCGGTAGTAGAGACCAATGATTCAAGATGATTATGAAAAGAACTAGTCACCATTTTTTTAATGGAATCTTATTTTTGGCATTCTTATAAAAATAGAAAGCATTTTCAACATTTTCTTTAACAGACACAATTGTTTTAGTTAATGGTGATGTGCCATAATTTTTTAGTTACGCTTTCCTCATCTTATTTATTCCTAAAAAAAACTTTAAACATTTTTGGTTTTTTGAATAGCTTAATGGTTTTCTCTGATCTTTTTACCGATCATTTCTCAATGAGATCACAATCACTAAAATTATACCATATATATATAAAAGGTATAACATGTTGGTACTTGTATAATTGAAAATGCAAACTTTTCATTTCATACTTGCAGGTCTGATTTACCGTAAGAGTGAAGTGATTATATTATACATCTATTATACCATTGAGGGTTTGAAAGTGATTGATTCACAGTGGTATGTTCCATGTCTTTCTTAATGATTTTGTGAATGATAGACATTCTTATTTTGGTTTGCTTAAGCACGTGGGAAAGAGAGAATAGATTCTCATTTTGATTGAATTAGTAAACTGTTTACATATCTTCAAAGCTAGGCAACAGGCATATAATTTGGTCTGTGAAGTCATATATCTATACATGATTTTTCCTAAATTTAAATACATTTCATAAAGAATCTTAGAAAAAACTTGTATCATTCAAATAATTGTTTTTGAAAATTAAAGAACATTGATCAATACTTATAAAAGGATGAGATTACAATGGAAGCATTATTTTTCTAACAACTGTTAAAGCCTAACTAGGCTGATTGCGCAGTACATCTACTTTCCACAAAACAACAAAATCAGAGGTTCTTTATCTCACGTGTGACATCTAGTCCTCATTTAAGAGATAGCATCTAAATAATTTTTGTGAACATATGAAATTTCCTTGATCCAGCAATTAGTGTTGTACGCAACCGCATGCCTTCTCTAATGCATGTCCTCTAAACATAGAAAACAATATATGTTTTCTTTCTCTCCAAATTGAATAAATACATCAATTGATGGACGTCTTGATGAAGGAGTTGTCTTCCCTATCCTCCTAATCATATCATTAGCTCATTTCAATATTTCCCTCCAATCAGATTCACCATAATATAGATTGAGCATGTTTTGAATTATGGATCAAATAGTGTTGGAGAATTGACATTGAAAGAAGAGATGACGAATTGTCTCTGTAGCTGTCTCACATAATACACAAATTCTATCGGTGATTCATGAAGCTTGTCTTTGGTAATCAATCTATGTTTAGCAACAATCCAAGATATGAAAGAGGCTTCAAGTATTAAAGTTTTCTACAAGACTATATCATATCAATACACTCTAGGAGTAAGCTTGGCAAATAAGCTCGAACTTGGCCTGACCTGAAGTCAATTGACTTGGTTCAGCTTGAAAGAGTTTTGGGCTGGACTCGGGGCTTTTTAAAAGTTTTTACGCTTCAGGTTGGGCTTAAGCAGGGTTGCTCGAAATTTTTTATAAAAACGTCATTTTATGTAAAATGAAGTCTTTTTCGAATTTTAAATTAAAAACAAAAAATCAGGTCAAACTAGGCCCAATTAAATCTCGCATCACGTGTTTCAAGCGTGATTGAGCTTCAAGCTGAGTTTGGGCCAGAGTTTAAATTTTTTGGTCGAGCTCAAGCATGGGCAGCCTTAGCCTAGTCTAACCCATTGTCATCTTTATCTTGGAGAATGGGGCTTAAAACACTTTAGACAAGAGGAATTTGTATAGTTATTAGAGCTATCACTTAGCTAAATAACTTTGTGCTCCTTTATTGTGTATGGTTCGTTGCTAGGTTAGTAATTATCTCCTCTGAAATTGTAGCTATAGTTACCTGCTTACAACACAGTGTTAACTCTAGAATTGAGAGGAATTCTTGATCTTACCTAGCACAGGGAAGCCTCTTCACTTGATGGACTATAATTAGTCCAATTATCAAACCAAAATCTCGAAGAATGCCTATTTCCTACAATGATTTTAATATGTGAATAAACCTGATCTCTCTTCCTTAGCATTTGTATGAAAGTCCAAAAGTGTGCTTTATTAATCTTTAATAACCAGAAGCAGTGTTCATTTCGCCCATTTGGACCATAATGCCTCTTTAAAATTATGCAATCTCCAAATCCTTTGGGCAACAAGCATGTTCTATATCATTTGTAAGGACACTAGTCCAATGCCTCGTTCTTCTTTAGTTAGACATAAATCCTGCCATTTGATCTTATCTCCTCTAGCACAATAAGATTTTCCATTCCATAGGAAATTCTTTATGCATTTTTGTATTTCTTTGTTCAACCTCCTAGGTAAGAGAAGATGTGAGCTCCAATGTGTGTGCAACTTTCTCAAAACTGAGGAAATTGGATGTAATCTTCTAGTATTAGAGAGAAACTTGTTCTGATAAGAATTTATTTTCCTTTTGAACATCTTTAAAAGGGGACAAAAGTCGTCAAACTTGGGATTCTTTGAAGTAATATGCACTCCTAAATATTTGAAAGATAAATGATCCAAACTTAAACCTGAAATAAAGTTCAATCTCTAAGGGTCTTATCATCCTTAGAAATATAGATTGTACTCTTCTGCATGTGAACTTTCAGCCTTGAAATGTTAGAGAAATCCTTCAAAACATTCTCCATAAGCCTTAGGGAAAAGGGATTAACACCATATAACAAAATCAAGTCATCTGTAAATGCTAATTCAGTGATCTTCATCCCCTTACATTTGCTATGAAAGATAATCTATTATTTCTATTTATGTTGTGATTTATCATACTAGCTAATATTTCTATTACCAAAGTGAATAGATAAGGGAGAATTGGGTCCCCTTGCCTAATTTTGTTTGCTCTTTTGAAGATCTTGGAGGGAGATGAGCAAGCTATAGTAGGTTATTGAGAATAAGAATAAATCTAGTTAATGAACTTGGAAGGAAAAACTAAAGGAATGAAGATATCTGTGGATATAGTTCCAATTTACAGAGTCAAAAGCCTTGGAAAATTCAATCTTCATTGCATAACTCCTAATTGCTCTTCTGAAATCGTATTCCTTCAATAGCTCTTACACCAATAAGATGTTATTATAGATAGATCTGCCAGGAATAAAGGCTCCCTAAGTTATAGGATGATATCTTTTAGAGAATTCGTAAACATTCTCGCTAAAATCTTAGAAACAAACTTGCACATTATTATAGCAAGAGATTGGGTGAAAATCAATTATGAATATAAAGTTAAGGTAGGAATCAAACATAGGTATGTTTTGTTCATTTCCTTAAGCATGCTACTACTTGAGAAGAATTACTAAAGTGGACATAATGGTGCAGTTAGCAAACCAGGTGGAAGCGCTAAGCAGGAAAATTGATAGACTGATGATGAATCCACAAGGTCAAGTTATGCAGTTTGAGGTGTGCAGGCTCGAACATTCAGATCAAAACTACCAAACAGTACAACCCGAGCATTTGGATTATATGGGGAATACTCCTAGACCCCAAAACATCCATATAGCAACATATATAATCCGATATGGAAGAATCACCACAATTTTTTTCGAAAATCAAGGGCAAGAAATTAATAACCCTCTATTACGATTTTGACAACATGCACCTCAAGCTAAGAAGCCTACTCTGAAAAAGATAATGATCTAGTTTGTTCAAGAATCAGGCACAAGACATTAGAGAATAGAGGCTTTTATATGTAACTTGTAGGTTCAAATCAACCAACTAGAAAAGACATTATCTAAAATGCCACAGGGGAATTCTCCTAATATCGCAGAGACAAATCCTAACAAACATATGAAGGTAGTCACCTTTATGAGTAGAAAGGAATTGCAGGCAGATAGTGATCAAAAGGTTTAGGTATGCTAAGTTTTACTATTTGTTAACCTCGATAATACTACAGATGCACGGGTCGTTTGCGTAGTACTTAAGGTATCGATCCTACGAGGAGGGGTAATCTAATCCTAAAATCTAAGACTTGACTAAATTTTACAATAATCCAAAATAAATTACTAGCAGAAATTAATCAATCAGACATTCAATTACGAGAATTAAAATTCAGAAATATAAGCAAGATAGCAAATTGCACAACCTAATCATGAATCAACCTAGGAACTACCAATTGAGAGAAAGGGGGTTTTATCTGACCTTAACAAAAATCTAATTGATTATGAAATTTACTCTCTCTCGAGTTATAATCTTTAACCCTAATGTATAATCCCTAATTTAAATTATGGAATTGTAATATCTCGATTTACAATTTAGCCAAAACCTAAATTAGTTCTGAAACCTATTGAAAACTTATGCACGATCTCTCTCTACACAAATTTAACGGTATGATTCATTATCTATCAATCTACCTAACTCTCGTTAGCCAAATTTGATGATATTCACTCGATTCACCTTCTTAGTTTGTTACCGACTTATTAAGCACATCAATCGAATCACAAATAATTCAATAAAAACACAATAAATCGAATTCCATTAATATGCAAGACAAAGGTGAGTATAGGCAAAAACTCAACATTCAACCCAACCTATTCTCAACATCTATCTTAACTCCATACATCAATAAAATTGAAATAACTGAAAAATATGTCGAGAATGGAATAGCGGAGGCAGTGATGGCGGGAAACCTTCTGTTTCGAGAAGTACTTCGCGTCAAGCTTTTTCTCTGTGTCTCTCTTCCTTCGTCTCCTTCCTCAATCTCTTGATAAGCTCTCTAGGGTTTCAAAATTTGGTTGACGCAAAAGGCTCTTCCAAGGCTACTTCTTTTATCCCTTAATGTTATATTTATACTTTGGAAGCCATAAGGTTGATTTAGGGTCAAAACAGTTTGAAAAGTCTTGTGAAACTCGAGTTTTTGTGTCAGCCTAACGTAGGCCACAATTGTGACCAGCAGCTAATCCTCTCTGTCATGATCGTGGCCTTGTACAGAGCTCTCTATCATGATCGCGGTCCAAAGTGCACAATCGTGGCATGGGTTCTGTCAGCTCACCTCTTCCTGTCACGATCGTGGCCTATTGTGCCATGATCTTGGGCTGTGATTTTAGCCCGAAACTCTTCAAAACTTCTCCATTTTTTGCTGTTTATCCTGAAACACTAACAAACACATCAAAGTACCTCAAAAATATAACATTTAAGCTCAGATACTCATACTAACCCATAAAAAACAATTAAACACATAAACTAACACAATTGAAATCTAAATACACACTAAACACTCAATTTAACACTAAATACTTAACAAATTAAACCCTAAAGCACAATGCAAATCACAACTATCAACATCCCCATACTTAAACGTTTGCTTGTCCTTAAGCAAACAAAACAAAAAACACACAACACATAATGCAATAATGCGGCAATGGCTTTAACTTCATGAAATAAATTTAATCCTAAATATAGTCATACAAGTTATATCTAATCATTAACATGCAAAATCTATGTCTAGTGGCTTTAAACTAAATATACAATTTAATCAAGATCTAAGTGCTAATTTATTTACCCTCTTCAATTGTACACACACATTAATAATTCTTTGGTCCTTCAGACTCTGTAACTGTTCCTAAATATATTGTCATGAAAAGTCAAGATTATTACAAGTTCAGTAGGTTTTATTAAGGAAAGATAATATTTATATATATTTTGTTTTTAAACATAGACTTAGTCTTTTTACATAGAGGCAAACATTGGTAATGAATGTCGATCCAGTTACTTAACTAAGTCATGCTTTTATTGAACAGCTTGGTTGAAATGTCATTATAGCTTTTTGACATCAAGGCACACATTTGTGTTACGTGTCGATCCAGTTACTCAACTATATCACATTTTCAACTAGCTGCTAGCTCTATTCATAACCCGAAGGCTAGTAGAATATTGATTTATTTAATAAAAAACTCTTTTTTATTGCACCTTGTTGTTTAAGCTACTCATTTCTATGAAAAATACTTATTAAGCTACTTTAGTTGAAATGCCTCAAATTATGAATGAATGTGACAACCTATAGGGTGCCAAATTTATACTAAATCCTAATTAAGCTATATATTTATCTAAAGACTCCTAATTCACTAATTTTATGAGCTAATGATTATTTACAACCTAATAGACATGTTCAAAATTAAATAAATTTCATTGAATGCCCTAATCCTCGAATATTTATGGATTTAACGAATATCCCGACTTTGGGGTTTTTGTGTCTGGACTATCTCCTTCAACATTCTGGTGTTCTTCGCAAGTGTCTTGTTAGTTTCGGAGATCGCTTCTAGAACTTCCTTCCAGCCTTACTCTTTTTCCTTTTCCTCGGATTCTTCATTAGACTCTTCTTCCTGTTGAGGTGGTGTTGAGCTCGAACTTGCTTGACTTGTCCTGATTCAGACATATGTCTTCTAGCTGATATCCCTAATTTCCATGTTATGGGACTTAAGGATTTCAGCCTACCATAAGTAATGATGGTTTAAGAATTCCAAAAGATGAACAGGTAATCCCCTTCGTTCCACACCAAAATATTCTGCAATGGCAAACACTATATACCCTATTCCTAGATTGTTGCTCCTCTTGCGTGGAGTTGCAACAATGGAATTTAGCACATGTGTAGATGTGCATACTGGAATGCTGTGGTCCATGAAGCACAACATAAAAAGTTCCTTTGTGGAACACTTATTGGTTTCAATTTTATCGAAAACCAGCTGACACATAAATTTGTGCAACAACAAGTGTTCGTGGGACCTTATAATGGTGTTATGAGAATTCTTGGCATGAAATTGCTTAATTCCAGTAAGCTCATTCTAATATTGAGAGGGACGAAAGTATTCACGAGGATCGATGATGGAGGATTTGGGAAATCCATATATCTGGACATGATTTCTACATTTAATTCATAGGCTCATCCTCCCAACCTAAACCGCAATTCTTTTGGATTCTTAGGGTTGTAGGTTAGGGACGTGAAAAATTCTAGTGTAAGCTCCTGATAAACAGGAAATTGAAATCGTATGAATTGGGCCCACTAGATCTTCTCAGTTAGTTTTTCTACTAGCTCACGCAACTCTAGCCTATCAAGTGTGTCAAAATCAAAGTACTTAGGAGCTATAGTTTGTCTAGCATTAAGGGAGCGAAAACGAGTAACTTCCTTCTCTATATAGATTAGGAAGGGCGTGCCAAATTCTGCTGCTCAGTTTCTTTGTCCACATCCCTCAACTTGGTGTCATCCATATGGCTTCCGTTAGGCTGATTGTTTAATGTGCGATATAATTGGGTAGAATGTGGAAGAAAATTGGAAGGATGAAATTTTTAGAGAGATGTGAGAGCATTTGTAGGCTTAAAGTCTAGAAAGATAAAGGGAAAGGGAAAGTGAAAGTAAAAGTAAAAGTGAAGTTAGAATTGAATATATAGGTGGTTAAAAGGGTAAAATGGTAAAAATTTCATTAAAAATTGTGTGCTCCCCTTGTTCTGCATAGTTGCAGGCTACAATCGTGGCCAGCGACTTCCCACCACTTCTTGATATTTCCTTCCTTTGTTCTTTTTCCAATCTTTCTAATTTCACTTATTAATTCTTTTGTGGTGGCCTGCGACTATGCACCACTTTTTGATATTTCCTTCCTTTGTTCTTTTTCCAATCTTTCTGATTTCACTTATTAATTCTTTTGTGGCCCTTTTCACCTCCCTTTTCATGCTTGAACAATCATCCAAATTGTTATAAAATCCTCTTCCTTTCTTGATTTTATTTGAAAATAAAAATAAACTTAACTACGGAATTGAAATGTTCTAAGAAAACAATCAAAGAAAGTATATTTTTTCCATGGGTTGCCTTCCATGCAGCGTTTCTTTTAACATTAGTAGCTCGATGCTTTTTTAAGCTCACAGTGGTTCAAATCCATATCGCAAAGGTAGCTTACTCATAAATCTCAAAGTTTACACTTGATCTACCTTGTTATAGTTTCGACCTTCCTTACAATTCTCTTTTCCTCGCCTTTTTCTTCGTGAGCGCTTCTTCCTGAAAGCATTCCCAGGATCCTCGATGTCCTCTCATTCTCCATGAGATTCGGGTTCAATGATATCCATTGGAGATGAAGGAGATCCGAACTCTCTTCTAGCCATATTGAAGGTCAATTTCTCCTTTCCTATTAGCAGAGTTAATTCTTCCCCATCGACATCAATGATTGAATGTGCAATGGCCAAGAACGGTCATCCAAGAACTATCGGGGTGTCCCCATCTTCGCTAATGTCCAGTATATAGAAGTTTGTTGGAAAGATATATTTTTCAACTTTTACTAGCACATCCTTTATAATCCCGATCGGTTTATGCATTGTTCTGTCAGTTGTCTTTACCAAAAACTTAGTGGGTACTAACTCTCATAACCCCAGCTTCAGACTAAAAGTGTAAGGCATCATGTTTATACTCGCTCCCAAATCCACGAATGCCCTATCTATGATGATTCTATTGATGCTGCAGGGGATGAAAAAGTCCCCTAGGTCCTACTTCTTTTGTGCGATGTTGGGGTCTTTTTTTGATACTTGCTCCTTAACCTTCTTTTTGACGAATTCCTTTAATCTGAGCTCCATCCGTAGTTGTTCTTTCACTTCCTCGACCTTGTTGGATCTAATCTTCTGTAATTGCCTCGCTGCCCTCTTTACATATAACTCTTGTTGCTGCACAATAGGGAATGGAAATACATATCGAGTTGCCTTAAGTGACTCAATCAGGAGCTCACTTGGAAAGTCTTCTTTATTTGCTTGACTTTCTCCTTCATCTTCTCCTCCATTTAGCTTCTTAGGTTCCTCATCCTGAGTTTTATTGATTGCCATGATCCGTTCTTTCAGATTAGACTCAGTGTTGCTTAGAAGGGTTCCAACATTTCAAGTCGACATTTCCTCCGATAATTAGTCCACTTGGACTTCTAGATTATGTATAGCTGAGGCATGGTTCTTTGTTACTTGCTCAAATTTGTTTTCGAGCCTCCTATGTGCTTCCTCCATGCCTCCGATCTTATCCAAAATCTTGTCTAAATTTGATTCCATTGAGCTCGCTTTATCTTTCTAGAAGCCCAATTGTCCCTGAGGCCTGAACTGTCCTCCATTATTGTTCGACTAGGAGAAGTAAGGGTGGTTCTTCCACTTGGGGTTGTAAATGTTGGAGTAGGGGTTGTTACCCCTCCTTGTCCATATTGTGCCCCCATATAATTCACTTGCTCCTAACTGTCCTCCTTCATCAAGTAACACTCCACAGTATTATGGTTTATCTGGCCACAGAGCTCACACTGCAACTGTTCGACCTTCACCTGAGCTGAGGATGAATCCTTCATGTTGTTTAGTTGTCACGTTAGGTTTTTGATCTTTGCTTGCATCTCTGTCATCTGACCGGCCGTGAAAATTCCCTTATGCTCTTTAAAAGTAGTTGGTTGCCTACCCCACTCGTTTATCCATAAATCTCCTCAATCAGCTCCTTTGCTTCATCAACAGTTTTTCGCATCAAGGATCCTCTTGACGCTGTGGCAATCGTGCCTCTAGTTGGTGGGTTCACTCCATTGTAAAAAGTCTGCAAAAGGAACTCCTTAGGTAGGTTATAGTGTGGGCACTTCCTTTGCAGATCCTTATATCTTTCCCATGTTTGTAGATTGATTCCCCATCAACTTATCGAAAATTAGTGATTTCCTTAATTATCTTGGTGGTCTTGATCAATAGGAAATACTTGTCCAAAAAGGCACACACAAGCTGATCCCATGTTGTGATGTTGGTTGGGCTTAGTGAATGGTACCGAGCCTTCACCCTGTCTCTAAGAGTAAAGGGAAGCAACCTAATTCTAACAGCATCCTCCAACATGTGAAGATACTGAAAAGTATCACAGATGTTAAGGAAATTCATGATGTGCTCGTTAGGATCCTCGTTTGCCAATCCATAGAACTGAACATTCTATTGAAGCATATTGAGGAGGGCTGGTTTAATTTCGAACGAAGCTGCTTGAACAGGTGACCTAGCCACTTTTTGGATCATAGCATTGAACCTCGACCTCATGAAGTCCATTAGTGTTCTTTGTTGTTAGCCTTGGTTCACTCCATGTTCCATGTTCTGTTGGAATTCCTCAGCCATTGTTGATTTTCCAATCTCTTCATCTTCTTCTCGCTGAGCTTTCCTAAAGGTTCGTTCTAGTCGAGTAATAGCTAAATCTAATGTCTTCGCTGCACGACTCGAACCTCTCGTGACTCATGTGTTGATGCAAGAGCACGATTTCTGAAATAAAATGAAAGAACCAAAAACAAAAATTTTAAACTAATCAAATGCCTTAAACTATAGAACTAAACTATCGTCTCCCCGGCAACGTCACCAAAAACTTGATTGAAAGGTTTACATATGCTAAGTTTTACTATTTTTTTAACCTTGATAATACCACAAGCGCATGGGTCATTCACGTAGTACCTAAGGTATCGATTCCACGAGGAGGGGTAATCTAATCCTAAAATCTAAGGCTTGACTAAATTTTGCAATAATCCAAAATAAATAACTAAGCAGAAAATCAATCAATCAAATAATCAATTATGAGAATTAAAATTTAGAAATATAAATAGGATAGCAGATTGCACAACCCAATCACAAATTAACCTAGGAACTATTAATTGATAGAAAGGGGGTTTTATCCAAACTTAACGAAAATCTAATTGATTATGAGATTACCGAATTAATTGATCTAGAAAGGTGGATTACGCTCTCTCGAGTTATAATCTTTAACCCTAATGTAATCCCTAATATAAATTATAGACTTGTAATCTCTCGATTTACAATTTAATCAAAACCTAAAATAGTTCTGAAATTGTCTAATAATCTACTGAAAACCTATGCACGATCTCTTGCTACACAAATTTAGCAGTATGATTCAATTCTTTATTTATCAAACTACCTAACTCTTGTTAGCCCAATTTAATAATATTCACTCGGTTCACCCTCTTAGTTTGTTACTGAATTATTAAATGCAAAAATCAAATTACAAATAATTCAATAAAAACATAATAAATCAAATTCCATTAGTATTAAAAATTAAAATCCCAAAGGTGAGTATAGACAAAAGCTCAACATTCAACACAACCTATTCTCAACAACTATCTCAACTCCATACATCAATAAAATTGAAATAACCAAAAAATATATCGGGAATGGAATAGCAGAGGTAGTGATGGAGGGAAACCTCCTATTCCAGGAAGTACTTCACTTCAAGCTTTTTATCTATATCTCTCTTACTTTGTCTTCTTCCTCAATCTCTCGAAAAGCTCTCTAGGGTTTTGAATTTTGGCTGATCAAAAGGCTCTTCCAAGGCTACTTCTTCTATCCCTTAATGTTATATTTATACTTTGGAAGCCTTAGGGTTGATTTGGGGTTAAAATGGTTCGAAAAGTCTTCCGAAACTCAAGTTTTTGTGTCATCTCGACATAGGTCACGATTGTGATCTTGCTTGCCACGATTGTGGCCAGCGATTAAACCTTTCTGTCACGATCATGATCTAAAGTGCACAATCATGGCCTGATACGGAGCTCTCTGTCATGATCGTGGACCAAAGTGCACGATCGCGGCTTAGGTTATGTGAGCTTGCCTCTTTTTGTCACGATCGTGGCCTGTTGTGCCACGATTATGGGTCATGCTTTTGGCCCAAAACTCTTTGAAACTTTTTCGTTTTTGCTGTTTATCCTGAAACACTAGCAAACACATCAAGGTACCTCAAAAATATGATATTTAAGCTCAAAGACTCATACTAACCCATAAAAAACAATTAAACACATAAACTAACACATTTGAAACCTAAATACACACTAAACACTCAATTTAACATTAAATACTTAACGAATTAAACCCTAAAACACAATGTAAATCACAACTATCAGATAGCAAGATCCAAGGTAAGGAGGAGAATAACAAGAAGAGTTAAGGAAAGGATAAAGATATAGGGCATTTCTAAAAGTTAAAGGATTTTAGCCCACCATCCCATATCTAGCAAAGTTGAAGAAAGATCATATGGATGAGCAATTTGGTAAAATCCTTGAATTATTCTGATAAGTGGATATTTGGCTAGATTTACCACCCATATTTGACATATTTTGCTTGATATTTTATACTTTTATCATATATTTGGTACTTAATTTTCCCCAAGTGTGTTTATAGGTGATAATTGCCTTCATGGACTTAAAGGAGAAAAGTTTTGGCAAAAACATGGCGTAAGACATGAAATCAGCAATCTTAAAGGAGTTCACAACTGTGCACCTTTACACACCCATGCACTTTAAAAATTTTAGGGTTTTTTGGACATACACAGTCTGATACACTGTCGTGTACCAGATCGTATAAGTCCCTAAAATCCTAGTTTCTGATATACAAAGACATTTTTGGCAGCCAATGAAAGGAGGAGTCTTTAAGAGGCAATTTTCAGATATGGAGAATGTCCAAAAGGGACAATTTTGGTCCAGTGAAGTGGAAGATAGGAAGAAATCATCAAAAGATCCACTGGAATTCAAGATCAAGCCTCTGCATTGCAAGAACATTCGATAGAAGACAATTGGGGAGATTTAGAATTATGATTCCATTATTTTCGATTTGTTTTTTATTCCATTATTTTCGATTTGTTTTTCTTTCATTGTATGTTTGATTTTGTGTTCAATATTGTGTAACTAAATGTCTAGTTAGTGTTTAGGTTAGATGGACCTTATGTTAATACTTTGATATGATTTGATTATTTTATTAATGCGATAGGTTGTTTAATATATATCTGATTACGTGTTTTATTTATGTTATAATAACCTAAGATATTAGATCATAATCTGATTTCATAAGTAGAAATTGAGAAATCTTATTGTTAATAGATCTACTGTAATTAAAAGGAATTGATTGCAACCCAAGAGGTAGGGTGATATAAATCTTCCAGATTAGAGTCAAACCTAAAAGAGGGACTCATATAGGTAACAACAACTTATAAGTTTTAACCTGAGTAATTCGGTTAGAGACCTTAGGATTAGTTATTAGTAGACTCAAGGTCAACTAGTAGCATACCATAGGAGTCTTTACAGTCCAATACATCAAACAATTGCATGATAAAAGATCAACCTGTTAAGAGTTTAATGGGATTTAAACCTAGATACTAATTTCTGATAACGATAGTTTTCTAAATGAATTCCACAATCTTTGCATTCATTATCTTTCCTATTTCTTTAATTATTTTAGTTTTTAATTTCTTTTTATTTAAAATATAACATAATCCTTATGCTAGATAATAGGGGAAGGGTAAGTATTTGTATTCATAGTATTCATAGAATCGGCTCATACTTTCCAGTATTAGCTACAACTACACTGTACTCTTACGGTTTATTACAATATTAACTAACAAAAAATAGGTCAATCATGTTCAGAAAACTTCATAATAATTTACCTTTTATAGACGCTCTTATGCAGATGCCTAAGTATGCAAAATTCTTGAAGAAACCACTTTCTAATAAGAGGAAGTTGGAGTAGTTAGCCACCGTGAGATTAAGTGAGGAATTGGAGTAGTTAGCCACTGTGAGATTAGGTGAGGAATACTCAGTGATCCTGTGAAACGTGTTACCTAAAAAGTTTAAAGATCCAGGGAGTTTTACTATCCCTTGTTTTATTTGTAATTTTTTAGTAGAAAAGGCTTTAGTTGATTTAAGGATTAGCATTAATTTGATGCCCTATAAACTATTTAAGAAACTAGGATTATGGGAACCTAAACCCATTAGGATGAGCATTCAATTGATAGGATAAATCTGTTAAATATCCTATGGGTATCATTGAGGATGTACTCATTAAAATTGATAGGTTCATCTTCTTAGTGGATTTTGTAATACTTGAAATGGATGAAGATATAGAAATACATTTGATTCTAGGTTGACTCTTCACAGATACAACTAGAGCCATTATTGTTATTAGTGATGGCAAACTGGTTCTTAAGGTGGGAGAAGAAGAGGTCGCTTTTAAAATATCTGATGCTAGCGATATGCCTTTTAATATAATGATTCTTGTTATTTTATTAACAATAATGATTATACAACTTCAAAAATTATGTGTGAACTGGTGTTTAGGGATGTTTAGAAGCCAATAAGTCTCTCATGAGAAAGAAAATGTTTGAAGGGATACAGAGAAATATAGAGATGAGGTTGAAACCATCCAATGAAGAACTACCAGAGTTAGAGTTGAAGAAACTCCCTGATCACTTGGAATATCCATTTCTTGAGAAAGAGTCAAAATTGTATGTAATCATTCTATCAACTATAGAGGTGGATCAAAAAGAAAAGCTATTAAATATGCTTAAGGACCATGAAAGGGCAATTGCTGGGAAGATATTTGATATTAGAGGAATCAACCCTTCCTTTTGCATGCATAAGATTCTAATAGAGGAGAAGTTCAAACTGACGGTACAATCTCAAGAAGGCTGAATGATAATAAGAAGGAAATGGTAAAGGTAGAGGTAATTAAACTCCTAGATGTTAGTGTGATTTACCTTATTTCTAATTGTTTTTTGGGTAAGTACAATATAGGTTGTGCCATAGAAGGGAGGAATGTATTGAATGAGAAGAATTAGTTGATTCCTACAAGAACCGCTTATGGATGGAAAGTATGCATCAATTATGGGAAGCTGAATGATGTAAGAAGGAAATACCACTTCCATTTTCCCTTCATAAATCAAATGTTGTAACGATTAGTGGTGTAATATACCACTTCTATAGAGCATATGCCCAAATGTCTAGAGGATATTCGAGAACATACCCTATGAGAATGGCACGTTAGAACAATCATATTAACTTATTATGGCATCACACATA
>JAOTJB010000006.1:18840788-18859893 GCA_027123815.1 Erythroxylum minutifolium | reverse complement strand
AATGCCAACTTTATTGAGGATGAGTTCCCTAAAGTTGGTGAATGTTGTGATTTAGATGCATTGGTTGAGACCTTTGTATAGGAACCACCATTGACTACACCTTCCATGGTGGAAGTTCCTCAATAAGAGGTTGTTCAAGTGCCTCCTGCATCCCCACTTGTTAATGAACAATAAGAAGTTCTTAATGAACAAGTTCAAGAAGGAGTTGAAGAACCACATGATCAGGCTATAGGGCTAGATCATGACGAGCTTCCTCCCATGCGTAATTTGAGTTGTTTAAATAGGCAATTCAAACCACCAAAATACTAGTGGATTGTGGAGGGATGTGAGGCAAACTTGGTGTCATCTAAGATTGATGAACCAAGTAATGTGCAAAAAGCTCTTGAACGTGTTCATAAAGAGAAATGGCTAATGTAATACAAGATGAGATGAATTCGGTGCATCTCAATGAGGTTTGGGCCTTAGTCGAATTACCTGATATCGAAGGGCTATTGGGAACAAGTGGGTTCTTAATATAAAATTGAATTATGATGGTACTATTGAAAAGTACAAGGCCCGATTGGTGGCCAAGGGATTCACACAGAAGCAGGGTATAGATTTTAAGGATACCTTCTCTCCTATTGTGAAATTCAATTCCATCAGATTATTACTTACTATTGTGGCTTATTTAGACTTGGAATTACATCAAATGGATGTAAATACTTCCTTTCTTAATGGTGATTTGGGAGAGGAGATTTACATGCAACAACCTGAGGGGTTTTTTGAAAATTGAGAGCACAAAGTATGTAGACCTAAAAAGCCTATATACAATCTTAAGCAAGCTTCAATATAGTGGTACTTGAAGTTTCATGATGCAATCACAAACTTTGGTTTTGTGATGATGCATGAAGACTATTGTGTTTATTTGTAGAATTCTGGGTCCAAATTTGCCATTATGACTCTATATGTGGATGACATATTGATAACAAGTAATGGGTTGAGTTTTTTAAAAACCATGAAAGGATGGTTATCTTCCACCTTTGACATGAAGGATATGGGAGAAGCTTCCTATATCTTTCGTGTTAAGATCCTAAGAGATAGGAAAGCTAAGATGTTAACCTTGTCTCAAGAACCTTATATTGATAAGATTCTTGCAAGGTTCAACTTGACAAACTAAAAACTGAGGAGTACACCACTTACATATGGTTACGAGCTTAGGCAAGATTTGTTTCCTTATAGTACTCAAGAAAAGGAGGAAATGAAAAAGGTCCCATACCTAAGTGCCATTGGAAGTCTAATGTATGCCATGTTGTGTACACAGCCTTACATGGTTCATATAGTTTCAACAGCCACATTTGTTTAAAAAGTTTTCCATTACAAACAAAGGATAACAACAAATACCATGTGAGTTGCTACTTTTAACTAACCTGGTTCTCTTTATGCTTAAATCAAGTTACTAATGGGGTCACTAAAGAGACCACATGGAAGCTAATATGGGGCTATATATTTCTTGAATCTAATTTACCAAAAGTTGCTAATCAGAAACTAGAAAATGACTACAAAACAATACAAACATGATTTGGGCTTTATAACTAAGTTATAGCCCAATTACAATAAAACATGCTTGCTAATAACAAAAACAAAGGAAAGCACTTAAATACATCTTAATTATGAAAATTAGGCTTCGTTTAACTCAAACAAGTGAACCAGGTTGTTAAACATTCTCTTAGCTTTCCTCTTCATAAATTAAGCATATTCCATCTTCAATAACATGTAGAAATATGATTAATCGAGGAAATGCATCTGATTCATCTTGAACAACCTCCCTTTCATGCATCTCCATGATTAATCATTGTGAAGCTATGTTAATGCATTTGGACTTTGCCTTAGTCATTGGACCTCTAATCCCTTTCAACGGATCATAAGAATAGTTCAAAATAGGTGCTGAAGCAAGCTGATCTCCATCAAACAATGAACTTTATTGGAGGCAAACAAATATGGGAGAACATATTAGTAGCTCAAGAAATCTTCAAAAGATACATAAATAAGAATTTTCCTCAAAACTATGTGATAAGAACCTTAGTTATAAAGAGATTAAACTCAAATCAAATAAAGAATCTAGAATCCTATGATCGAATTTGAAAATAAGAAAGAACTTAACTATAAGTAAAATTGATGAATATAAGATTTTCTTATTGCCACAAGTGGCCTTGATAAGATCATATTTAGTTTTTGGGTAAAGAACCAAGAAGAAGCACTTAAAAAGTATTAGAAAAACCGTCAAAATTCTTATTATTGATCTGCTGAATAGGATATACCCAACTCTTAAAAATGAAAAGGCATCTCCCCTAATTCTTGACTAGGTGATACAGGCATAAGCTAAATGGGAAAATAGATATTCCCTATTAAATAGGAGTTATAAATAAGAAAGGAAATAAACTAAAATCCAAGACAAATGCTAGTTAAAGAACGACTCCTAAATAAATAACAAAATAGCTAAACTAACACATGTTTATGCTAAACACTATCAAACAACCTATAATATATCTAATATGTGAATTGGGCCTAATTAACATATGAATTTGAGCCTCCAAAGCTTGTTCCTTAATTTTAACATTTATTCACTCCTTCATATTGTAAAAACGAGATCATTCTTGGAAAACATTAAGATCTTCACAAACAGTCTCCTCTTTAATTAGAATTTCACAAGTCAGCCCTTGTGAAGCTTGCTTCATAAGATTGGTCTTTGATCATGTCATTGGGCCTCCAATTTGTTGCAAAGGATCTTAAGAATACTTCAATATAAAAACTTGATTTCTATCATTCCCTCCCTCCTCAAAAGGATTCATTCTCAAATCACCTGTATTATATAAAGATAAATCAATAACATTAAAAGTAGCACTCATATTACCATAATTACTTATTAAGTCAAGCTTATTGGCATTATCATTGATCTTCTCCAGCACTCCTCAAGCCTATAACGTTGATTTCCTTTAAGTAGGAAATCGCTCCTTCTATAAATGAAACCAAACCCAATCTTATTGAATAACATATTCTTCCTCTCTATTTTAGACCAAACCTTAACATGTAAATACCAAACAAATTTTTCCTTATGCTTACCATCTGAATTAGCATGCTCATTTGTAGGTAAAGGTAAGATATCCCAAGGTGATAAAGTATTAAAGCATATACAGTTTCAAAAGGAGAATAAGAAGTAATAGAATGAATAGAACAATATGCAAACTCAATATATGGTAAACACTTCTCCCAATGTTTCTAATTCTTTGGAATGATAATACGTAATGAAGTAGTAAGTTTCCTATTAACTACTTCAATTTGTTCACTCGTTTGAGGATGTACAATAGTAGAAAACAAGAGTTTAGTTCTAAATTTATTCCATAAAGTATGCCAAAATTGACTTAAAGAAAATAACATCTTGATCACTTACTATTGTTCTTGGCAGACCATGCAAATACTATCCATTTAATAACAATTCAGTAACACATTATTTTTAGAAAAGGCAATGAAATGCTACATTTTATTAAACCTATCAACAACAACAAATATGTTGTTCTGACTACTTTGAGACCTTGGAAAACCTAAATAAAGTCTATACATGTCACTTCAAGGTTGATTAGGTATAGAAATTATATATACAAACCGTATGGAAAAACTTTAGATTTATCTTGTTTACATTTTATACACTTATCATAAATAGATTGCACGTCATTTTTCATGTTAAGCCAATAAAAATGCTCATGAAATACATAGAAAGTCTTTTGTATACCAAAATGTCCTATTAAACCACAACCATGAGTCCCCGTAACAAGCAACTCACACATAAAACAATCAGGCACACAAAGTTTATCTTTCTTAAATAGGAAGCCATCATGCCTAAAATACTCACCATATGCACTCTTATTAAAATCTATCATCGGCTAAAATCATCATCATTAACATACAAATATTTAATAATTTTAAAATCAAGCAACTTAGTCTACAAAGTAGTAGGTAATATATATCTTCTAGACAAAGCTTCAACAACACCATTTTCCTTCCCCTTATATTTAATCACATAAGAGAACATTTCAGTAACTTTAACCACTTGGCAAGTCTCTTCTTAACCTTAGCTTGAGCTTTCAAGAATATCAAGCTGTCACGATTTCAATGTATGATGAATTCCTTCGACCACAAGTAGTGTTACAATGTTTGTAGCGTTCTCACAAATGCGCACAACTCCTTGTCATAAGTAGAGTAATTCAATGCCACCCTATTAACTTCTCACTGAAATAAGCAATCATTTAGGAATCTTACATCAAAATAGTTCCCATATATTAACTCGGTGCATCACACTCAATTTTAAAAGCTTTATCAAAGTTTGACAAACATAAAAAAAGTTCCTTAGTTATCTTCCAAAGTATTAAAAGCCTTTTTTATATAAATCACATCACTTAAATGCAACATCTTTTTAACAAGTTCATTCAAAGGTATAATAGAACTAAAATCCTTTATGAACCTCCTATGAAAACTTTCTAAACTATGAAATCTCCTTACCTCATTCATGTTATCTCCTTAATTGCCTTTACCTTTTCTTCATCTACACTAATTCCATGACAACTCAAAACAAAGCCAAGAAACACAATAGCTTCCAGGTAAAATGAACATTTCTTAAAATTAGCATGGAAAAAGGGTCAATTTTGACCCTAAGTTTTACACCAATTGAAAATTTAACCCTAATGTTTCAAAGACTACAAATAAGGCCTTAATATTTAGAAAATGTTTAAATATAACCCCCATAATAACTGAAAAACTGAAGGTCGTTAGTTTACTGCTGGGTTAGCGATGACATGGTAGTTTTTAATACTAATTTAATTCTTTTACAATCTTCATACTGCTATGTCATATCTGAACTGGCAATGTGGGGCCCACTTTCTTACAAATTTAAAACATTTTAATAATATCTGACATCTCAGATAGACCTGACGAGCTCATCAGAATTGAGGGAGGAGGGAAAGTCATAAACTAGAATGGTGCCACAATATTCGAAGTTCTTGCCATGTTCAAAGCTATATTTTTTCTATATATCTGATTCTCATCTTCTTTTGAGCGATTTGAGAAGATTTTCCCTCTAACTACTTTTTTTTTTAGCTTTCAAAATTTTAGATTTAAAAACCTTTAAACATTTGCATGGTGGGAGTTTTCTTCAAAAGTTAGGAAAGGACTCAAATTATTATTGTTAAACTTCCTTTTTCTTGCTATTTTAGAAAGTGACTAGATGAATACTATATGGCTTAGGTCTAAAGTCCTCCATCATTATCATTTATTAAAATCTTTGACTGGCTTTATCATATTCGTTAATTTACTGTATATATTTTTGGAATCGTAGTTGTTAAACTACTAAAACCTAAATCTAAGCCAGAGCTTTGTGGTTTAGTATTGTGCTTTGAAGAGTATATTTGTATTTTTTTAAAAATTCGATATGATGAGAACTAAGGAGCCAATGTGCTAACAATTATTAAAGACTCTTTGCAAATTCTAGATGGTCCAATTACAAGGTCAAGGGCTAAGAAGATGAAGGAAGCACTTAATGGGTTGATTCAAGATATTTACACCAAACAAGTTATTTTGGGCCAAAAGAGAAGCCTTGAAGGTGGAACATATAGCCCAAGTATTATTAATGTGGTCCAAGTACTTAGTAGGTATATATTAGAGTCATCTAGGTCTTAAATGGGCTGATTAGCCCACTAAGGCTGGGTATTACGAATTTTGGGCTAATGGGCATACCAAACAGACTTGTTTTCACTTCTTTTGTTAGGTTTAGACCTAGGGCATATAAATATGCACCTTATGTATTTAGAACAACTTTGACATCTTTTTATGAGAATTGAGAGAAACTTCTCTTGGGTTCTTCATTGAACTGCAGAACTTATCAAGATTGATTCAATCTTGTGGCGTTCAAACCTAACTTATCACTCCCTCTTCTCAACTATTCTAGAGTTTGGCATCCATAACCTTCTTTTTATCCTTTGTTTGTGTTTGTTGTGACCTGATTTAGCTTTCTTGGAGGTGGACTTTGTCTTACTTTGTGGCTGTCCAGATTTAGTCATTTTGGGGTTTGTATCATGATGGAACTTATGTTATGCACCTCCACACAAAGGGGCTTTGACTATATTATTTCAAGCTTATATCTATGCTACAAAGATCTTCTTCTAACTTTGTAACAAAGGCTTAAAGAATATCGGAAGGATGGGATTGATTGTTATCTCATCCTAATTACTTATTTTGTGGTTTAGGTGATCAGTACTTAAGACGATGGGTAATACCAATATCGGAGGTCACTTTCATAATGAGGATTGACGATGATGAATGGATAATATTAGTAATTGACGGTCTATAGGATGTCATGAAAATTGAAAAGCTTGGGAGAGTGGCTTCTCGCATATATAAAAGGTAACGGAGATCGTCAATTTTCGATGAGATATTGCCAGCGTAAGTTGTAGATGATAACCTTAAAGAAATAGCATATGGCAGAGACAGTTCCGATAACATATCTATCATTGTGGTTGATTCGAAATCCAAGAGAAGGAAGCAATTGAGACAATGAATATATGTATCATGCAATTTGCATGACGTTTTTAACAAAACAAATAATCTCTTTATAAATCCATATTTGCAACACATTTTTAACAAAACCTATTATCTCTTTATGAATCCAATTGATGCACATTTCATGTACATGTCTATCAAACTACTCCTTAAGCAGAAATCCAAAGTCAAGCCCTTCATTATTATCCAAAAAGGCAACTGCTTTCCAAAAGATGATGAACCTAGTTTAGTAGAAGTGGAAACAACTTCACTTAGAGTAAACCTATTAGGAACATATCCACACACAAGCATGTCTAGAAACAAAACTATAACCTCTCTTGGAAAGCTCAATTATTGAAATCTAGTTATAAGCAAAGTCTAAGTTACCGGATTCCTGTCAGGCATTTTATCAAACAACTTACACAGACTCAAAATCAACCTTTTGGAAATTAAATAAGGTAGGTCCCATATGTTAAAAATAATAATATTTTAAAATTTTTAAAAAAGCAGGCCCTACATTATAGTGTAGGGCCTGAAGAAGAAATAAATTAATATTAAAAATTGCCAGTTATCGTTGACCTAGCAGAAAATCGACGATCGTCAGCCTTTCTATTATTATGAGGTTATATTTAAACGTTTTCAAAATGTTAAAGTCTTATTTGTACTTTCTGAAATGAAGGGTTAAATTTGTTAATTGACGTTAAAATTAAGGTTAAAATTGACCCATTTGCCAAATTAGCATAAAAATTATGCTATTTCAATGCATCAAAAGCAAAACACAAATGTTCAACATGATCATCTATATTTTTACCATAGACTAAAATGTCGTCAAAGTAGACCACAACAAATTTCCCAATGAAAGATTTCAAAACATAATTCATTAACGTCATAAAGGTACTAGGTGCATTAGTATACGCAAATGACATTACCAACCAACACTGATATAAACCATATTTTGTTCTAAATGCATTTTTCCATTCATCACCCTCTTTAATATGAATTTGATGATGGAAATTCTTTAAATTAATTTTTGGAAAACATGCACAAAATATACAATTCATCAAGCATATTATTTAATCTAGGAATAGGATGCCTATACTTCAACTAGACTTTAATGACAACTCGACAATCTACACATATGCACCATATTGCATCCTTCTTAATCACCAAAACTAACATAAACTGAACATGGGCTAAGACTCACAATTACAAACACTTTTTGTACCAACTCATCAACTTTGAATCTCCTTATACTCCTTAAGGTTAGTCCTATAGGTTGCCTTATTAGGAATCGGTGAACATAGGACAAAGTCTATTTAGTGTTTAATGCCTCTTAAAGGAGGTAAATTATATGGTAATTCCTTGGGAAACAGATTCACAAATTACTACAAGTAAGAAACAATAGCACAACAAAAGAAGAGTTTAGATCATTAGCTCAAAATTGTTGCCTTGCTAACACAAAATTCTTAATCTCACTTTTTTTTAACCAAGGCAATGACTCTAACTTTTCTCCATATCTTGTGCACCTCAATTATAACTTGTCCTCACATTACTCAACACTTTGCCTTTTCCACTTTTCGGCTCACAATCACTCCTTCTGTCACTCTTCTCTTTGTTTTATGCACTTAGTTGTTGTGCTTTCAACTTACACTCTAATCTATCCTAATCCAATCCTTATATGCTTCCAATGGTTTGAGAGGTGTTAATACAATAATTCAGTTATTTATTAAAAGAGTATATTTATTTTGATAGCCATCATTGGTAACATTCTTGTCAAATTGCCATAGAGGCCCCAAGAATATATTATCAGTGTGCATTGGTACTACATCATAAAGCACCTTGTCCTTGATGTTGCCAATAAAAAACACCACTACAACTTATTTGTCCCCTTAACTTCTTTGTAATCATTCAACCATTGCAATTTATATGATTTAGGATGCTTCATTGTAGGCAATTTTAGTTTATTAACTAACAAATTAATTCCCTGTAGTAATGGCTAGGTATAAACCTCTTCCACGTATATCTTCATCTCCTCCCATGACTAAACAGGACTCTTACCATTCCTACAGCTACTAATCACAAATTGATGCCACCAAATAATAGTCTACAAATACTCTCCTCATAATTAGAATTCCTCTCTTGCTCCTCAACCAAATGTCTCCTAGAGGATTTAGATTGGAATGACAATTCTATACTATCCAAACTAGTGTTTGATGCCTTAAATTGATCGAAGAAGGTCTCCACGAACAACTTAACATCAATGCTAATACTATTTCACCACTACTCATGTTTTCCAAAACATGCAAAAAATTCACTAGAAATAAAAAATGGTTTTTCCTTATAGAATAATACCTTATAATTTTACACTCAAGATTCTTTGAACACAAATGTTTCACTCAATTTGGCTTTTCACGATAATGTTCTCACCCTTTTGACTTTTAACACTTAACTTTCACATATAAATTCTTCAGCAAGAACTTCATCAATGATCCTACTGAACCAATTAGTAAGAACCAAATGCAATTAAATTCAAGAAGAATTTTCAATGATAGTGAAATGTCAAAGAAGAGTAAACAAAGAATAAATAGCAAATCAATGTTAGTGAATGTCAAACATAAGTAAACAAGGAATAAACAGCTAATCAACTAATGAATCAAACAACAATGCTCTAGGAATAACCATCAATTAACAAATCAAAGATTCACAAAATGTTGCTGAATGCACATTTTTTCTTCTTTCTTTTTTTGGTTTTTATGATTTGCACAAATCATATTTAAGGTAAAACAATAATTATGTATGATTTACAAATCAATTATAATTAAAGTTATTAATTATGCATAAAAACACATAACCTAATATAAGAACTCAAAATTTATGAAGCAAAAGACATAACTTGGTGCAATATGAATTAATTAAAAAAGATGGAAGCAAATAAGGTTTACTTTAAGAATTGATGTCTAGTAAAAAAAAAGGAATAGAACAAATCAAAATTAATGCTACGCACAATAGGAATAGAAAATAACAACTAGAGATGAAAAGAAGTTAAATGATGGAACCTAATTCCAAACAACCAAAGCACTAATACCAATTGATAAGAAACCTATAAAAAGGTTAAACCTAAACCAAAAATGGAATTCATAACCCTATGATAGAATTTGAAAATAAGGGAGAACTTGATTCTAGCCAAAAATATTAGTTAAAATCAAATTTATAAGGATTTTGGATTGCCAAAAGTTGCCTTGATAAGATCATACTTACTTTTTAGGTAAATAACCAAATGAAACACTCATAATATATGAGAAAATTTTTAAAATTTGTATTATTAATCTGATGAAAAGAATAGACCCATATAACCTTTTATTTAGTTTTTTAGAATCCTAAAAAGGAAATGACTCAACTTATCCTTGACTAGGTGATGATAGAGGCATAAACTGATTGGGAAAATAGATATTCACTATTAAATAGGCGTCACAAATAAGAATGGAAATCAACTAAATTCTAAAATAAATCCTAATTAAATAAGGACTCTGAAATAAATAAGAAAAAAATAAAATAAGACATGTTTTTACTAAACACTGCTACACAACTGATAATACATCTAATATGCAAATTAGGACTAATGAACATATGAATTTGAGCCTCTAACGATTGATTCCTCATGTTTAACACATATTCAATTCTTTATGTTACAAAAAGGTGATCAATCTTAGAAACACATTAAATTCTTTAGGAACAGTCACCCTTTTAGCTTAAATTTCTCAAATTAGCCCTTGTAAAGCTTGCTTGCTTAGCTTGATCTTCGATCATGTCATCAGCCTACAATTCCTTGCAAAGGATCTTGAATCTATAAATTTGGATTTCATCATTCTTAAAGCTAACAAATTGGTTGAGACAATGCATAACCACAACATCCTTTAGTGTGTTGCTTAATGGATAACCTACAAAGATCTTCAAAGGGGGGCAAAGGATTAAAGCTGGGAGACTCTATTTCCACCTATATTTTCATACTTGGCAAGGAAGCTTTATATAGATTAATGAAGCACAAGATAGCCTTGGAACTAGGTTTCAAATTCCATAGTAGATGTAAGAGGATTGGCCTAGTAAATCTATCTTTTACAGATGATCTGATGTTT
This sequence comes from Erythroxylum minutifolium, assembly GCA_027123815.1. Classification (NCBI taxonomy): domain Eukaryota; kingdom Viridiplantae; phylum Streptophyta; class Magnoliopsida; order Malpighiales; family Erythroxylaceae; genus Erythroxylum; species Erythroxylum minutifolium. The sequence continues at coordinate 18,849,196 of JAOTJB010000006.1, read as the reverse complement.
TTTACAAGAGTTTAGGAGAATTCAATAAGGCTATTAATGAATAATATTCACCATTTAAAAGATCTATCAATACTAGAGATAAAAAATAGTAAGATTTAATTACAAGTTTCAGTAAGTGTTCAACGTCTGGAAGCTAGATTATTAGATGTAATAGGTTTAAACACTCACAAAATTCTTGTACTATACCTTTGTATCCCTTTGGCTACAAGGAGGATTAACTTTAGAGAGTACCTTCTTTTAGTGGAGAAAGTACAAAGAATACTAGGTAAATGGTGTAATAAAGATTTGTCTTATAGAGGTAGATTGTAGTTAGTAAAGTTTGTAATCAACTTCATACACATATATTAGGCTTCATATATGTTTTGTAAAAAAATCTAATCAAATCTTTCGAAATATTAATGAGGCAATTCCTTTGGATGATGGAAATCTTTAATTTAGAAACCATACACCCTAATAGCTAAAGAACTAAGATACATATGGAATGCAAATTAACACCTTCCACAATTAATGGAAAGTTGGATTGTAAGTTTGAAAGTAATAAACAAAATATTCTCATTAGAATAACACTTTAAATCCTCCAAAATACCACAAACTTTTCAAGTTTGATAAGATAAAAAGAAAAACAAAGATTAGCTGTTGAACGCCACAAATTGAATAGTTTGATAAGTTCCAAAGATAATGCAAGAACGTTAAACAAAACTCTCTAAAAAAAACTCAAATGTTGGATAATCATCAAATCATGCTTCTTACAAAGAGAATTAGCCTTGTTTGTATAGGAAAAAGGCTAAGACACAACATTCAATTCTAATTTAGTACAAATTGTAACTATCATTTAATGACAGACCCACAACTTGTAACTCCTTATTCTAATTAAGAGACATTAAAATCACACTTAATACAAATTGTAGCTGCCCATTTAATGACAGCCCCATAACTTGTAACTCCTTATTCTAATTAAGAGACACTAAAACTCACATTTAACAAAATCAAAATCCTAATTCGTGCATATTGAATTTACACAACAAATAACCTAAGCCCAACCTACTAAAGTTCAAAATAACAGCCTAAGATCCAAACACATGTCAAGGATGGTTGATTGGCATTTTTATTCTTCAATGGTTGGACTTATTCAAGCAATTTGGGTTGGATCATTGTCTTTATGATTTGAACATGTTTGGATCATGTTAATAGGTTTAAGCTCTTCTTGCATACATGGACTCTTGAAAGAATATAGGTCAGCTTGTTCCTTCCAAATGTCTTCAAGTAAGCAAATTAATGCTTCTTTCATCCTTTTAGCTAAAACTTTTGTCATTGGCCCTCTATGAATAGTTAAAGGATCTTGCTTCTTGATGTTACCTCCAATGTTGGTCGAATCATCCCCTTGTTGATTCATAGCATTCCCCTTTCCCAAAAGGATTCATTCTCAAATCATCACCTTCAATACCTGCATCAAATGAAGTTAAATCAGAAATATTAAAAGTGGAACTTACATTGCTATACTCACTTGGTAAATCTAACTTGTATGCATTGTCATTGATTCTTTGAAAAACTTGAAATGGAACATCCCCTCTTGGCATCAATTTGACTTCCTCTGGCTAGGAAATCTCTCTTTCCTTAAGTGTACTCAAACCCAATCACCAGGTTCAAATACAATCTTCTTATGGTTCTTATTGTGCTGCTTTTCATATTGAAGAATTCTTTTTCTATTTCTGCACACATACCCTTTCATACAAGGCTTTAACAAACTTTTCCTTTTGTTTTCCATCCAAATTATCTTTATTAATTAGTAAAGGCAGCAAATCCATAGGAGTTAATAGATTGAACTCGTACCAATAGAAGCTGATTTGGGCTTGGAGAGATCAATCAATCCTATAACCTTTATTTATTCATTAAATAGGCCTAATTAGAAGGCTATGTTATTTTGATCATTTTAGGATATCTCTAACTAATTTGGGCTACCTAAAAGTCCACTTTCTATATTTGGCTTTAAGAATCAGTTTCGAAAATGCTTTCCTAAATCTTAGGGATTTCATAATTTTTATGAATAAATCATTGCTAAAAGATAGATTAGGGTTTTCTTTAGCCAATATAATTACATATTTGTATAAGAATTCAGATTGGAATTTTTATGAAATTGGTGAGGTTATTCACTTTGTTGGTTTTTCATTAAACTCGGAACTTATCAAGTTTATTCCTTGGGACATTCATTTGACTTATCACTCTCAATCTCTTCTTTTCTAGAGTGTGTTGTCAATATCCTTCTTTGTAACTTTGGTTTGTGTTTCTTTAAACATTGGTCAAGGTTTTTCTTAAAAAGAGAAATGATTTAGCTTTTCTAGAAATTCCTTTCAACTTGTTCGGGGGTTCCTAGTACCTTATTTTTGGGGTTCACATCAAACACTTCTCCTAATTCTTCAAGTTTCTTCAAAGTATAGCTCTCAAAAGTGTGGAGAGAGTCTTGTTTACTACTTCTGTTTGTCCACCCATTTATGGATGACAAGTTCAATAAAACATCCTTGTACCCAACTGGCTCCAAAGTGTTTTCCAAAAGTGTCCATCCATTTGTGGATGACAAGTTCAATAAAACATCCTTGTACCCAACTTGCTCCAAAGTGTTTTCCAAATTGGCTAAGAAAGTTCACATCTCTATCACTCACAATTGTCCTTGAAAGGCGACGCAATCTCATAATTTCTTGGAAGAACAGTCCCCTACATGCGTGGCATCCTTTATTTTATGGCCAGGAATGAAATGTGCCATCTTGCTAAACCTATTAACAACAAAAATAGAATCTCTTCCCCTTTTTCCCTAGGTAAATCCATGCCAAAGTCTATTGACATATCAACCCAAAGCTCATTAGGAATAGGAAGAGGAGTATAAAACCATGAGGCATTACTCTAGATTTAACTTGTTTCCATGTAATGCATTTTTCGTATATTCGTTCAACATCTCCTTTCATTTGTGCCAAGACAAAATGATCACTTAACACATCCAAAGTATTCTTTATTCCAAAATGTCCCATTAACCCACCACTAGGTGCCTGTCTCATAAGTACTTCTCTCACTAAATATTAAGGAACACACAACTTGGTTTCTTTGAAAAGAAAACCTTCATGCCTAAAGAATTTGCAAAAATCCCCTTTCGCACATACCTCATAAATGTTATCAAAATCAAGGTGAGAATATACAAATCTTTAATGTACTCAAATCCTAATAATTTTGCATCAAGATTAGAAATTAGAGCATGCCTTCTAGAAAGAACATCAGTGACCACATTTTCTTGACTTTGTTTGTACTTGATGATGTATGGAAAGGATTCAATAAACTCTACCTATTTTGCATACCTACAACTTATCTTTCTTTGTCCTTTGAGATATGTCAAGGACTCATGTTTTGTGTATATAATGAATTCCTTGTACCAAAGATAGTGCTACCATGTCTCTAAGACTCTCACTAAGGCATAAAACTCCTTATCATATGTCAGGTAGTTAACACTTGCTCCACTTAGCTTCTCACTAAAGAACGCAATTGGTCTACCTCTTGCATTAAGACTCTGCCAATATTTATTCCACTTGCATCACACTCAATCTCAAAAGTTTTAGCAAAGTTAATGAAAGCAAGCAAAGGTGCTGAACTAAGTTATTCTTTAAGCAAGTTAAAAGCATCATCTTGTTCAAAATTTTTTTGATGCATTCAGTTAATGGTGTAGCAATTGTAGAGAATCCTTAATGAATCTTTTATAAAAGCTTGCAAGACCATGAAAACTTCTGACATTACTAACACAAATAGATTTTGACCATTCTCTAATTACTTTTACTTTCTCTTGATCAACATGTATTCCTTTATCATTCACATCTTAACCAAGAAAAGTAAGCTAATTAGTGCAAAAAGATTTCTTTACGTTAACATATAACTTTTCCTTCCTAATTGCATAAAAATAACCCTCAAATGTGTTACATGATCATCCTAATTCTTGTTATAAATAAAATAGGAACTGCACATGGACTCAAGCTATCATGAACATATCCTTTTTCTACAAACTCACTTACTTGCTTTTGGATTCCCTTGGTCTCTTCATGATTGCTGGCCTATTTGGAATGCTTGCTCCCTGAATAAAATCAATTTGGTATTCAATTCCTCTAATTGGTGGAAAACCATTAGGAATTTCTTAGAGAAAGATATCTTCATTTTCCTGCAAAAGATTATCAATAACACTAGTCAAACTCTAATCAATTTTGTTAGAAGTAATCAAAACATCCTTGTATATAAGTACAAGTAAGAGCTGTCTCAATGTTAGTGCTTTCTTCACATCACTAGTGTTTGCATAAATACTCATTTTTCTTCCACTCAGTTCATCCTTTTTTCTCTCTCCTTGTGTTTCCAATTACTCTTAGTTTTACCACTCAATGCACCATTTTCTTTTTTCTCTCTGTCTTGCTTCCTCCCAAAAGTTTCGACCAATGAAGATGCAAGCCCTTCATATTGTTGTTTTATGTGCATTTGGTCTTCAAAAATTGCCTTTTGTGAGTTGAAACTTTTTTCCATCCATTCTCAAAGAGATTAGGTCCTTGAACCCATCATGAATCATCTTCCTATCATATTGCCATGGTCTTCCTAACAACATATGCCCAACTTACATAGGTACCACATAACACTACACCTCATCCTTATATCTACCAATGGAGAAAGAAACTAATACTTGCCGATTCACCTTCACAACACCACTATCATTTAACCATTGTAATGTGTATGATTTTGGTGTTGGAATTTTATTGCTTAAGTGCTACAAATTCCATTTGACACACCAAGATATATTTGAAAGTGCTTGGGCTTCATGTAAGCAGCTAGCCCTCAACTTAAGGGAGCTTAATGAAGCTTATGTAAGCTATAAGTGGCTTGACATGACTTTCCCTTAGCTCAAATGTCTAAAGCTAGCTTAAGGTGAGCTCGTGGGAGCTCATTAAAATTAGTTAATAGCTAGAAAGTTAGGGATAAGCTTAATTGGACTCAATTGAGATTACCCCAACTCATCTTTGGTTCTTGGGAATTGAAGCTAGTTATAAATGTGTTCACATTAGTTAAGCTAGAAGAGCTAATTAAGGAGCATGAGATGGAGTTGAAACCCAATGCTTAATTGATGGGAGACCCAATAGGAACTTGTCCTAAAGAACCTTCAACAAGATGGAATATGCCCAGGAGTGACTAGAATCAAACACAGATGAAAGCATAAGAAACAAAATTGAAAAGATAGAAATAGAACACAAAGAGAAAAGGAGTTAGAAGAATGTTGGTCAATGGAAAGAACCCTAAGAGAACTTGTCTATTAGAATCCTAGCAAGAATGTTGGTCAATGGAAAGAACCCTCAGAGAACTTATCTCTTAAAACTCTATCCTTGGGACACCACAAAGGAAGACGACTCCTTCGATAAGTCAAGTATTCTCAAAGAATACAAAGAAAGCAAGAATGATCTCAATAATAGTCAATAGTATTTCTAAATGAAAAATCCCTTTCCAAAGTACATAGAGGGTGCCTATTTATAGGAAAACTTCCTAACTTAATGTCCTAAAGAAGAAACTAAATGAAAGGAAACAAATCAATCCCTAAAAGGAAACAAAATAAGGTGTTGACTAGATGACCTTCTTTTAAGGAAAACAAAAAGGAAACTAATTAAAACATGATCTGAACATATTGGGCCTTATAGATCACGTCTTTCTCCTTATTTTTAAATGGCACATGGTATTTTAAGTGAGTTCTCCTAATTGGACTCCATGTGGGCCTTTGAACACTTCATATTGGGCTTTAAGGAGTAAGACAATGCCTCTTGGACCTTTATGAGATGAAATCTAACTCAACAACATGGGCTCTATCTCTTGAAGGTCTTGGATCAAACAATTCAATGCTGGCTTCATTGCTTTGGCCCTAGCTCTTGTCATTAGGCCTCTAACATCTTGTAATGGATCTTTAGGAACATTAGACTTGAATGTTGGGCCTTTGATATGGGAATTCAGTCCCTTGCCTTGCACATTCAAACTTGAAATCTGATCCAATTTCAACTCCTAAGCCTCCTTTTGCAAGCTCATGTCCATACAAGTCATATCCTAGGCTTCCTTGAGGCGGATCACACTATGTATGCTTCTTTTCTTTTCTTTTCTTTCACGTGCCCATGGTTCTCCATCATTCCTTACAATGGCCTATTGAATGCCCCTAACTCGTCCCCTCAAGATTCTCTTCTTCTCAAACAAGTTGCCAAATCTAACATTTCAGTCTTGCAGTTTTGAGCTTCAGACCATACATTTGTCTTTGATGTTCCCATATATAGCATTCCAGCCAGAAGCAACAACACTGTCACACTCTAGACTGGTGAGCCACATTACTTGGAACATGAAAGGTTGTGCCCGAGGATTTAGTACTTAACACGGTTCACATTTTACCAACATAGGGGAATGGTCTGAATGCAGTCGTGGGAGGTGTTGTATTTCTGTGTCGAGATACAACAGTCGCCACTCTAGAGTGCCCAACACTCTGTCGAGCCACTCTTGTATTTTCGCCAAACCCCTATGTTGATTGTACCATGTATATGTAAGGCCATCAAAACCCAAGTCAATTAGGCCATATTGAGACATCATTGTCGCGAAACGGGAACATTGGGAGGGCGAGGGTGTTGTTCCTCCAAATTTCTCACTACTATCACATCTATCATTCAGGTCACTAAGAAACATCTATAGCAATACTATGTCCTGTGCAAGATCCTCAAAGGCTGACCAAAGTCTGTTACAAACCTCTTTTGTAAGACTGGCGTACACTGCCGTCAACAACCATTCACCTTTGTTTAGATGCTTTACGATGGCATTAACAAAATGAGATATAGAAGACACTACCTCGAGTTGCACCTTGTGATCGTGCCAAAATATCCAGACACCCCCACTTCTACCATTTGGATCTGCAAGATAAATTTCGAGAACTTCAGTTTGCAAGCCACTCTTTGAGCTTAGATGCTCGAAATTCTTGGCTCAACCAAAACAAAAATCGAGGGCTTCAACCACCCCAGCATATCTATAACATTATGATAAAATTGGCGACTTCCCACCCCTCAACTGTTCCATAAGAGAATATCCATTAACACCCATGTTATCTTTGTCTATGACTTGACGTTCCTTGGACTGAGCACACACCCTTAAAGCAGCACACATGTCATCGTATGAAAGGACTGCAAATTATTGACTACTTGGGATAACAGTACCATGCTGATCACTATATGTAAACCCATAATGGGTTTTGTCTGGAAATTCCTCATAAAGAGAGATGTCCTTCATAAGTATATCCCTCCTTATTAGAGTGTTCTCAACTTATTGCACCTGTGCTTGTGAGCCCCCACCAATTACTCCAACCTCCAGTCTCTTTACCTATGGGGTACTTCTCTCTTTATCATTTGATAAGTCTTGTTCCGATGTGGTCTCTGCTTCCCCACGAGCAACCAAGACTTTACCACTTTGAGCCTCAGAAATTTTTTCCCCAGTAAGCCAAATTTGGGTACTAGTGGGTTTATTAATAGTACTAGCCTTCCCTCTATCCCTCTCCTGGCCCATTGTACGAGTAGGCCCTATTTCCTTTGGTGGACTTTGACTAGTCCCACTTGCCCATTCTTGCTATTTAAATTTTTAGCATCTCCCGCATCCAAATCATCATCCAAAATCATAAATCTCGACCCTAACTTCAAACCGATACCAGTGTTATCCCCTCCCTGACTTTCGCCCCTTATCTTGCCTCTCTTCCATGATTTTTGGGTTTAGCAATCATCCAAGGGCCAAAGTCTGCGGTCCTAGTTTCTACCTCCCCTTCCTGCGCGTTACTGTTCTTTGCTACATTTGCCTTGCCGCCATGAGACGTCCTGATCTGCTACTCATCACCCCCACCACGGGTGCTAGAACATGGTTCTTGTAAGGACATATAGTATGACCATTTCTCCCAGATGAAAATATATCATCTTTAAACCTTCATATTCCATGTTCTGCCACTCCCCAGCCACCTTGATTCGTGGGACAAGGGGCTCATGGAGGTTAACCTCAATGCTTACTCTTGCAAACTTTCGACAGGAGGCATACAAGGCATTTTCATCCACTTTAATCGCTCTACTAATAGTACTCGCTATGGCTAGGAGTACCCTCTCATTGTAGTACTCGACAGGAAGACCCACAAAGCACTCCCATACAATGATGTAATCAATGGATGTTGGATCCCGTTTTTAGGATTTTTTCTATTTTTATTTTATTTATTTATTTTATTAAATTATCAAGCATGAAAATAAATTAGAATCTATGAATTAGAAATTTTTAGAGTTTAATATGGTATATTATGAATTTTGTAAGGTGGTATAAATTAAAAGAAGGAGTTAGTAGGAATTTCATGAATA
>JAOTJB010000006.1:18785820-18823431 GCA_027123815.1 Erythroxylum minutifolium | reverse complement strand
GTGCATCCTCGTGTGGATACCGGTAGAGGACATTCGCGAGTAGCAGTGTCTACGAATCTGAAAAACAACCACCAATCTGTGTCAAAAGAAAAGGTATTTTGCGCATCCTGTATGTTTTCGGTTATACATTATGTTGTTTTATGGTCTTTTCCGCAGTGTATTGTGAATGCTTGGGCCATACGCGATCCGACAACAAGGACTCAAACTCTCCCTCACATGCCCCTTTTCCAATAGTTTATCCACTTGCTTTTGAAACTCTTTTGTCTCCTCAGGGTTACTCCTGTAAGCTGGATGGTTAGGAATCTGAGCTCCAGGCATAAAGTCTATATGATGCTCTATGCTCCCAAGGGTGGCAGTCCCTTGGGCATCTCCTCAGGAAAGACATATGAATAATGCTATAAAAGAGATGAAAACACACTACGAAAAGAATCAAGAGGGTTAGTATCATAATCTAAACACTCTCTATATCTCACTATCACTAGTGCTCTCTTCTCTCCAGTTGCTCTCCTCAAATCTTTTCCCTCAACAAACAAGCTCACTTTTCTCTCTTTCTTTTCACTCTTTTTTTCTCTCACTGAGCTCTTCTCTTCTGCACATCCCACTTTCTTTTCCTCACTCGTGCAGTCACTCACCATTGGCTAATTTCTTTTGTCTTTTGGGCCTCTTTTCCCTCATCATTTTTCTTTAACTCACTACCCAAACCCTCCTCTCTTTGCAAAGATTTGATTTGGTCTAGGTAAATCTCATGAGGAGATAAAGGGACAAAATTGAAGTTTCTACCTTTGAAATTGAATGTGCACTTGTTTGTGTACCCATCATATGAAACCTGCTTATTAAACTGTGAAGGCCTCCCAAGCAACAAACGTCTTGCCTTCATGGGTATCACATCACACAACACCTCATCCTCACACCTCCCTATTGAAAATGGCACCAATACCTGTCTAGTCAATTTCACATTCGCACTATCATTAAACCATTGCAAACTATATGGCTCTTGATATTTCCTATAGGTCAAGCCTAATTTCTCCACCACAGTTCAACTAGCCCCATTGGTATAGCTACCCCCATCTATGATCAGATTACAAACCTTACCTCCCATTAAACATCTAGAATGAAATAAGTTCTCCCTCTGATCAAGAATCTCATCTCTCACTCTAGCACTTAGTACGCTCCTAACTACAGGTGCTTCCCCTATGACCACTCTCTCCACACATTCATCATCATCATCATAAACATTATCACAAGGTAAATCATCAACATCACTATCCTTAAAATCAATAACCCTATTATCCCTTATATACATCACTTTTTTATTAAGGCATTGAGAAGCAACATGACAAGAACCTAAGCATTTAAAACATTTGATAGTAGAATGAGAAGTAGCTTGAGTTGAAGAGTTACCTTTTTGATTAGCCCTATTAATCGACTTCTTTAGGGTCTCCTTGAAGTCTACTCCGTTGTCCTTGGACTTCTCCTTCTTTTTGGGCCATTTTGAGCTCCATGGATAGCTAGAACTCAACCCACTCCTTACTTTCACTTTTGAGCTCAATTGCCTCTCCACTTTTATGGCCATATTCACTATATCTTTAATCTCCGCATAGTGCTAAAGCTCCACCTCATTTGCTATCTCCCTGTTCAATCCACTCAAGAACATTGCCATGGTGGCTTAGCAACCTCCATATCCTTGTAGTAGTCCTCAACTGACTTAGACCCTTGGGTGAGTCTTTAGAGTTTTTGACATATCTCTCGGTAATAGTATGAAGGTACAAATCTCTTCCTCATACATACCTTCATTGCTGCCCAAGTAGTGATGGGTCTCTCTCCATTCCTCCTCCTAGAAGTTACAAGCTAATCCCACCATATTAGTGCATAGCCTGTAAATTCAACAGCAGTAAATTTTACCTTTTTCTCCTCTTAGAAATTGTGGCACTTGAAAATCAAATCAACCCTCCTTTCCCACTCCAAATATGCCTCGACATCATTCCTACCCTTGAAGGTTAGAATATGCATCTTGATGGATTTGAGGTCTCCATGTCGCCTGTTGAGTGGTTCTCCTCTCTGAGCTCTTCTAGGCATACGCTCCTTATACTCCTCCTCCTAATCATCAAAATCCTCCTCCTCAGGCTCATACTGTGATGGTAGTGGTCGATGAAAAGATGGTACTTGTTGTCGAAATGTAACGCACCTAGCTTGAGTTTCCTCGTGTCCCTCACTCCTAAGCTCATTAATTTGTTGAGCTTACCTCTCTATGGTTTCCATCATTTCCATGAAGTGAACATTGAAGCACTCAAATTATTGTTAAATGGCTCTCAAAGTGAAAGCATTCATCTCCCCTACTCATCCTTCATCTTGGTTTCCACCTTCCTGTGACATTTTATGAATGTTCTTTTGTGCAAAAAAAATCAAAGGTTAGTAGAAAACATCCTCACAATCACTCCCTCAAATGTTTCACCTGAGGATGAATTTTTATTTTACTCTCCCCTTGTGTTTCACTCAATTCTCAACTTTTACCCTCTTTTGTTCTCACACTCTCTAGCCTTTTATCACTCAATCTCCCCTTAGTTCAAGTCGCACTTCGGAACCAATCTCTAATAGATCAAGAGATTCAACAAGGGGCATCATGAAATCTAACAACTAATTTCCAACAATGAGTTTGACATAATGTACCCGAAATCAAGCTAAAACAAGGACTTCCAAGAACATACAATTCAAGAATGGAAGAACAACAATTTGCACAAATATTTCTTTCTTTTCTTTTTGTTTCTTTTTTTCATTCTTTCTTTTCTTTTCGTTTCTTTCTTTTTTCTTTTCGTTTCTTTCTTCTCTTTTTCACTCTTTCTTTTTCTTTTCATTTCTTTCTTTTTTTATATAAGCAGAATATTCAAAGAACAAAAATCAAGAAGAATAGATAAAACCCTAGTCAAAATCACACTTGAGTTTTGATGAGAATCTGATGAACTTGATGGTGATAGTGGCTGCCTTCTATGTCCATTGGAGTTGAATAGGAATTCACCTCTGAATCAAGCTCTGATACCAAAAATAACACGCACCACGGAAGGGTTGAGTTAGATGGATGAATTTTTGGTGGTTTTTTCTTAGAGGATTGAATTTGGCTATGAAGGAATTAAGATGAACAGAATTTTTCGAAACCCTAAGCTAATGGATACGCAAGGCTAATCTCTACAACTTCTCTTAGAAACTTGTTCCAAGCAATCCCGATGATCAAAATCAACTAAGAGAAAGGAACCAAAAAACACCTCACAATTGAAGAATTGATAAGTGAAATTAGGTTCTTACTGAAACGAAAACAAAAGGATAATTCCTTACCGAAGTCGATGGCTACAATAATAATAATACCAAAATCTTCCTATTTCTGACCCTAATGAGCCTATTTATACCTTGTTCAATTAATAAAAGGTTAGGATAAAATACATGGAAGCCTGAACTAAAACAAAGGTTTAAAAATAATAAAAATAAGAAAGAATTTCTCTTGGGCTTAAGTGAATTAAATAGCTCAAGTCCTATTTAATTAACATATAGTCAACTTCTACGTTACTTAGGCTTAAGTGATGGAACATTAAAATTAGCCCAAGTCTTCATGTCTTCAAACCCCAAGTGTGACTGGTCTAAGTATTCGAGTTAAGTAAATTAATTTGGGTTATAACCCACTAAACTCTCCTCCAATAGGCATGGAACTCTCCACCCTCTCCAAATAGAAGCCCACATGCATGTAAAGAGCCTCCTTAAGTCTCTTGCCTCTAACTTTGGTCATAGGCCCTTCTGGCATGACAAGCTCGCTTCTTGGGCCTCTAACATCCACGCCTAGTCCATTTGTTGTAACCCTAGTCTTGCTTACATTAGACTATGCGCTTAATTTCTATAGAAGTGGAGTCCAAGTTTGCTACTTTCCTAATTGCAATCAAGTAAAGATAACATCTTTCCTAGTGCTTGAACGTGAATTAAAGTACCTTCCTATTTTGTATTGCTTAGAACTTGCTTACTTCCCATTTGCTTCACTTTCTTATTCAATTACTTTCTTGTTTTGCCTTTAGTTTCCCATTTTATTTCTTGCCTCATTCATCTTTCTTTAGCTTCAAGTTTGTGTTGAGGTAATCACTTCCTTAATTCATTTCTTATACCTTTTCCTTTACTTGGTTTCCATGTTTCTCCACTTTCCCATCAATTTTCCATCCTAATACTCTTAGTGCTAACTTCCTTTTTTTTTCCTTTTGTTTTTAGAGTTGCTGATACAAGAAGCTATGGAAACAATGGAGATCAAGGTGCCACACGCTAAGACAAACTTACTTTGCCAAGTGGACCTATTACAAGGCACTGTGCAGCAAGGCTTAAATAGGCACTTCAAGGGTTTGTTCAAAGTCACATTACATCTCACCTTGATGACAAGGTTGAACCATCCATGGAGAATTCAAGTGGAGTAGTCAAGCTTGTGATTCTTCTAGAGAGGACGTGTGGAGGGGCTAATACTTAGCTAAATTTCAAGACAAGATCTTATGGGCTTAATTTAATACATTGGGCTTGTTATTTAACCTTTATTTATTAGGGCCAAATGACTTGTTATAGATTGGATATTTATTTGCAAGCTTGCCTTAGTTTATTTTACGCTAATTTTGGACAACCAAGAATGTGGGCCTAAGTAGAGTGCTCCATTAGGCCCATTCCCCCTTAGGTTTATTTAAGTTATTTTGGTCTTATTTAAGTTAGTTTAGCCTAATCTTAAGTAGATTAGGATCAGATTGTATTATTGGGCAATAACTCCTAAACTAGTTAAGATTAGGTTTGTTTTTAGCATTAAATGAGTTTGTAACCTATTCCTTTTAGGGTTAAGACGTGAGAAAGCGTATAACACCTTATTTTATCCTTGTAAACTTCAAATAAGTTGATTGATGAAATTCAAAGATATTCTCTTCAAGAAAGGCGTGTTCTTTTTGTTGTTACTTCAAGGATTGCATCACTTATCAAGGTAATCGCTTATGGCGTGTTCAATTCTTCTATTTTCTTTGGGATTAGGTCTCAATTTCATATAATTGGGGTTTGAACTAGCATGTTCTTAGAATAGAAAGATTGGGGGTTTGATTCAATAGGATTAGACGGCTTCAAGAACCTTGTTTTCTTGTGGTTTCCGTATCAGTTGTTGAGCCCTCCTTTCCCTTGAAGTCCCCTTCCCTTTGCATATTCATCTCCTTTATTCTTCTTCTTTATTTTCCACACCTTATTTCCCCTTTTGATTCATTGATAATTTTATTTTGGGATTCTAGTCTTGGCTGCCACTTGGTTTGATTACTTCTATTTGATTGCATCTTGTTTCAAATAAGGATACTATAGAAAGCAAGTTGACTGATAAAAGGCAATAGTGTTTGCATTGTAGAAAAAGTTAATTTTTATGCAATACACGAGTTTTTTGGCATCTGTTAAGTGTATACACGTGAGGCTAAGTGGTGAGGTCCATATTGTTTTTTGTTCACTAACATTTTGTAGTTCATAAACATGTCTCAAGAAAATGAATCACATGAACAAGATCTTAAAGTCTTTATGAAGGTTGTGCAAGATCAATTACAAAGGTTGAATGCTAGGTTGGATGACATCCAATTCACATTAAACTCCAAAGGTCCTAGATGGACATTCTATGAAGAGGATGAAGATGTGCAATAAGAAGATTAAGGCCCAACACCAGCAGAGGTAGACAAGCTCTTAACAACATAAAATTGAAAATCCCTTCTTTTCAAGCCACAAACGATGCTGAATTGTTTTTAGAGTGGGAGAAAAAAGTAGAACATGTATTTGAGTGTCATACATAGTGAAGAGAAAAAGATAAAAACTTGATGCTATTGAATTTGGTGATTATACTAGTATTTGGTGGTATCAATTGTAGGTAGTTATAAGGCGGAATCTTGAAAGACCAATCAGCACATGGCAAGAAATGAAAGCCATCACGAGAAAGCGCTTTGTCCCAAGTCATTACTATCGAGACTTGTTCAAGTGGCTGTAAAGATTGAGGCAAGGATCCATGAGTGTTGAAGAGTACCACCAAGAGATGGAGATCATTATGATTAGGGCCAATGTTGAGGAGGAATAGGAGCTACTGTGAGAAGATTTCTTGATGGTTTGTGCCTTGAAATTGCTTCCGTTGTAGAGCTACAAAATTTCCTTGACATGGATGAGTTGTTGCATAAGGCCATCATGGTAGAAAAGCAATTAAAGATACAAAATGGTGCTAGATCAAGTTCCTAAAGAAAAGCTTGAAGGAGTCCAAAAATTCCTTCAAATCCAAGGGAGACATCAAGCCAAAGGAGGAAAGTAAGCCTAAATTCTCTACTATGAATCCTAAGGGTAAAAATGACTCTAAATCCTTTTGTTCTACTCTTTCTTCTAAAGATAAGTGCTCTAAATGTCAAGGTTTTGATCATATTACTTCTCAATGCCCTAATAAAAGAACTATGATTTTGCTTTATAATGGTGATGTTGCTAGTGAAAGTAGTGACAATGATGATTTTGATGATGTGCCTCCATTGACGGATGTTTTTGATGTTGATTGTGATGTTGAGGTTGGTAAAGCCCTTGCGACTAGGCGTGCTCTTAATATCCAAGTAAAAGAAGATCTTGAAGAAAAGTAACATTAGCACAACTTTTATACAAGGTGTCTCATTAATGGTAAAGTTTGTAATATGATCATAGATGGTGGAAGTTGTACCAATGTTGCTAGCACATTACTTGTTGACAAACTTTTGTTGCCTACTTTGAAACATCCTAGACCATATAAATTGCAATGGCTTAATGATTGTAGCGAGGTGAAAGTCACCAAACAAATGATGGTTGCATTTTCTGTTAGCAAGTATCATGATGAGATTTTATGTAATGTTGCACCTATGTGCTCTGGACATGTTTTGCTTGGTAGGGCATGGCAATTTGATAGAAAAGTTAGGCATGATGGATACAAAAATTACTATTCTTTTCCTTTCCATGGTAAAAATATTGTGATGAATTCTCTTAGGCCCATTTAAGCTTATGAGGATCATGTGAGGATTAAGAAAGAATGCAAATTGTGAGTAAAAGAAAAGAAAGAGAGAGAGGTCAAAAAGAAAGAGAAAGAGAAAAAATAAAACGAGTGGGGAGAATGAAGAAAAGAGAGTGACTTTATTTGCTGGAAAAAGTGAGATCAAGAGAGCTTTAAATGTGAAGAATCTTATATACTTTTATATAAAGATGTTTCCTTAACTATTAATGAGCTTAATCTATCTTTATCGTCTAGTGTTTTGTCTTTGTTGCAGGATTTTAGTGACTTATTTAAGGAGGAGATTCCTAATGGATTGCCCCCTTTGGGAGACATTGAACACCATATAGACTTCCTTCTTAGAGCTTCAATTCTGAATAGGCCTATGTATAGAGCCAATCTGGAAGAAACTAAGGAGATCCAAACACAATTTGAGTAGTTTATGAAAAAGGGCTTTATGAGAGAAAGCTTGAGCCCATGTTTTGTGTCGGTTATACTTATTCTTAAGAAAAATGACAAATGGAGAATGTGTGTTAATTGCACAGCCATCAACAAAATCAAGATGAAATATTGTTACCGTATCTCTCATTTAGATGATATGCTTGATGAGTTTCATGATGTTTGTATATTTTCTAAAATTGATCTTAGAATTGGGTATCCTCAAATTCACCTGAGAAAGGGTGATGAGTGGAAACTTGCTTTCAAAACTAAGCTTGGGTTGTATAAGTGGTTAGTTATGCCTTTTGGTTTAACTATTGCACCCAGTACTTTCATGAGTTTGATGAATCATGTGTTTTGCCCTTTTATTGGAAAGCATTTGGTTGTCTATTTTGAAGATATTCTAGTGTATTCTAGAAGTTTAGATGATCATATGAAACACTTGCATGATGTTATTGGACTTTTAAGAGAGAATAAGCTTTATGCCAATTTAGAAAAATGTTCCTTTTGAATAGATATTGTTGTATTTCTTGGTTTTATTTTCGGTGCTAAAGGACTTTAAGTTGATGAAGAGAAAGTGAAGGCAATTAGAGAATGGCCAACTCCCAAGAATGCGAATGAAGTTCGAAACTTCCATGGCTTAGCAAGCTTCTATAGGAGATTTGTGAAGGACTTCTCTACTATTGCTGCTCCTTTGAACAAATTGGTTAAAAAAATGTAATTTTTAAATGGGTTGATTCACAAGAGGTTGCTTTTAACACCTTGAAAGAAAAATTGACCAATGCTCCTCTTCTTATTCTTCTCGCTTTTTCTAAAGTTTATAAGGTTAAATGTGATGCTTCTAGAATAGGCATTGGTGTTATTTTAATGCAGGATTCTAAACCCATTGCTTATTTTAGTGAAAAATTAAGTGGTGCTGCTTTAAATCACTTCACTTATGATAACGAGTTGTATGGTTTAAAAAAGTCTTTAGAGACTTGGCAACATTACTTGTGGCCAAAAGAATTTATCATTCATTCTGATCATGAAAGTTTGAATTTTCTAAAGTCCCAAGGTAAATTGAACAAGAGACATGCTAGGTGGCCGGAATTTATTGAAACTTTTCTTTATGTAATGATGAAAATGGTTTGGCCATAGAAGAGGAAAATGATGATGATGATTTTTTGGGTTTAATCATGAAGTTGTAGGTCCATTTGAAGCCATTTGGGCTTTGTAAGGCTACAGCTCATATTGATCCATTGGTTTATGATGAAGACGAGTTTGAGAAGCTCATTAGAGAAGCCCAAGACGTCCAAGAAAGCTGCTGCTCCATTGGTTAGTGGCATGGAGTTGTGATCACCTAATTGAAGCTAATAAAAGCATCCAATGCTCATTATTTCCATTTTAAAGTTATGTTATTTTTCCTTTATTGTTTTGGTTGTTTTAAAAACTTAATTTTTTGTTTGAATTCAGTTAAGCCCACAGGCCATAGGGATCAATTTTGTGACTTTCCATTTGCAACCTTTCCTTATTTATATGTTGATTTATTTCCATTGTAATGCGACTTGTGTGAATCAATTAAAATTTTGAATTTTAGCCAATTTTTATGTGATTTATCCTTAGGGTTGTTAGCTTTCCAAAACTATCATTTGGGTTTGATAGTTTTCCAAAAACTATTCGTTTTTACATCAACATCTTATCGCCAGATTCGAGCTGCCTGCACTAAATCAGTCATATCTTCCAAACCACACATTCAATTCACACAAAGTTTATATTTCTGGAAATTTCACAGAAAATACTAAAACTTTTATTAATATCTTTTATCAAAATTCCCATCCCATCGATCCAGAATTCGTCTATAATCAAACAGTTTCGTTTTTTACATCAATTTTATCTTATCGCCAGGTTCAACCTACTCGCATTAAATCAGTCATATCTTTCAAACCACACATTTGATTCACACAAACTTTATATTTCTGGAAATTAGATAGAAAATCCTACAAATTTCATTAAGACCTTCCCTAAAATTCCCATCCAATCGATCCAGAATTTATCCATAATCAAACTATTTCCACCATAACGTATTCACCAAAATCTGACCACAACTTCTCCAATCAACCTGAGCCTTAATCAGCCTGCTTGCCCCCACATTTACACCTAAAACGCTATCACTCATGCATATCAATAGCATACACACATGCGCAAATTGATTTTTTTACACATTATAATAACTGTTTATGCACTGATTTGACATATTTTGGGGTATAAATGATTTTTATTAAAGTGATTATGATGTGGATAGCGGATATTTTTGTCTTGAAAATTGCTTTGGTGAATTATATTACTGATTTAGAATTTTTGATGAATTTGAGAGATTTAGAATTTATGTATGATTTTGGACTAGAAAAAATGCCAAGGGGCAAGACAATTGATAAATGGTAATAGAAACAAGTTTCAAATGGTAGTAGAAATTATTGATAAGTGACATTAAGATTTAATGACAAGTGTCATAGAAAATTGGGAGACAATTGGATTAGAAATTGGAAACAAATAGACTAGCTATTTAAAACACTAAGTGGAGACCACAAGGTGGTGACATGTGGCAAGTGACAAGTGTCACTTGCCTTGCCACACACCTCACTTTCGTATGGCTTAATTGAAAGACAACCATTTTGGTCTTTCATTTTATTTCTTTGGCTAAAGCTCTCTCTCTTCATTTTGTTCTTCATCTTCTTCATTTCTTCTCTCCACAACACGCTCTTCTCTCCAACCATCAACGTTAAGCTTTGTTATTATCCTTCAACTTGCCACTCCATATATTCATGCCTTCACTTTGATGATGAAAGCTAGCCTTTCCTCCCTAAAATGGTGTTGATCACAAGATGCTTTAAAAAGCCAGGTTTTACATGATTGAAGAAGAAGCTTGGAGTTTAATCAAGTAAGTACATATTTGATCTTCATGGGTTGTTTGAATTGAATTAATATGGTGATTATTTTGAGATTAAATGATTATGAAAATGGTGTTGAATATATGTGTGTCATGGATGAATAAATGGACATATTCATGGCTTGTTTTTGTTTATATGATGAGAAATAACTTATGATAGTTTAAGGAATGATTGATAGAGTGAATGGTGTATAAGAGTGTTAAAAAATGTTGATGAATGAGTGATGATCATTGAAGAATAAATATATCTATATATGTTCTATTTTCATAAAAATGATAAATAACAGATTATGTATTATTTTATGGATGATTAATAATGAAAATAATGTTGGAATGAGAGTTGATAATTGATGAATAAAGAGATGGGTTTAGGACCTAATTTTGTGCATAGGATGAGTACAAAAAAGTGAATGAAGGAAGGATATAAACATGTTCTGTTTTGAGTATATGAGAAGTGTGAGTTGTAGGTTGTTATGTGAGGAAATAAATTAAACTTTAAAGTTAAAGAAAAGGTTAGTATAGCATCTGAAATGAGAAGAACTTGGATGGTACTTTAGAGATAAAATGAAGATGAGAATGGTGATGATAAAATATGTCGAAATGTTGATGATGAATGTATATATATATTGATGTTCTGTTTTTGTATCTATGATCAATAATAGATTATAATTTGTTTATGAATGAAATTGAGATAGAATTGAGGTGAGGACGAAGAAGAAACAATGAACTAAGCATAAGATGTGTTATATGTAACATATAGGAGTTAAAAATATGGAAATTATGGAAGATAAGAGCTGGAAATTCATGGATAACAAAACCCACAATCATGGGAATGTCCCTACGATCTTAGGAATTTCAAGGATGGCAAAAATGTGTTATGTTGACAAATCCCACAATCGTGGGATGGCCTCCACGATTATGGGAATAGCCTTAAATGAGAGATGCTATCTTTTATTTGATGATTGGAACAACAAATGCTAAGGCACTTTCTTCTGATGCATTTAGGTTTGAATAAGGCTTGAAATGAAACTAGTTGATGATTGATTAAGTGACTAAATGTATGATATGCTTGGGGTGATAATTCAGGTTATAATTTAAGCATGGATGATTGATATCAATGAAATAAAATCTAGAAATTTGGAGATGTTATAAGAATGAAAGTGACCTTATGAATGCTAATGAGATTCAAAGAAGATGAGTAATGTGTATTAAGTAAGAATGAATGAAAACTTGAATATTATATGATCATATAATGTTAGAAAAGAAATGATGAATGATTGAATTATGATATTAGAATAACAAAGTTCTTGGAGCTATGAACCTAAGTGCAAGTTAGACATATACAAGTGAAATTGTTTGAGATATATGATTAAAAGAAATATGCTCAGAATAGTCAAATTGAGCATGCATTATACATTACACATAGACATATGTGTACAATTGAATGTTTATGTGATTATGCAAATTAGTAATGTGTATACAATGTGTGTATTGCATGAAGTGGATACATAGGACTGAATGTCAGCGTCCAGACATTTCCAAATCAAGGAAGCAAAGGCTAATCTAGAGCATATTGTGAGTCAACCTAGATGGTCTCCCATTGATTGATTATTTCTGTTTAAATTTCTGAATTGAACTGATTATGATGTGATTGAAATAAATTCAGACATTAATAATCTGAGGAGTTTGATAAATGTGAATGTATTAGAAGTGCTTGATTGAATGTGAATGAGAAAGAAATAAGTGTTCTCAATAAAATGTTGAATGCCAAACATAAATTTAATGAAAATGTGAAAGTGACTGTATATGATGAATGAAAGTGATTGATTGCATATATGTGAATTCATACATTTCATTACATAATATGCATGATCAAATAAAGGTAGTTATGATTAGAGTAGCCATCGAAAAAGAGCTTAAAGCTCAAAATGTGATTAAGAGCCAAAGGCTCACTATGTATAATGAGCTCAGTATCTCCAACAAATACAGGAAAGTTATCAATGAGCCCAGTATCCGTAATAGATACGAGACAGTTAAAAAGGCACTCAGTCACAACAAAGTAACAACTGAAAGTGAGTCATATGTGCATTGCATATAAATAAATTGATGTGTATTAAATGAATAATTGAAATGAGATATATGTACTGTTCTGAAACTAAAGTGTGAAATGATGTGTAAATACTGAATATGTGAATTGTCTGTGTATATGAATATGTGAATTGTTCTTTGTTGCTATCAGTGAGCCCATAGAGGATGGTTCGCTCACTGAGTTCATAAAAATTGCAATGTTATCTTTCAGGCTTAGAGGAAATATCCAGTTAAACCAATTGGAGTATAGCCATTAATTTAAGACATGAGCTAGGGGGTTGGCATCAGTTTGCACCTGCATATTTTTTCAGTTGTTTTGTATTAAGATTTGTTTTTTGCAACTATTGAATATGTATATATGAATTCTGTACAATGTATACGTAAATTCAATATGTAATAATAGTTATGACTAAACTCGTTTTGTAATTGTATTGGGCCGAGATGAGTACTAAAATTCTGATGATGTGTCTAATGTTAATGACACTTATGATTGAAAATGTTGATGAGTAAAAAGGGCAGAAAGCAATTATTGACTTTCTGAACATGCGTGTGATGCGTGAAAAAAAAATTGTAATGAGTTGACTGACTTTCCTAGCATGCCACCTTTGTAGAGTATGTTTTTGAATACTGTCGGTATGTTCAGAAACACACCAAACATTTCAAAGAACTTCCAAAATTGAAGCAAACATATAATGCATATCATTAGATGTGATTTTTTAAACAAAACATATCATAAATACTGTAATTATCATAATGCATGCTATAAATTCAAAAGCCAACCTGTATTAAGGTTGTTACAAACCATTTAGATCAAAATACAACATGTCTCATTACATTTATTACAACTCAAAAACTCAAACAAAACAATTTCCAAGAATATCAAGTCTTTCATTGGCCACTGTGGTTGTCTTTATTCCAGCCCTTAAATCTTCTTATCAGAACCTACACGGAGGTAAAACTATCGTGCTAAGCATAAAGCTTAGTAGGGAATAACTAAACATAATGCATAATGGTGACTGCTTCTAACAGTCGTCTAACATTCATATATACAAATTCAAAACATATCACAACAATCTATAATTGTTCATATTATAGAGTAATCCAAATATTATGTCTAAAAAAATGATTTATCAATACAAAACATTCTTGCATCAGAACAAAACATATAAGTATTTCAGAACAAAATAACAATACATCAGAATAGAACATAAAAGTATCAGAACTTAGCTTGCATCAGAATTGAACAAAAAACTTAATATATATCAAAACACAAACAGAATAGCCTGCGAATCCTTTTTACAGAAGTGGATAACGGGACTAGAACAGAAGATACCTATATTTGGTATCACAGAATAGGAGAGACTTATGTCTTAATAACAAAAGACACCGAGTGTTAATATTAGGAGACATCTTAGTGTCACAGGAGCAGCTACAGACCCTTCTAGTCATGCCTAATTACCCATGACTAGGACTTAACAGTTTTAAAACAATTCATTTTAGATTTCACAATAATAAGCAAGTAATGTAGTATATAACTTATGTCTTTATTACGTTTTTCTCAAATTGAACATATTACTCTCCTTTGATTAAACTCAATATGCCTTATAAGCATAAGCATTTGCATCAATATATCAATGAAACGTTAAGTCATTACACATTACATAACATCATAGAAATTCCCAATTTACAAACATCCATATCCAATTCACATCACATACCTTGGAACATATTTGTATTCTTAAGAACACGTTCGTTTTGAACAAAAATACCATAGATTTTAACATTAGACACATTATTAAATAATCACACATTCTTTAAGTTAATACCTTAGTTAATAGTCTATAACTAGATTCACTTCTACTCAATTAATCTGACATCATCTAGGTTTGTTAAATTGCAGTGATACCCGAAAGCATTTTGGAAGAAATTTAGTGGCATTTATGTTTAGGCTAAAGATGGTGTGATGCACAGCTGTACCCAATTTCCAATTTTTCTCAGGACAAGTTTTCGGGTAAGTTTTGTATGGCCATTTTGACATAGAAACTGAGGTTTCTAAGCAATATGTTCTTCTAAACAAATGTTCTTCTGTGTCCTATGTTTCTAATGAAATAAAGTTAATGTAATGTGGTTCATTATTCCTAGAGTTATACCTAAAATACTACAAAACTATTTTCAAACAGGGACAGCAATCAGTACTCAACTTTAAGCTAAAATTTAGAACCACTAGAGATAGAAATAAATTTGTATTCCTTCATGAAATTGTATACATGTGTATTTAGTTTAATCTAGAATTAAAACCATCCCATTTGGACATTTATAGGTCAAGATATGGGAAAAATACTGACATCTATTTGGTGGAACTACTATAATAAACTCACTTCAGTCTTATTACGCAAAAGTAATGCTAAAGACACATGCAAATTAACTAACAACATCCCATTTTCATCTAGGATATTTCTCTTAACAAAATCCCTCATGTTACACTCGAAAACCCAGTTAAAAAATCAATCATTAGATAACATATAACTTACTATCTTACATATATTAAAACCGAAACAACATTTGCCAAACTAGAATTATTTTTCCAGCACCCAATTATCAACATTATAACACATACTTCATGCCAATTCAATTATCATAAAACCTGTATTAATAAATGCTAACAAGTTTAGAATTCCCTTACCTATTTAACTTCAAATTCAACTCCAAAGAACCAGCTAATCAACACCACCTCAAGGTGATTTTTGGACAGCAATATGGAGACCACTTTGAACTGGTTTCTTGGCTATTTTGTGTAGGGTTAAAGTATGATTTTCATGCAACTAATTGTCTAGGATTAAGACTACAATGTAGAGAGAAAAGAAGAGCAAATTGGTGGAGAAGCAAAAGGTAAGACAACAGAAACTTGCTGCTGGAATTTCCCTCTTCAATATGCTAGGTATCACCCTTTTTATCTAGCCATATGTCTTAAGGCATGTAATGCCATTTACGTATTTCACAAGCTGCCACTAATCCACTTAAAATGCTTCCATTTATCACCAATTGATTAGTCCATATGTCTCCAAATAATTATTCCACTTGTTACATAATAATTGGCCCATTTGGCACTTATTTAACTATGCCAAGTATAACTCAATTATACATTCCCTAATTTTTCATGTATCAAATTATTCTACCACTTGACATTTTCCTATTCCATATGTCCATTTTAATACCTCAAGTCTCTAATGGTAACAATTACTTCCAAGTTTCTAAGTATGATCCATTAACCGAAATTTAAGACATATGCAATTTACAATCATATCACAATTTTAGCACATATCACATATACTTTCATGAACATGTAACATTTCAACTAAGGTGTAATTTGGGGCCTTTCAATTCTCTCCCCCTTAAAAGAATTTCGTCCTCAAAATTTATACCTGATGAGAACAGCTAAGGGTATTGAGTTTTCATGGTTGATTCTAGCCCCCAATTTGTTTATTTCTGAGTTGTCAGACTTCTCTAGCTAAAATAGACACAAGTCCTTCTTCATAAGTCAAATCTGGTTGTACTTGAATTTCTTGCATAGGAATGTTATATGTATTATCAGATCGATATTTTCTCAACATGGAAACATGAAACACATCATGCAACTTGGCCAATTCTTCAAGAAGAGTTAATTGATAAGCTATTGGTCTGACTATCTTAAGAATCTCATAAGGACCAATATAAAGTCGACTGAACTTAAGCTTCTTCCCAAACTAAAGTATGTGTTTCTATGGTGATACTTTTAGGAATATCTTATCAACTACCTGATACCCAATATCTGTTCTTTTTAAATTAGTATAAGACTTATGCCTATCACTGGTATATTTCAATCTTTGTTAAATAACTTAAACTTTCTTTTTAGTATCTTTCACAATATCAAGTAAGCCAAATCATCTTGTTTTCACTTAATTTAGCCTAAAATGCTGGAGTTTTACACCTCCTACCATATAGGGCTTCATAAGGTGTCATGCCAATACTAGTATGATAATTGTTGTTGTAAGCAAACTCTGCCAGAAAAAGATAGTTATCCTAACTTCCTGGGAATTCTATCACACAACCTCGAAGCATATCTTCTAATATTTGAATAACTCGTTCCGATTGTCTATCTGTCTGGGGATGGAAAGTGGTACTGAACTTGACTTAAGTACCCAAAGCCTTTTGCAGACTCTTTTAGAATCTCTAAGTAAATCAAGGATCATGATCAGAAATAATAGAAAGTGGCACCCAATGCAACCTCATTATCTTATTCACATATAGGCCGACAAGCCTATCCAATGAATAATTAGGACAAATAGGTAGAAAGTGAGCAGACTTGGTGAACTTATCAATAATCACCCATACTTCCTTTGAGTGAGAGGAAGTCTAGTGACAAAATCCATAGTAATATTATCCCATTTCCATTAAGGAATAGAAATAGGATGTAACAAACCGGATGGAACTTGGTGCTCAGCTTTAACCTGCTGGCATGTCAAACATTTAGATACATAACTCACTACATCACATTTCATATTGACCATCAGTAATGCTGCTTCAGATCTTGATACATCTTATTTCCACCAGGATGTATTATAAAGACAATATTGTGGGCCTCAGATAATAACTTTCTCTTCAATTCATCATTAGATGGCACACACAACTGATCTTTATAATATAGATCACCATCTCCTTTCACAAAAAAGTTTGGCCATTTGCCTTCCCGAGTTGCAAAAATAAGTTGTTGCAACTTATCATCAACTTTTTGAGCATCACAATTTCTTGCCTCAAAGTAGGGCTAGCTTTCAAATGAGCTATCAAAGCCTTATTAGATATAAGTATCTTTTTACTTTGCTGCACTGATAATGCTGAAATAGTCTTCCGACTCAAGCCATCAGCCATGACATTAGCCTTACCGAGATGGTAATCCATAATGCAGTCATAATCTTTAAACAGTTCCAACTAATGTTGTTGTCTCAGATTAAGTTCCTTCTGAGTAAGCAGGTACTTTAAAATTTTATGATCAGTAAAAATCCTACACTTTTCACCATACAAGTAGTGCCACCATATTATCAAAGCAAACACTACCGCTGTAAGTTTAAGATTATATATAGGGTAGTTTTGTTCATAAGGCTTTAGTTTCCTAGAGGCATATGCAACTACCTTTCCATCCTGCATCAAAACACAGCCCAAACCATCTAGATCAATCACTAAACATAACATATTCCTTACCAAAAGTGGGTTGAGTCAATATAGGAGCTTCAGTAAGCATTCTTTTTAGTTGATCAAAACTAGTTTGACATCTAGCAGACCGTTCATACTTCACTCCATTTCATAGCAGTTTAGTCGACGGGGATGCTATCATCGAGAATCCCTTTATAAATCGACGATAGTAACCTACCAAACCTAGAAAACTTCTCACTTTTTTCACACTTCATGGTAGCTTCCAATTAACATTTGCTTCAATCTTATTGGGATCAACTCTGATCCCTTGAGAAGAAACAACTTGGCCTAGAAAAGATACCTCCTAAAGCCAAAAATAACACATACTCAGCTTAGCATACAACTGCTTTTCCTGTAGGGTTTGTAACATAACCCGCAGATGCTTAACATGATCATGTTTATTTTTGGAATAGACCAAGAAATCATCTATAAACACCACTACAAATTGGTCTAAATAGGGCTTAAACACTCTATTCATCAGATCTATGAATGTAGCTGGAGCATTAGTTAACCCAAATGGTATTACCAAGAATTTATAATGTCCATAACGGGTCCTGAATGCAGTCTTCGGAACATCCACATCCTTTACCCAAAGTTGATAGTATCCTGATCGCAGATCTATCTTTGAAAATACTCTTGCATCTTCCAATTGATCTAACGTATCTTCTATCCTAGGTAACGGATCCTTACTCTTTACGGTGACTCTGTTCAACTGCCTATAATCAATGCACATCCGAAGAGTACCATCTTTCTTTTTAACAAACAAAACCAGTGCTCCAACTCCCCAGGATGAGACACTGGGTCGAATGAACCCTTTATCTGTTAGCTATCACAACTCAACCTTCAACTCCTTCAATTCAGTAGGAGCCATCCTGTATGGTGCTCAGGATATAGGAGCAGTGTCAGGCATAACTTTAATAGACAACTCTACTTCCCTTTCAGGAGGAAGTCCAAGTAACTCTTCAGGAAGCACATCTAGAAATTCACTTACCACTCGAATGTCTTGCAATTTAACACTCTCTTTTTTAGAATCAATCACAAAAGCTAGATAAGCTTCACACCCTTTCCTAAGGAACTTCCGAGCTTGCATAGCATATACCACATTAGCTAAAGAACCAGTGCGATGCCATGCATTACTATTTTATATTGATCAAGTTTCCCAAGCACAACTGTCTTAGCACTATAGTCAACCACTGCCTGATGCTTGGATAACCAATTCATACCTAAAATCAAATCAAATTCATGAAAAGGTAATCTAATTAGATCCGCTACATAATCACTTCCTTGGATCATAATAGGACAACTTCTATAAATCTGATTAACTAATACACTACTGCCCAGAGGATTGGTTACATAAATATCATACTCTAACTGATCTACAAACATCACTTTATCAAAAATTTCTTTAATATAAATATAAGAATGAGTGGATCCGGGATTAATCAAAGTATGTATTTCAGAATTAAAGAGAAAAATAGTACCCGTAATAACTTTAGGTGCGTCCTGATCCTCATGAGCTTTCAAAGCATAAGCTCAAGCTGTAGCAAAAAGCACAGCAGGTTGATCAACAGTTGCTAATATAGTACCTAGATTAGGTCTATCCAAATCCTCCATGACCTCTATGACGTCCTCTATTTCCAGCAAATGCATGAAAAACTTCTCTACTAGCTTGTGTTATCTGAGGATGTCTCATAGGACAATTGGCTATCAAATGCTCTGTGTTACTACATCGATAACATGCACTCGTAGCTCTTCAACAAGTACCCCAATGATGTTTGGTGCAATGAGGGCACTCTGAGGCACCAGAACCTCGACCCAAAGAAGAACCCCTATAGAATCAGCCGATAAGGGAAAATTCTATCACTTTCCCCTAGCTTAAATCTTTGAGTAAATTCTTGAGTAGTGAGGGCACCTTCACAACTTCTCTTACTCGAGGATTGACCTCCTCTAATAAAACCTCTTCGCTGACCCCTTTCTCTCATAACCATCTCTTACTTCTCTATCTTCATGGCAGCTTGTACCAGCTGATGGTAATTCACTTACTGCAAGAGACTAATTGGTGCCAGATGCTCTTTAATCAAATCAGTTAAACCATCTTCAAACTGATAACACTAAAACTCCTCAGCAAGTATGGGTTCAGGTTCATACTTACTAAGTCAATTAAATTCTCTATCGTACTCATCAACAGATAGGTTTCTCTACTTCAGGTTCAGAAACTGCTTCCATTTCTCCTTTTTATAGGCTTCCTACACATACTTGGATTTAAGCTCATGGAAAAAGAATTCCTAGGTCAGAAACTTTGACAATTGAGGATTTCTCAGAACAAACTCCATCATTCATAGGCTACTCCTTGAAGAAGGGAGACAACACAGTGCACCATCCGTTCAGGTGGGCAACTATTTTCATCTAACAACCTCTTCACTTTTTTTAACCAAAATTTTGCCTTTTCAGACTCCTCCAGAGATGTTCCAATAAATTCTTCAGCTCCATACTTTTGTAACTGATCAATCGGAGCTTTGGGTGTGGTTTTTAAGCAAAGCCTCCCCTTGAATTGAAGGTGGAGAAGGTGGCACTTTAGTTTCACCTTGGTTGACCCCAAAAGGTTCCGATATAGATGGATGAGAATGAGTAGGATTATTACTCTCTACAACCTTGTCAATGGCTTCATTAGATCTTTCCATACTCAAATCTAAAACCAAAATATAAGACAACCCGAATCTAAAACCAAAATATAAGATAACCCGCATTAGGCTAAACACGACTCCTATATCTAAATATAAGGAATAGTTAAGCTCTGGTTAAACCAGAATTGCCTAAACCATGCTCTGATACCAAACAATATAACACCCACATACCCCATAGACATGATATCCAAATGCCACATAAAACATAAGTAAAACATACTAAACATTTCAAAACACGTCTAAAATTCAAGCAAACATACATTACATATCATTAGATGTGATTTTATAAATAGAACATATCATACATACTGTACTTATCATAATACATGCCATAAATTTAAAAGCCAACCTGTATTAAGGTTATTACAAACCATTTACATCAAAATACAATATGTCTCATTATATTTATTACAAATCAAAAACAACTTATAAACTCAAACAAAACAACTTCCAAGCATGTCAAGTCTTTCATTTATCACTACAAAAGTCTTTATACCAGCCCTTAAATCTTCTTATCAGAACCTACACAGAGGTAAAACCACCATGCTAAGCATAAAGCTTAGTGGGGAATAACTAAACATAATGCATAATGGAAACAGTCGTCTAACATTCATATATACAAATTCAAAACATATCACAACAATCTTTAATTGTTCATTTTACAGAGTAATCCAAGCATTATGTCTCAAAACAAAATATGATTCATCAATAAAGAACATTCTTTCATCAAAACAAACATATAAGTATTTCAGAACAAAACACCATTGCATCAGAATAGAACTTAAAAGTATCAGAACTTAGCTTAAATCAGAACAAAATAAAGATGGAATATATCAAAACATAAACAAAATAGCCCGCTAATACTTTTTATTGAAGTGGATAACGAGACCAGAACAGAAGATATCTATGATTGGTATCACAAAATAGGAGAGACTCATGTCTCAGTAACACAAGACACCAAGTGTCAATATCAGGAGACACCTTTGTGTCACAGTAGTAGCTGTAGGCCTTTCTAGGCATGCTTATTTACTCAAGACTAGAACTTAAAAGTAAAACAATCCAATTTAGATTTCTTAATCATAAGCAAGTAATGTAGTATATAATGTATGTCTTTATTAAATTTTTCTCAAATTGAACATATCCATTCTCTTTTGATTAAATTCAATATGCCTTATAAATATAAACATTTGCATCAATATATCAATGAAACATTAAGTCATTACACATTACATAACATCATAGAAATTCCTAATTTACAAACATCTATATCCAATTCACGTCACATAAAACCCTTGGAACACATTTGTATTCTTAAGAACACATTCATCTTGAACAAAAATACCATGCATTTTAACATTAGACACATTATTAAATAATCACACATTCTTTAAGTTATTTCCTCAATTAATAGTCCATAACTAGATTAACTTCTACTCAATTAATCTAATATAATCTAGGTTCCCTAAATTGCAGTGATACCTGAAAGAGTTTTGGAGGAGATTTAGTGGCATTTGGGTAAGGAAAAAAATAAAATTCATGCTTAGGTTAAAGATGGGTGCGATGCAAAACTATACCCAATTTCTAGTTTTTCTCAGGACAAATTTTTGGGGTCAGTTTTGTATGGTTATTCTAACATAGAAACTAAGGTCAGTTTTGTATGGTTATTCTGATATAGAAACTAAGGTTTCTAGGCAATATGATTAATAAATGTTCCTATATGTCTTAAGTTTCTATCAAAATAAAGTTAATGCAATCTGGTTCACTGTGAGTAAAATACAGTCACTTTTACATTTTCATCGAATTTATGTCTAGCATTCATCATTTCATTCTTTCTCATTCACATTTAATGAAGTATTTCTAACGCAATCTCAATTATCAAACTCCTTAGACTATCAACATCTGGAATCATCACATTCATATAGTTATCAATTTAGTAATTGAAATTTAAGCAAATACAAACCATTTCTAGTGAGAAACATCTAGGTTACTAATAGTACGCTCCTAATTAGTCATTTCTTTCATAATCTGGAAACGTTTGGACGGTGATGTTCAATATTGTGTATCTATATTCAAGCAATACAAACGTATTTGCCACATTACTAATTTCCACAATCACATAAGCATTTAATCGTACACATATGTATACGTGTAGTGTATAATGCATACTTAATTTGACTATTCTAGGTATGTTTCCTTTATTCACATCTCTTGATCATTTCACATCATCATTTGTGTATGTCTAGCTTACACTTAGGTTCATAGCTCAAATATCAAATAGATCTTTTATCCTTGGCAACGGATACTTATTCTTCACGGTGACTCTATTCAATTGCCTATAATCAATGCACATCTAGAGAGTATCATCTTTCTTTTTAACAAATAAAATCGATGCTCACCTAAGTGATACACTGGGTGGAATAAACCCTTTATCCATTAGCTCTTGCAATTAAACCTTCAACTCCTTCAATTTAGTAAGAGCCATCCTGTATGGTGCTTTTGATATAGGAGCAGTGCCAGGCGTAACTTCAGTAGACAACTCTACTTCCCTTTTAGGAGGAAGTTTGGGTAACTCTTCAGGAAACACATCTAGATATTCACTTACCAATGGAATGTCTTACAGTTTAACACTCTCTTTCTTAGAATCAATTATAAAAGCTATATAAGCTTCATAACCCTTCCTAAGGAGCTTTCGAGCTTGCACAACATATACCACATTAGCTAAAGAACTAGTACGGATGCCATGCATTACTAGTTCAGATTGATTAGGTTTCCTAAGCACAACTGTCTTAGCATTGCATTCAACCACTGCCTAATGCTTGGATAACAAATTCATACCCAAAATCGAATCAATTTCATCAAAAGGCAATCTAATTAAATCTGCTACATAATCACTTCCTTGGATCATAATAGGACAATACTACCTAGAGGACTGATTACATGAACATCATACTCTAACTGATCTACAAGCATCACTTTATTAAAAATTTCTCTAACACAAATATAAGAATGAGTGGATCCAGGATCAATCAAAGCACGCATTTTAGAATTAAAGAGGAAAATAGTACCCGCAATGACTTTAGGTGCATCTTGATCCTCATGAGCTTTCAAAGCAAAAGCTCGAGCTATAGCAGATGGCACAGCAGGTCAATCAACAGTTTCTGATATAGTACCTGGATTCGGTCTAATCTGTCCAAATCCTTCATGACCTCTACTGCGCCTTCTATTTCCAGCAGATGCATAAGAAACCTCTCTACTAGCTTGTGATGTATGAGTCTGTCCTATAGGATAATTGGCTATCAAATGCTCAGTGCTACCACATCGATAATATGCACCCATAACTATCTGACAAGCACCCTAATGATGTTTGGTGCAGTGAGGGCACTCTGAAGCACCAGAACCTCAACCCATAGAAGAACCCCTACAGAATTAGCCGATAAGCGAAAGTCCTGTTGTTTTCTCCTAGTTACAGATCTCTGAGTAAATTCTTGAGCAGTGGTGGCATCTTCACGACTTCTCTTACCCAAGGACTGACCTCCTCTAATAAAACCTCTTCGCTGACCCCTTTCTCTCATAACCATCTCTTGCTTCTCTATCTTCATGGTAGCTTGTAGCAGTTGATGGTAAACTCACTTGCTGCAAGAGAGTAATTGGTGCCATATGTTCTTTAATCGAATCATTTAAACCATCTTCAAACTGATGACACTAAAACTCCTCAGTAAGTATGGTTCAGGTGCATACTTGTTGAGTCAATTAAATTCTCTATCGTACTCAGCAACAAATAGGGTTCTTTGCTTCAGGTTCAGAAATTGCTTCCATTTCTCCTTTCTATAAGCTTCCGATACATACTTGGCTTTAAACTTTTGGAAAAAGAATTCCCAAGTTAGAAACTCCGATAATTGAGGATTTCTCGGCACTAACTTCCACTATTCATAGGCTGCTCTATGATGTAGGGAGACAACACAGTGCACCATCCGTTCAAGTAGGCAACTAATTTTATCTAACACCCTCTTCACTTTTCTAACTAAAATTTTGCATTTTTAGACTCCTCCAGAGATGTTTTAGTAAATTCCTCAACTTTATACTTCTGTAACTGGTTAATTGAAGCTTTAGCTACGGTCATACGATGTAATAACATCATTAAGTCTTGCGATAGCTTAAGTAAAGCCTCCCCCTAAGCTGGGAGGGGAGGAGGTGACACTTCAACTTCACCTTGATTGGCCCCAAAAGGTTCCGATATAGATGGACAAGATTGAGTAGGATCATTACTCTCTGCAACCTCGTCAACAACTTCATGAGATCTTTCCATACTCAAATCTAAAACTAAAACATTGGACAACCCACATTAGGCCAAACATAGCTCTTATATCTAAGTATAAGCAATAGTTAAGAACTGGTTAAACCAAAATCGCCTAAACCATACTCTGATACCAAATAATTTAACACCTAGCTACCCCCTAGACAGGATATGCAAATGCCACACTAAACATAACTAAAACATACCAAACATTTCAAAGCACTTCCAAAATTCAAGCAAACATATATTACATATAATTATATGTTATTTATAAATAGAACATATCATACATACTGTGTTTATCATAATACATGCCATAAATTTAAAAGCCAACCTGTATCAAGGTTATTACAAACCTTTTACATCAAAATACAATATGTCTTATTACATTTATTACAACTCAAATAAAACAACTTCCAAGCATATCAAGTCTTTCAATGGTCACTGCAGATGTCTTTGTCCCAGTCCCTAAATCTTCTTATCGAAACCTACACAGAGGCAAAACTACAGTGCTAAGTATAAAGCTTAGTAGGGAATAACTAAACATAATGCATAATGGCGACTGTTTCTAACAGTTGTCTAACATTCATATATACAAATTCAAAACATATCACAACAACCTTTAATTATTCATATTACAGCGTAATCCAAGCATTATATCTCAAAACAAAATATGATTCATCAATACAGAACATTCTTGCATCAAAATAAAACATATGAGTATTTCAGAACAAAATATCATTGCATTAGATAGAACATAAAAGTATCAGAACTTAGCTTGCATCAGAACTAAACAAAGAACTAAATATATCAAAACACAAATAGAATAGCCTGCTAATCCTTTTACTGAAGTGGGTAACGGGACTAAAAAAAAAGATACCTATGATTGGTATCACAGAATTGGAGAGACTTATGTCTCAGTAACAGAAGACATCGAGTGTCAATACCAGGAGACACCTTAGTGTCACAGGATCAGCTGTAGACCCTTCTAGGAATGACTATTTACCCACAACTAGGACTTAATAGTTTTAAAACAATCCATTTTAGATTTCATAATCACAAGCAAGTAATGTAGTATATAACCTATGTCTTTATTACATTTTTCTCAAATTGAACATATTCACTCTCTTTTAATTAAACTCAATATGCCTTATAAACATAAGCATTTGCATAAATATATCAATGAAGCATTAAGTCATTACACATTACATAACATCATAGAAATTCCCAATTTACAAACATCCATATCCAATTCACATCACATAAAACTCTCGAAACACATTTTTATTCTTAAGAACACATTCATCTTGAACAAAAATACCATACATTTTAACGTTAGACACATTATTAAATAATCACACATTCCTTAAGTTATTACCTCAATTAATAGTACATAACTAGATTAACTTCTACTCAATTAATCTAACATCATCTAGGTTTGCTAAACTATAGTGATACTCAAAGGAGTTTTAGAGGAGATTTAGTAGCATTTGGGTAAGAAAAAAAATAAAATTCATGTTTAGGCTAAAGATGGGTGTGATGCACGGTTTTACCCAATTTTTGGTTTTTCTCAGGACAGGTTTTTGGGTCAGTTTTGCATGGTCATTCTGACATAGAAACTGAGGTTTCTAGGTAATATGCTAAATAAATATTCCTTTATGTCTTAAGTTTCTAATGAAATAAAGTTAATGCAATTTGGTTCATTATTCTTGGAGTTATACCCAAAATATTACAGACTATTCTCAAACAGGGACAGCCACTAGTACTCAACTTTAAGCCGAATTCCAGAACCTTTAGAGACAGAATTAAAATTCTATTCCTTCATGAAAATTGTAGATATATTTATGTACTTTTAATCTAAAACTAAAATCACCCTGTTTGGATATCTAAAAATTAAGATATGGATAAAACACTGATGTCTATTTAGTGGAACTACTACAATAAACTCACTTCAGTCTTATTATGCAAAAGTAACACCAAATCCATAGGCAAATTAACTAACAACGTCCCATTTTCATTTAGGATACTTCTCTTAAAAAAATTCCTCTTGTTACACTCAAAAACCCACTTCAAAAATTAATCATTATACAACAAATAACTTACTATCTTATATACATTAAAATTAAAACGGCATTTGCAAAACCAAAATTATTTTTCCAGCACCCAATTATCAACATCATAACACATGCTTCATGCCAATTCAATTATCATAAAGCTGGTATTAATACATGCTATCAAGTTTCAAATTCCCTTACATATTTAACTTCAAATTCAACTCCAAAGAACCAGCTAATCAACACCACCACATGGTGATTTTCAGATAGCAATATGGAGACCACTTTGAACTGGTTTCTTGGCTGTTTTCTGTAGGTTTAAAGTATGATTTTCATGCAACAAATTAGCTAGGATTAAGACTACAATGTAGAGAGAAAAGAAGACAAAATTCAGTAGAGAATTAAAAGGAAAGACAGTAGAAACTTGTTACCAAAATTTCCCTCTGCAATATGCTAGGTGTCACCCTTTTTATCTAACCATATGTCTTAAGGCATGTATGCCATTTGCCTACTTCACAAGCTCACATTAATCCACTTAAAATACCACCATTTGTCACCAATTGATTAGTTTATATGTCTCCAAATAATTATTCCACTTGTCAAATAATAATTTGTCCGTTTGGCACTTATCTAACCATGCCAAATGTCACTCAATTATATGCTTAATAAATCTAATTTTCATGTATCAAATTATTCTACCACTTGAAATTTTACTATTCCAAAATGTCCATTTTAATACCTCAATTCTCTAATGGTAACAATTAATTCGAAGTTAATAAGTATGATCTGTTAATCGAAATTCAAGACATATGTAATTTACAATCATATCATAATTTTAACACCTATCACATATACTTTCATAAATATGTAACTTTTCAACTAAGGTATAATTTGGGGCCTTACAGATGATAAGTTAGGACAATCAGTTAACTCATTACGAAATTTTTCCAGACATCAAACACATTTTAAACAAACTAGTAATCTTTTTGGCCCATTTCATTTGTAAACACCTCTCAAGCAAATTAATATTCAATTTAGACCATTTCATTTATAAAACATATCTAGTTATAAATGTCATTACATTACAGAATTCACATATACATTGTACAGTAGTCGTGGAATACAATCCTTAATACAAATGACTAAATACATATGCAGGTATGAACTGATCTCAACCACTAACTCGTGCCTAATTGCAATGGCTATACTCCAATTAGTCTAACGGGATATCCCCTGAACCCGAAAGACATGTTTCAATTTTGATGAGTTTTATGAACTCAGTGAGTAAACCATCATCGATGTGCTCACTTATATCAAACACAGAAAAATTCACAATTTACATTTCATCATATTTCATCAACTACCATTTTGTACATTATCTCACAATTCTATTTCAAGACAGTCTATATGATTTATTTCAATCAATCATATAACACATACCAAATTATATATGCAATTGCTTATGAGACTCCACTTTCATTATTAATTGTTATGACCGAGTGCCTTTTTAACTGTCTCATATCCATTGTAGATACCGTGCTCATTGATAATTGTCTCGCATCTGTAGGGGATACCAGGCTCATCTTACATATTGAGCTTGTGGCTCTTATACACCTTTCTAAGCTTTAAACTCTTTTTTTTGGTCACTTCAGTCATGACTTCCTTTATCTGATCATGCATGTCATGAAATAAAATGAATGAATTCACATATATGCAATTAATCACTTTCATTCATCATATACAGTCACTTTCACATTTTCATTAAATTTATGTTTGGCATTCAACATTTTGTTGAGAACACTTATTTTTTTCTCATTCGCATTCAATGAAGCATTTCTAACACAATCTCAATTATCAAACATCTCGGACTATCAATGTCCAAAATCATCACATTCATATATTTATCAGCTCAATAATTGAAATTTAAGCAAAATCAAATCATTCATAGTGAAAAACATCTAGGTTACTCACAATATGCTCCTGATTAGCCATTTCTTTCATGATCTGCAAACATCTGGATGGTCATGTTCAATCATGTGTATCTATTTTCAAACAATACACACATATTTCCTATATTACTAATTTGCACAATCATATAAGAATTCAATTTTAGACATATGTATACGTGTAATGTATAATGCATGCTCAATTTGACTATTCCAGGTATGTTTCCTTTATTCACATCTTTTGATCATTTAACATCATCGTTTGTGTATATCTAGCATACACTTAGGTTCATAGCTCAAATATACTTGATTATTTTAATATCATCAATCAATTATTCACCAATGTTATTCTAGCATTATATGATCACGTAATATCCAAACTCTCATTCATTCTTAGTTGATACATATTGCTTATCTTCTTTGAATCACATTTGCATTTCTATGAACACTTTCATTCCTATAATCTTCTCTAAATTTCCAAATTTTGTTTCATTAATATCAACCATCCATGATTAAGTTATAACTTTGATTATGATCCTAAATATATCAACATTTAATCACTTAATCCATCATCAAACTAAGTTCATTTCAAGCTTCATTCAAGCTTAAATGCATCATAGGAAAGTACCTTAGCGTTAGTTGTTTCAAACATCACTTAAAAGATAACATTTCACCCCTTATGTTAAGCCACGATCGTGATGGACCTTCCCACGATCGTGACAGAAGCTTATGCAGTAGGTCAAGATTATGGGGTCTCTGCCACGATCGTGACAGAACTTAAATAATCCAGGCCACGATTGTACACTGAAGGCCACGATTATGCCCTACCATTTAGGTGCATTAAAATTCACAAAACTCTACTCAATTGATTCATTTTCATTCACTTAATCCTATGATACATGCATTCCTAACTTTTCCAGGTTTTATCACTTTCATAATATAATCAAATAAATCGTCTCTTTAGTTCATCATTTAGACTTCATGTCCTCATCATTCTTACCTCAGTTCTAACTCATAAATATCTATGAAACAATTATAAATCATTGTTCATCAACCATACAAAAATAGAACATATCATCATCATTCTTTATCATTTATTATCATCTTAGTTGTTGTCATTTCAGGAACCCTATATTAGCCTTTTCTTTAACAAATTTCACCTTTAATATACCATAACTCCTAATCTATTTTATCCATATAACAACCTACAATACATGGTTTTTGTACTCTAAAAGAAAACATAACACAAATAACTAATTTATTCATTAAAATTTTTGCACTAATCATGTGCCATTTTCACTAAATCAATCCTTCTCAAACCATCCCTATAGCAATTCATAGATTGTTACTCATCACAAACACAAAAACAAAACATCAATATACCCATTTCTTAATTAACGTTTAAGACCCATTCATCACCATTTTTATGATCATTCTACCACTAACTATCATTATATATGTTTCTTTTAACAAAGCCATGAAGATCCATAATAATAAACTTGTTTTAACTCCAAGCTTTGAAGATCACGTAACCCTAGCTTCTCCTTATTGCACGATCATTAACTTTCAAGAAGGAAAAGGTTAGGTCTTTTAGTAACAAGATGATGAAGACAACAAGGGTCTTAGAGTGGTAGGGTGGAAGATGATAGCAAAGCTCACGTTGAGAAGTTGAGAAGAGAGTGTTATGAGTGGAGTAAGAGAGAAGAAGGTAACGAAGAAGATGAGAGCATGAAATAAAAATGAGAGACAATAAAGAGTTGGTCTTTCAAATGAGAGTGTCGTGGGAGATGAGTGCTGAGTGGCAAGTGTGGTGACACTTCTCTTGCCACTTGTCATCTCCTTGTGGTTTCCAATTGGTCTTTTAATAACTAGTCCATTTATCTCCAATTTTTAAACCAATTTTCTATGCCACTTGTCAATAAATCCTAATGTCACTTATAAATGATTTCTACTACCAATTTCCACTTATTTCTACTACCATTTATCAATTTGTCTTACGACGATATTTTTTCTAGTCCAAAAATACCCATAATTTCATAAATCTCTCAATTTTCACCGAAAATTCCGAATTAATAATTATAATTCACTAAATTGAAACTCAAGAGATAATAATTCATAATTCTCATTATAATCATTAAAAATCATTTATACCTTAGAATATGTCAATTTAGTGTATGTACAATATTTGCGATGTGTATAAAATTCAATATTCATATGTGTGTATGCTTATGCTAGTGATATGCATGTAAATACAATGCACCTTATGTATTCTCTATGCTATTTCTCATGTATCATGGTTTAGGATTCTATTTCCTAACCCGTAGTATGGAAACGGTATATTACAATTCTTCTCCTTTAATAATTTTGTCCTCGAAATTCTTACCTATTTTTTACTGAAGGAGGTATTGTTTTCTCATATTTTCCTCTATTTCTCACGTAGCTTCTTCACTCGAATGATTCTTCCAAAGGATTATAACCAATGGAATCACTCGATTTTTCAGTTGTTTATTTTGATAACCCACTATCTTAACCGGTTCCTCAAGATAACTCAGATTACTTGTAATTTCACTTCCTGTGTTGGTAACACGTGTCAGATCAGACTGATATCTCATAATCATACTCACATGTAATACTTTATTAATCTGAGACATCTTTGTTTGTAAGGCTAACTTATAAGCCAATGGTCCTATTCTCTCTATAATCTCATATCGACCAATATATTTCGGGCTTAGCTTACCCTTTTCACCGAACCTCAGCACTCCTCGCTGAGGTGATACTGTCAAAAACACTTTATCTCCCACTTGGTACTCCATATCTCTCTAATGCTGATCCACATAACTCTTCTGTCTATCTTGAGCCACTTAAATTCTTCTACAGATCAATTTCACTTTATCAACAGCATCTTGAATCAATTCTGGGCCTTTGAAAATTCTTAGCCCCTCTTCATCCCAAAACAAAGACAAACAACACTTCTTGCCATATAACGCCTTATAAGATGCCACATCGATACTATTGTGATAATGATTGTTATAAGCAAATTCAATCAAAGCTATATATTGCTCCTAAGTTCATTGGAAATCTAAAACACAAGCTCTGAGCATATACTAAACAGTCTTAATCTGTTGGCAAGTCAAACATTTAGTCATATATTTAACTACTTACTTCTTCATCCCTGGCCACCAGAAATGTTGTTTCAACGTATTATACATCTTGGTAGTACTAGGATGCATAGCATAGACTACTATGTGTGCTTCTGCCATAATTTCTTTTCTCAAATCATCTATATCGGGTACATATATTCCCTGCTTCAATCACAATATGTTATCTCTCAATTCAAATTCAGAACTCAAATTCTAATTCAACTTCTCAATTAACTTCATAAATTCTAATGCTATAAATGTTGATGAGGGCATTTATCAACCCAAAAGGCATCACCATAAAATCGAAGTGCCCATATTTGGTCCTCGAAATTCTTAAGTAACTAATTCCTCATCTGAGGTAATATTATCTCTTTTTTTTCTTAATCTTCCAATTGAGTTCTTTTCTCGAACAATTTTCTCCATTCATTTGATTTCTTCAGATTTTTTATCGGTTTATTCTGATGTCTAACCATTCTTACTAGTTTTTCCACACATTTCAAATTATTTATAAATCTTAGTCTCGTAAATACAAACATCAAATCTAACTTATACCACTTGAACATACTAATATAAAATACATTGTGGACCTAAATTCCTTTAGCAATCGCAATGGTATCAACTTAAATTTATGAACCTAATAACATAGTTGGGCTACTTTACATCAAACAAAATACATACATTCTCTGTAGTATATTCAGCTTCTTATCCCTAGGTCCCATTTCTAACTGACTCCAATATTCACTTCTAATTTGTTTAATAGTCATTCATTTATAGAAATGGAACATTTGATCTACATAATAGAATTCGATGAAAGTATCTATCAAAATAAGATTTCTCTCTTCAATCATCTGTACTGTTTACATAATATTTATCAGTCAAATATATTCATCATCACTTTTTAGCCATTCATACTACCTCAATTAGATCAATTACTATCATATCTTACATGATAATGTTCTATATAGTAAAGCTCAATGAAGCAGTAGACATATTTATTTACTCTTATGCTTTGGTATGTACCATCAAGGTCATTACATCTTATCTAGATATGTACTTTCGAAAAGTCATCAATTAATATCTTACGCTAATGATACCTTAATCTCAATTGATTCTAGACAACATTTGAGTATTCTATGACTAAAGAGCATTCAATATGTTATAGATTACTTCCCATACCCTATCTAAGTATATAATGCATATGTGCTCAATAACATTATTCATCAAGGTAATCAAATTATCAAATATGCACTCATAATAAGTAGTCAACTTAACCTTGAGGACTTCTGTATATATTGCTATCACTCATTTCATCTTACATACGTATGCTCTTAATCAATTCAGAAATATAAGGTACATAACCATCATGAAATTCTAATCTCAAACCCACTTATTTAACCTTATACTAAATTATAAACTTTTAACTCAATAATTATACAACCATTTCAGGTCGAAGTTCAACCTTCAAGGTCATAGAATTTTTTTATTTTTTTAACTTTGCTTCCACATTATAAATCTTGTCATTTCTATCTATATCTTTGTTTTTCTCAGTCAATCCACAAAAATGTTTTCACATTCATGTCAATTCAAGGAGGTATAACCATAGTATAATATTAATATCATATAGGATGATACAACCATAAATACAAATGTACTAAGTCCTTGTCTAGCATATCAAACCATGTAGTATTTCTTATTTCTAGATATCCACAAACTTTCATTTTCTTACACTCTGATAGATTATCACTCTTCTCATTATTTCTAACAGTTCAGACTCTTAATGAGTGTTCATGCATGTGACTTATGTAAATGTAAGCCAGACTGGGGATTAGTTGCTACTGCATACTATGACATGTTTATGATGCATGTACCTTGATATATTTTTGAAAAATGCCCATGTAAGATACTAAGCCTGGGCTCTGATACCACCTATTAAAACCCATCACTCTCATAGAGCATATGCCCGAACGTATCAATGATATTTGAGAATATACTCTATGAAGAATGGCAGGTTAGGACAATCAGTTAACTCATTACAAAATTTTTCTAGACATTAAATGCATTTTAAACAAACCATTAATCATTTTGTCTCATTTCATTTGTAAATACCTCTCAAGCAAATCAATATTCAATTTAGACCATTTTATTTACAAAACATATCTAGTTATAAATGTCATTACATTACAGGATTCACATATACATTGTACAGTAGTTATGGAATACAAACCTTAAAAAAAATGACTAAAGACATATGCAAGTATAAACTGATCCCGACTACTAACTCATGCCTAATTGTAGTGGCTATACTCCAGTTAGTCTAACTAGAAATCCCCTGAACCTGAAGACAACGTTACAGTTTTGATGAGTTTTGCAAACTCAGTGAGTGAACCATCATTGATGTGCTCACTCATATCAAACAAAGAGCAATTCACAACTTACATTTCATCATATTTCAACAACTACCATTTAGTACATTATTTCCCATTTCTATTTCAAGACAATCTATACGATTTATTTTAATCAATCATATAACACATACCAAATTGTATATGCAATTGCTTATGAGACTCCACTTTTATTATTAATTGTTATGACCGAGTGCCTTTTTAACTGTCCTATATCTATTGTGGATATCGGTCTCATTGATAACTGTCTCGTATCTACTGGGGATGCCGGGCTCATTTTACGTATTGAGCCTGTGGTTCTTATACACGATTTTAAGCTTTAAGCTCTTTTTCTCTGGTCACTTCAGTCACAACTTCCTTTGTCTGATCATACATATCATGAAATGAAATGCATGAATTCACATATATGCAATCAATCGCTTTCATTCATCATATATAGTCACTTTCACATTTTCATCGGATCTATATCCGACAATCAACGTTTTGTTAAGAACACTTATTTCTTTCTCTTTCACATTCAATGAAGCACTTTTAATGCAATCTCAATTATCAAACTCCTCAAACTATCAATGTTTGAAATCATCAAATTCACATTTTTATCAGTTTAGTAATTGAAATTTAAGCAAATACAAATCATTTCTAGTGAGAAACATCTAGGTTACTCATAGTACACTCTCGATTAACCATTTCATTCATAATACAGAAACGTCTCGATGGTGATGTTCAAGCTTGTGTATCTATATTCAAGCAATACACACGTATTTCCCATATTACTAATTTGCATAATCACATAAGCATTCAATCATATACATATGTATATGTGTAATGTATAATGTATTCTTAATTTCACTATTCTAGGTATGTTTCCTTTATTCACATCTCTTGGTCATTTAACATCATCATTTGTGTATCTCTAGCTTACATTTAGGTTCATAGCTCAAATATACTTGATTATTTTAATATCATCAATCAATTATTCACCAATGTTATTCTAGCATTATATGATCACGTAATATCCAAACTCTCATTTATTCTTACTTGATACGCATTTCTCATCTCCTTTGAATCACATTTGCATTTCTATAAACACTTTCATTCCTATAATCGTCTTTAAATTTCGGGATTTTGTTTCATTAATATCAATCGTGCATGCTTAATTAATAACCTTGATTATCATCCTAAACATATCAACATTTAATCACTTAATCCATCATCAAACTAAGTTCATTTCAAGCTTCATTCAGGCTTAAATGCATCATAAGAAAGTACCTTAGCTTTAGTAGTTTCAAACATCACTTAAAAGACAACATTTCATCCCTTATGCTATCCCACAATCATTGTGGACCTTCACATGAATGTGACAGAACCTTATGCAATAGTCCACGATCATGGGAACTCGGCCACAATTGTGACAAAACCTAAATAATCCAAGCCATGATTTTACACTAAAGGCCACAATTGTGCCCTGCCTTTCTCCCTTCATTTTTCCAGGAATTCAATATGTTTAGAACCATCATTAACACTCCAATTTTTCTAGAATTCTTATCCATTTATGCAACTTCATTTTATACTAATCTAACTACCATATTAGTTCCATTAAAACTCACAAAACTCTACTCAATTGATTCATTTTCATTCACTTAATCCTATGATACTTGCATTCCTAACTTTTGCAGATTTTCTCTTTCATAATACAATCAAGTAAATCATCTCCATAGTTCATCATTTAGACTTCATATCCTCATCATTCTCACCTCATTTCTAACTGATAAACATCCATTAAACAATTATAAATCATTGTTCATCAACCATACAAAAATAAAACATATCATCATCATTC
The DNA here is from genome assembly GCA_027123815.1 of Erythroxylum minutifolium. Taxonomy (NCBI): domain Eukaryota; kingdom Viridiplantae; phylum Streptophyta; class Magnoliopsida; order Malpighiales; family Erythroxylaceae; genus Erythroxylum; species Erythroxylum minutifolium. Next base: position 18,787,384 of record JAOTJB010000006.1, on the reverse strand, counting down.
TTTATCGTTCATTATCATCTTAGTTGTTCTCCTTTCAGGAACATTATTTTAGTCTTTTTTTAACAAATTTAACCTTTATTATACCTTAACCCCCAATCTATTTTATCCACTTAACAACCTACAATATATGGTTTTCATACTCTAAAAAAAACAGAACACAAACAACTATATTTATTCATCAAAATTTTTGTACTAATCGTACACCATTTTCACTAAATCAATCCATCTCAAACCATCCCTATAGCAATTCATAGATTATTACTCATCATAAACCCAAAAATAAGACATCAATATACCAATATCTTCATCAAAGTTAAACACTCATTCATCACCATTTTTATGATCATTTTACCTCTAACTATCATTATATATGTTTCTTTTAACAAAGCCATGAAGATCCATAATAATACACCGCCTTGTTTTAACTCCAAGCCTTAAAGATCATATAACCCTAGCTTCTCCTTGCTACACGATCATCAACTTTCAAAAAGGAAAAGGTTAGGTCTTTTAGTAACAAGATGATGAAAACAATAAGGATCTTAGAATGGTAGAGTGGAAGATGATAGCAAAGCTCATATTGAGAAACTGAGAAGAGAGTGTCGTGCGTGGAGTAAGATAGAAGAAGGTAATGAAGAAGATGAGAGCATGAAGTAAAAAAGAGAGATAATAAAGAGCTGGTCTTTCAAATGAGAGTGTCGTAAGTGAAGAGTGGTGAGTGCCAAGTGTGGTGACCCTTGTCATTTGCCACTTGTCATCCCCTTATAGTTTCCAATTGGTCTTTTAATAACTAGTCTATTTATCTCCAATTTCTAAACTAAGTTTCACCCAATTTTCTATGCCACTTGCCAATAAATCCTAATGTCACTTATCAATGATTTCTACTATCAATTGTCACTTGTTTCTACTATCATTTATGAATTTGTCTTGCCATTTGGCATTTTCCTAATCCGAAAATTCCCATAATTTCATAAATCTCTCAATTTTCACTAAAAATTTTGAATTAATAATTATAATTCACTAAATCGAAATTCAAGATATAGTAATTCATAATTCACATCATAATCATTTAAAAATCATTTATATCCCAGAATACGTCAATTGAGTACATGCATAGTATTTATAATGTGTATAAAAATCAATATTCATGTGTGTGTATGCTTATGCTAGTGATATGCATGTAAATACAATGCGCCTCATATATTCTCTATGCTATTTCTTATGTATTATAGTTTAGGATTCAATGTCCTAACTCTTTATATGGAAATGGGATATTACACTAGCATATATTATCTTTCTTCCTTATGAAAGAAATAGTCAATTCTATAGACTAAATTATAAACATACTTAAATTGTGAACAAGTTCACTAAACTGACTCCATATTACAAATCTATTTGAAGCTTTACATGCATGTCTGACAAACTTATTTATTTACATATATTTTCATATCAATTGGATGAGTTTTTGTCACTATAATTGGTATTTACTGCATTATTTGATTATTATTTGAATTATTGTGCCTTACATTTAATTTGTGTTTATAGGGGCAAAATTGTCATATTTTGA
>JAOTJB010000006.1:18748127-18759389 GCA_027123815.1 Erythroxylum minutifolium | reverse complement strand
TCCAAATTCTTCAAACTCTTCAAGATTTCCACAAACCCTAGCTTTTCTCTTTTTCTCTTCTTCTTCCTCTCTTCCACAACCCTCTCTTCTCACACTAGACAGCAATTACTTCTTCTTCTAACTTACACTCTTAATGATTGTAAGATGACCCTTATGCCCTGCTACTTATGCCTTATAACCTTTAGACTTAAATGATCTACCAAGATTGCCCCTCATGCATTCTCACTACATTTATACTTTAATTCCATCAATTCAAGCAATAAATCCTCCTAACAATGGCATGCTAGTTGCTCCAAAATAATAAATCTATTAAGACCTCAAAATAATTTAAAAATTTTCAGGCCCAACAATTGATAACTAGGATATAAAAGATATGTTGATAAGGAATCTTATCATCAAAGATAAGGTAATCTCTTCAGCCAATAAAAATGAAAGAGAATCCCCTTTGAAGATAAGAATGAACTTCAACAGAAGATAGATGTAAATATAAGATTTGAAATTTTTCTACAAGTATTGTATTATAAATAAGTCGTCTCTGTCTAATATAAGGGAATGCTCTCTGCAACTTACGTATCTTCCTCATAATCACTCTCCCTTTTATGGAATAAAAATTCTCATTTGCAGACACAATCTATACTTTCCATTTTAAAGACTTCTATATTTTACTTCCTATATCTTTAATCTATGCCCTAAGGTAGGAAATAGGGTTATGCTCGACTCCTGTAAAGGAGTGTCAAGGATAGTTACTTTGTCGAAGGTTAGGGCTGGAATGCTCATTAAAAGAGTCAACAAATACCCGGTGAAGTTTTGGTCAAAACGTTTAAGAAACAATAAGAAAGTGTAGTGGGACAATTTCAAAAATCACAGAGAAACACATATCAATCAAGAGCTAAAAGTTTTGATAATTTCAAAAATCCCAAAGAAACAAATATTAATGAAGAGATAAAAGTTTTGATAATATCTAAACTTTTCAAAATATCAAAAATTAAAGTAATTGTAAACAAATCTTCTTATGTTAAATTATCATTTTTTTGTTATTATCGTAATAACTTCCTCAAAAAATGCAGTAATTATCTTGTTAATGGAATCTATAAAAGTTAGATTGATCCCAGATAATCCATATAAAAATTTATCTAAGAAATATGAAGACATGAAAGATCAAATGCAGAATAGAATTATATTTCCAATTTAGAGGATCCATTATGCTTTCTTACATATTTCTCTTAACGTTTTTGACCGAAACTTCATCGGATATTTGCCTGATCTTTTACGAAGCATTCCAATCCCAACCTTCGACAAGGTAACTATCCTTGACACTCCTTCAGAGAAGTCCAGCATAACCCTATTTCATTTCCTACCTTAGGGCGTAGATTAAAGATATAGGAAGAAAAATATAGAAGTCTTTAAAATGTAAAGTATAGATTGTGCCTGCAAAAGAGAATTTTTTATTGCATAGAAGGGAGAGTGATTACGAAGAAGATATGCAAGTCAGGGAGAGCATGCCCTTATACTGATGATAGAGAAGGCTTATTTATAATACAATACTTGCAGAAGGATTTCAAATATGATATTTACATCTATCTTATGTTGAACTACGTTCTTATCTTTAAACGAGATTATATTTCATTTTTATTGGCTAAACTATCTTTGACAATAAGATTCCTTATCAACGTATCTTTTTCATCCTAGTTGGTATCAATAATTCTTCATTCTAAGTCGCTATACGTGTTTGACTCCAAAATCTTCAACTTTATCTTTTCCTTTTAAAGATCTCATGTCACCTGTACACGCAGGACAAATATTTTTTGTATGCTTACGAAGGTGACAAAACTGCCTTTGAGCTTCAGGACTTGACTTTATTTTTCCTCTTTCAATCATTCTTATCTTCATTTTTATAAAAATTTCTATAGCCATAGGGGTCTTCATTAATGAAGAGAAATTGCTCTTTCCAACATAAATTCTGAATTGAATTATAATATTTGGTTTCAAGAATAGGGATCTTCATTAATGAAGAGAAATTGCTCTTTCCAACGTAAATTCTAAATTGAATTATAATATTTGGTTTCAGGAATACAGAATTATACTTGGAGTTCATTTAAGTGAGATTAAAGTTCATCTTCACCTTGGAAGAATATTATACGAAAGGTTTCTTTTTATTGAGAAAGATTGTACAAAAGTTATTCATTATTTTTAAAAAAACAATTATAGCTACATCCTTTGCTTTAATATAGTTCATACTTTGAAATATTGCCTCATTAATATTATTTTAGTGCTTTATTCATATCATGCCTTTAAAATATTTATTAATGTAAAATAAATTATTTAAATAAAGAGCATGTTAGATCAAAATCAATATTTTTAATTATTATGTCTAGTATTGCCAAAAGTAATCGTAATCTAATATTATAAGAAACACTAATAAAATTATACTAAAAAAGTTATTTCAAAAGCAACTAAATTAAAAATATTATCAGGACCCTAAAACATTTTTCATTCTAATTTAACCTTTCTATTTTTCTTAATTTATTTTATTTTAATATTTCAACCTCCATTTCACAATACATGGCAGTATATATATCGAATATTAGACCAAATTCTTAAACCTACCCGATGTCTGTGTACTTTGAAACCAACAACAGGACTTGGTGGATCATATCCTCTTCAATTGTTCATTCTCTTCATATATATGGAGCAGAAATGAAAGCCTATACAGTGCCTCTTCATCAACCACAAATTGGCAGAATTGTTGCACTGGTTATGTATAACCAGAGGAATTGCAATGGAGAATTCATTGCCTACAAAATATCTTTTGAGTTGCACAATTTATCAGCACGAATCTACTCACATACAAATCCTATTGTTAGAGCTCATCAAATCTATCAAGAAAACGGTTGATCATCCATCACCTCTGCTCAGGTGGAGTCAATAACCTCTCAACTCAGGTGAAGTCAATGCACAATCCAAAATTGGTGATTGCCTTCTCGTATTTGATGGTTTAATTTTGTCTCTACCTGCCGCCTTGATACTAAACTTCTGCACTTCTCTAAACAAATAGCAGATGCGAGGCCCCTATGGAGAAACCAATTGTTCCAAAGCATCTCTTCTCTCGGCATGGCACCAAACGCTAGATCTTTCTGGCCTTCTAGCTTAGTTTCCTGAGTGTTTTAAGTAGTCTATTTTGAACCTTTTCTCATTTTAGATATACCAATGCATTTTAAATTTCCCAAATATAAATGACCAAAATAAAGGACAAAATGCAGATAATTTGGTGGAAGCTTAAGACCATCTAATCTAGGGATCCAAAGCAGATTTTCTTTTATTCCGTTACTTAAATTGAAAGGACAGGTAAGGGGAAAAAAAAAACTTGAGAAGAAAAAGGCATTAAACAATATGGATATAGTAAATGTCTCAATGTGTACTTTTAGGAGAATGACGTATCCGAGTTAAAATTACCAACTGCGACTCACTTGATCCAGGCATCAAAGCCCCAGATACCTTGCTAGAACCATCTGAAAATAATAAAGAATCAGTTATTGCATCACGAAGGTCCTGATCTTCAGCAGAATGAAACTTGCAACTCTCATCCAAGTTATGGGTATCAGAGACCATCTTACTCGATATCTCATCTATCTGATCACCTCTAACAACTTGTGTTGACTTTAGTGAGTCATCATGGCTAAGTGATCTATCTAGTACATCCAAATTTTCACAGAGATCATAAGCATGAATATGCAATTGACCTGTTGATGACACCATCTCTTTAGACTTCAGTCCAGTAGCAACTGAAGCAGCCTCTGCCGTCACCGGATCAAAATCCAGTATTACCTTGCTCATTTCAGTTTGACAATCTAACAGAAGCTCCTCTGCTTTGTTCTCATCAGTAACAAGGACTTGCTCCTCCTCGTTGAATGCTAACTTACCATCTACTGGTCCAGTATTAACAGATGGAAAACCATGTAAAACTAGTTTCTGCTTCTTGTAAATGTCCAAGGCTCTCTGCAAATAAGAAATTTATCCAAACTTCATATTTCCAAACTTGACATTTCAAAATATCTTTCGAGTCTTAATTGACCAACAGAAGCAATAGTTAAAGATGAGGTGCCCAAAAGTAGACACCCAAATCATGAGGTGTAGTCAGGTGAGACCAAAATGGTCCATTAGGATTCCTAACAAACCAAAGGTTCATAGTATTATTAGAATTATTTCCCTGTGTGCGTGTCTGACTCAAAACAAAAAGAACGTGATTATTAAAAAAACTTAGCCTAGAATACACATCCACCCAACATAGATTTGAAGATGTGCTGTCCTCTACTTTAAACTGCACCTTCCCAAATAATCCCATCCCCTCACTCAGAGAAAACAAACTGGAAAAAAAGCTTCATATTAACATTAAGTAGCAATATAGAAGCAGTAATCAAACTAGACTCACTAGTTAACAACAGCACTAAATGCAATTACATGAACTTTGCATGAGAACAAATTTCTTAGTGATAAGAATTTCCATTCTGCATAAGAGCAGGCAGCGTAAGGATAGAGCAGACTCAAGGCACAAAGAAAATGACAAGGAAAACTTAAAAATAAGAACCTCAGCTTGCATAAATACAAGCACCCTAAATCAGTCTCCTACTGCTAAGAAGCAACTCCTAATCTCCTTCAAAAAACAATATATTCTTCTGTAAAACTTCAATTATGCCCCTGCACTCCTATGAATCAAATATAGTGAATTTGATTTCATAAACATGATAAAGCAGGATCTGGAACCACATGACACTAATTATAGCAAATTATCATCTAATTTGTCAAGCTCAAGCTTACCTTATGAGCAGTATTACTTGTGGTTGAAAAGAGTGAAGGACTCAACAACTTATTGGAACTTTTGGGTACTGCTCTTGCTCCATCCTGGCACAGAAAGTCTTTTATTACAGAAATATTTCGAACAACGTATTCGATTTCAGGAGACAGAGATGAGTTTCTACCTTTAAATTTACAAGCATGGCAACCTTCTCATCTACAACTTTTCTGTGTCCTACATTCAAAAAAGCCATAAACTGGCGGTATAAATCTGGATGGACAAGTTCAGTTGAAATGTCCAGCTTAGAAAGATAAGCTCTGTAAGAGTGAGGATTATTAAAATCACCCAGCATTTTAGGAGGATATGTTATAATCTCATTGAAAGTTGAGAGTTTTGGTGCTTCTTTGACTGAATAAGGTACAGCTGGCTTTGTCTCAAGAGCTCTATCTTGAACCCCATTATAACCATTTTCATTTTCTGGCTTTTGACCTTCCTTCCCAGAGAACAAAGCATCCATAGAAGCTTGCTTCTGATTATCCTCTTTCAAGGATTTTTGTGGCAAATCTATCTTTGCATCACCAATTTGCCCTTTACAATTGTCTACACTAGATTCCCATTCCCTACCATTCATTGGATGCTTACTATGCTCCCATTCTGGCCCTCCATACATGTGCATTTCATCCCTATACACACCACTATTTCCATCCCATCCATGCGCATGAGTAGGCCCTGATCCATCCATCATATTCTGCCACCCAAGTGGACGCAAAAGACCAGAAATTCTGTCAGCTTCAGCAATATGATAAGGAATTCCGGCATGGTTGACTTCCATGGAGGGTCTAAGACCAAACAAGGGTGGAGAAGGGAACTGCGGCATCATGGTTTGAAAACTTGCATGAGGAGGTCCATGTTGGAAAGGAATGTAACCATTTGGCATTGGTGAGGACCAGTTTGGGCCACCTCTCCATGTACTTCCTTGTCCTCTTCCAAAATTGGGTTCACCACTACGCTTATACCTAGTTCCGCTGTTGGTTCTACCCTCTTCTTCCAGCATACTGATGAAAGGGGAGCCAACTCCACCTTTGAATCCAGGCGTCAGGGCAGGGTTGCCCTGACTTGTTCTATTGTAAAATGCTGATACAGCTGGAATGTAATCATCCACCAGTGGCTTCTCTAAAGGCATATCACAAGTTGAACTATCCTCACGGGGGGTCAAATCTCTTGCCCTGACAGAAGCATTGCTCCTCCTAACTGATTCCTCAATGTCAAGACTCTGCCTAGTACTTCTGATTGTATACCTGCGCTCAAGACAACTAGACAAGGGAGACCTGTCCACCAAGCCCATTGGCGAAGTTTTAGAGGTTGATCTCTCTGATGACAAATCCCCCATGTGCACATCATCCAACTTTGTAGATCTCTCACTTGATCTATACTTAGATGCCCTTTCTGAAGCTCCAGGAAAACTAATCACTTCACTAGAAGGGACTGTTTTAGGCCATTGTTCTGTCACCGCATCTCTATATTTTAGCTTGTTTGGTTTAAAAAGCCTAGCAAAGAAAATTTTTAAGGACAACATAATCATCCTTCTATTCAACTGGAAACATAAAATGCTTATTTCAAGATGGAAATGTGAGTCCACACAGAATTGCCTTTCAATAGGCCTTATCTGAAACAGGGCAAGGCAGTTCAACAGATAGAACAACAAATCAGTGCCTAAGCATCAAACAATCAAGTCAATAGAATATTTTACCAAAATAATTTAGTCCTTTCACATCCTTAGGAGATTGTAGAGGACAACATTACACATGAATGCATATTTGCAAACTCAGGTCCACAGAGGAACACAAAATATAGGGGGAAAAAACGGCAAGATGCAAATCCATAACCACTCTCAAGCACTCAAAGCATAGAAACTAACTGCAAATCCATAACCACTCTCATGCACTCAAAACATAGAAACTAACTGCTAAAGAACTGGGACAGTAAATAAGTTCAGTGTCAAAATGGCAATGAATAGGGTTGACCAACAAAAATACATTCTTATATGTAACACTGCAGTCGACACTGGTAGTTCACAGTAACTGTGGAGAGAGAATATATAACAAATTTCTGTCTTTGAAGCCAAAACATTACCTTCTTCTAAACCAAAAGAAAAAGCATGATGATTCAATTGTAAATTACAAAGGGAAGCAGAGATGCCATTACTAATTCTTGATGGTAACTAAATTTGATTGAATACATAGGTTGAAATGCATATAGGTATTTACCTATACTCATCTGCTGAACAGGTACTTGGGCAAGTCCTTCTGTTGCCATTGACAATGTTGTCTTGCTGAGATTGTCGTGTTTGTGACCTTCCCCTATCTATATCTGTCTCCACTTTGTTGCTGCTAAAAGACTTCTTTTCCATATTAGGATAGCAAGCTTGGATAACTTTAGATTTCCCATAAATGTAATCATCATAATCATCAAGAGATCTCTTCCTTTCCTTCCAGCTATCTTTGTGTTTTGAAATCCCCTCATCATCTGCTCCATCACAATCCATATTTTGCTCATACTCTTTGTCTTTATCATGGTCTGAGTCTTGATCACAGTCTTTATCTCTATCACGATCTTGGTCCCAATCCCAATCACGATTAAGGTTGGGATCACGATCACGATCTCGATCTCTATTATGCTCACACTCACGACAAAGCTCATGATCACATTCATAGTCCCAATCATGCTCATGATCACGAATGCAGTGATGATCTCTATCGTGATAATTTTCACGATCTTTGTCTTGGTAATTTTCACAATCCCATCTGAGATCAAAATCATGATCACAATCAAGATCATCATCTCGCTCATGGTCATATTTTCCATCTTGAGGCTTTGATCTCTTAGGCCAAATTTCTGTCGTTTCCTTTTCATCCGTCAAATGCTTATCATCCAACCTATTGTGGGTATAGTATGTTGAAACACGTTCATCTTTTTGTTTGCTTTCATGGTACTTGCATTCCCTATCCACATGGTACTTCTCTTTATATCTCTCTTCCTTATACTTCTCATTCCTAAATCTTCCATCCTTAGAGAAATCCTCTTTTGAGGAATATAATTTGTCACCAATGTCTACATCATCTTGATATTTGTCTCTATCACTAGAACCATCTCTCCTCATCCTTTGTCTATCTAATTGAATACCAGATTCAGGGCTTCGCAATAGATCTACATCAAAATCTGCATGAAAGAATAAACCAAGATTAATTGGAGCTTCAAGGAAAATTTAAAGGATCACAAGCCATGCTTCTAACCCAATAGTTTATAATCAAACATGACTATGCAGTTGTTAATAGTTGTAGCCAACCAACACAAAAACAAGGCAAGCCCATAATAAGGTAAGAAAGGAAAAGAATAGTACAAGCTTAAATTGCATCCCACTAAAATAATAATAATTATATCTCAAAGAAAATAAATTGTTATACATCCTACGAATTGCTCAAACTTCAATGAAAAGAAATTATCAACTACCTTTTTAATATAACATAGACCATATCTGGATTGGAAAGTGAGTTTACATGCATAAGCAACCTATCAAGTTGCAGACTGTGACACATAACAAAAATACCAACCAAATACAACATTTAGCTTGAGTGAGTTCTCCTTAATTAATTTGCCTGAACAGTTCATATGTGAGCACCTTCACTACATTACCAATTTACAAAGCCAACTAACAAGCCCCTTCACAACAGAAAAGATCAAGAACCGCTCCTTACCATCCACACTACGCACTCCTATGTTCCAGATATAGAGAACTTGTTCATCCATTAGTCATGGTAATTAAAATATGAAAGTGATTATGACTCAGCCTCACATGTATAAACAGAATTAGTTCTTTGTTGGACACCCAAAAAACAAAAAAAGGAATTAGGGTTTGAATATAAATATTTGAATGTTGAGATGATATTCTCTTTATCTTATCATTTCAACTATTGCATCCTCCAACCCCATTTCAATTTAAAAGCTACCAAGAATTTACTTACCCCTTTGAAGCCACAAATAACAAAGTTCATGCCATCTAAAACATCTTTAGTAATTCCCTTCAAATTACATTCTTACACGAGGCTGCCAAAATCATCCATTAAGGACAAGACATGTTAAGCTTTTTCAATTCATTGTCTAATGCTGCTCAAAAGGACAATGCTATTTATGATCAATCAAAATTTTTCTATATTGAAAAGCCAAAATCATGTCAAATAATTATCCAACCAACAGAATTTGCACAATCTTACTTTCAGCGTTAAAGGCAAAACTTTCACCAACGAACCTCAACATTACATGCAACATTTGAAGAATAAAAAATGAAGATCAACAAAGACAGTGTCAACAAAGTGAAATAAGAGAAACCAACAACCACAAACTGCAAAGTAAACGTAGATACCAAGCAAATCACAAACACTTGAGGAAAAGTAAATAATTGCTACGAAAACTAACCACAAATAAACTAGTTACCTTACCAGTTTTATGGGACAAATGCTTTACTGCACATGGATCTTCACCATCAACAAACCTTTCAGCCTTACCCTTTCTATCCCTATCCTTATCCCTCTCCCTTTCAGCTTTATTTGATTCCTTGTGCTTTCCCTCACTCTTTCCACTACTACTACTACTCTTCTTCACCAACAACAACCCTTCGTTCTCATCTCTCCTTCTTCTCTTGATAGATGATGCTTCGCTACTCTTATCTTTCGACTTCTTCGTGCCTTCTGCTCCTCCTCTATCATCCCCCCCACGACCATTCCACCTATCACTCACCACATCATCAACCCTCTCTTTCCGCCTCTTACTGGACGAATGCTCCTCTCCATTTCTAGACCCAGTAGAGTCGTTATAATAATTATTTTTATTATTATTATCATCCTTGGACGATTCAAGCTGCTTTCTCTTCTCTCCAGATGAAAACCTATCACTGCTGACCCTCTCCTCTCCTCCTCCTGCTTCTCCTCCTCCTTTTCGATCCTTCGAACTCGAATCCATCTCCGAATCCGAGTATTCCCTCAGTTCCCTAGAGCTATGCTTGGTCGATTTGTGGCGTGAACTTCGCGGCATCCTCAATAAATGAGAATAAAATTATTAAACAAACCCTAACCGCAAATACAGAGAACCAACAAGCAAACTAACTACTCGAACTAGACCCTAATCTCAAACTCTAATCCATCCTGATCCTGATATTGAACCCCCAAATCTTAAATTTATAAGAACAACAGACGAAAACGCTAACTCGCTAAGTACGATCAACTACTTGAAATTCAAAAGCCCTAGCATAATAGGTAAAGAGAATGGATCGGCGATTGGAAAATGGGGGTAGAAGATTGAAAGAGGAACAAGATTACGAGAGTAGCTGGGGAAAGTTGTAATTTATTGGGTTGCCAAGGGATAAATGTGGAAGAGTGAGTAATGTTGACGAAGAGACGACATGTTTTAAGGTTGTAGACTGAGTGCTGTACGGCTCTTTTTCTTTCTTTTTTCCGGAAAAGGAAAAATGTGGAGCAGACTTTGGTGTCAGATTTGAAATCTTGTGACCATATTACCCCCCTGGGTTTGGGTTTTTCTACGAAACTTTTTGGAAATTTGATGATTGCCCTCAAATCGCCGATAGGTAATACCCGTGGCGAAGCCTGACGCGTCAGTAGCAGGACATGTTATATCACACTGATGATAATGGGCCAAGTTGGGTTCAAGCCTGGTCTTCGGCCTGGACTGCTGCTAGCCTAAACCTGACCCAAGTTGAAGTTAAGTTGGCCCGATCCAATTTTTCAATTTTAAAATGATAAAATGATGAACGGTTTTAATAAAACAATATCGCTTTACATATAAAGATCATATTATAAGTTGGATAGGACTTGAGTAGCACAAGCTCGAGTTCGAATCCAAATTGAGGCTTGATTTTTCTAGGACAATTGGCTAGAGTCTTCACTCAAGGCTTAGTCAATTCGAACCTAATATGTTAATTTTAGGTCAAACTTAGCTCAGGTTGCCAACTCTAGCTATTAAAATCAAGACACATTGAAATTCAATGTGTTACTTCTACTTCCATTTAGCTACTGATAGATTTTTTGTTTTGATTTTTAAATAAGGATTACTTTTAAAATAGGGTTAATATAAATGATGATTAAGTATCTAGAACGTCTTTAAAAATAGTTAGGTTCAAATAATATTTAAGATTATATTAACTGTCTATTGAACTTAGCATAAAATCTTAAAAAATCATAAAATTACATTTGTGACTATTATCAATATTAATGTACTTCGTCTTTCTTTCTTCGAGAGATTTATGATAGATAAAAACTTAAATTTAAAATATATAATTTAATATCTTTTAGTATTATCATTATTAATGAAAGATATAAATCTATCATATGAAAGATAGAGAAGCTTTTTTAATACCTCGATATGTCATTATCGGAAGCTATTTTTCGAACCTGCCGCCT
>JAOTJB010000006.1:18731668-18743285 GCA_027123815.1 Erythroxylum minutifolium | reverse complement strand
TTATCATAATCTTTATCATATATTTAAATAGGACGGATTAACATTTTGTCACTCATCAATGTCACAGGCGTGACTTCGTTAGTCACACCCGTGACATGAAATATTTTAAAATTTGTTTGATATTTTTAGAAATAAGAATTGTTAATTATTTAATCATTAGTTTTAATTATGTAATTATTATTAGTTATAGTGGCGCAAATTGTAAAGGATTTGTACGCGCTTCTTTTGCTACTTTTGTCTCGTTGAACTCTCGTTTCACAGTCGGTAGTTCATCCTTTCACAGTCGCTAATTTCGTTCAAAGTTTTCAGAAAATCTCTTTAAGTAAGTTTTAATTTTTCATCAAAACTTTGGTTGTTGTTGACAATTTTGTTATTTGTGTTTTTGTTTTTCCCGTGTTCTTGGATTTTCACAGGTTCTTATCTTTTAGGGTTTTAAAATTCTTAGTATTTTTGTAGGTATTTTTTTTGCAGGCTTTTACGCCATTATGCTCCCAAGATCAAAGAAAAGTGTACTGCAAATTGAAGCCGCGCTGAGAGATGAAATGGTTGTTAATATTGCAGCCGATTCTGACGCTCCTTTTCCTATTTACACGGCTGAAGAAAGGTTAAGGTATACATCTCTCAAAAGTAGACTAATTCTGGTGCCACAATATTTTAAATTTGAAGTGTTAGAAAATATTGGATTGAAAGATAAAGTGATGATATTGGCTAATAAAGGCGGTTGGGGACGATTTATTCAGATAGATTATTCCATTTTTCCTGAACTTACGCTAAAGTTCTTTACTTCCTTGAAGTTTCAATAAAGTAAACCTAAGAGATTTTGGTTTAGACTACAAGGTCAGCCGCGTAGTTTGGATGAGAAGTTGTTACGGGAACTTTTTCATTTTTCTATATCAGAAGTAGAAGGTTATCATCAGGACTTCTCGACTAGAATTTATTGGAAGTTTTTAACTGGTTTTTCCAAGTTTGATCCTCATAATGCAGCCAATTCTCAAATTACGTATGCTGATCGGTTACTGCTGCATAAATTCATGTGTCATACTGTGTTCGGGAAAACTCAAAGCAATAAGTGTTCTTTTAAGGAATTGTTCTTATTATTTTGTATAGATGAAAAGATTGAACCTAATATGTTCTCCATTTTCTCACAATCTCTCATTCAAATTGTGATAAAGAAGAAAAAAGCCATAGGAATGGGTTATTTAGCTACTGCTTTGGCCGAACATTTTCATATTGATGTTAGTGAACTAAACTCTGATCATCGCGAGTATTTTGATGTGTCATATTTAAGACGCACCGAAATATTGTGTCATGATAAGATGGAGCTTCAAGATTGTCGCACATGTCCTGTAGTGAAGGCCAAGTTATCATTGGAGGGTTGTAGTGTTCTATCTGATTTAGACTTCTACAAATCAAGTGAGGAAGAATATGAGCCAAAGGATTGGGAAAAAGTATATGCATTGTTGGGTGACACTTACAGGAAGACAGAATGTAAACTTAATAAGATGGTTAACAATTACAAAAAGACAGAAGAGAGACTTAATAAGATGGATGAACAAATGAAATTGATCGCTCGTCAACAGCGGAAGCTGAAAAAGAAAATACGCAAGGCTTATAATTACAAAAAGAGAGAAGAGAGATTTAATAAGATGGATGAACATATGGAATTGATCGCTAGTCAACAACGGAAGCTAGAAAAGAAATTGCACAAGGTGTGGGAGATGCAGGGATTACACATGCCATCTCCACCTCGGTCGCCTCCACCCTCTTCATAAGCTATAAATTCTGTCATGGTAGTTGGAATAGGCAATTTGAATTGTAAATTTTTTTAGCTTGTACTGATTTTTTAGATAAAGAGTTCGTTAGAACTATAGTATTATAAAAAGGACGTATTTTAATAGACCTAAAGCTATCGGTATGAACAATTTCTCTTGTAAAGTAGTTGTTGGTGTTTCAAAATTTGAACTGGAATGACATTGCCCACTACGATTTATAATTCGTAGCTATGCAAGGTAACAATGTTGATGAGCTGCATGAACAATTTCTCCTGAAAAGTGGTTGTTGGTGTTGCAAAATTTGAACTGGAATGACATTGCCCACTACGATTTACAATTCACAATTATGCAAGCTAACGATGTTGATTGGTTGTATCAAATGTCTTTTTATCAGGGTGTGCCACCTGAGAGGAGAGCTGCATTATATCGAGAAATGACAAGAGTTTTGGCAGGTCTACATTCTTGGTCATTATTGAATTTTGTTTCTGATTATGTTTTGAGTCACGGGTGTGACATTTAAGGTCACGCTCGTGACTACCTATAAAACTGTCACGGGCGTGACTTTGGATGTCACACCCGTGAGAGTCATTTCATGAAAACAAAATCTTTTGAAATTACAAAGAAAAAATTAGTCACCCTCGTGCATAAGCATTGGGGTGCGTGTCACCCTAATGCTTGTGCACGAGGGTGACAGGGACCTTTACACGTATGTGCCATGAGATTTTATTTTAATTTGTTTATGATAATTATTATTTAATTTTTTTAAACTTTTAAGAATAATAAATGAAAATTTATTCAAATATTAATTTAGTTAATACTTTAAAAAAGCATACATTATCATCTCTTGAATTTAATTTATTTAGGTTTAATAAATATTTGATTGATTTTAAATTTAATGTCTACATAATAAAAAATGAATTAAATTATAATGTTGGAATTCATAAACATGCACCCTCATGCTTATACACGAGGGTGATAGGCATAACCTTATAAGGACGAGAGTGACAAGCACAAGAGTGACTGGATAACAATGCCATGAGATTTTACTTTAATTTGTTAATGATAATTATTATTTAATTTTTAAAAAATTTTAAGAATAATAATTGAAAATTTGTTCATATATTAATTTAGTTAACACTTAAAAATTTGTTCATATATAATAATAGTATACATTTACATCTCTTGACTTTAATTTATTTGTAGGTTAAATAAATATTTGATTGATTTTTAATTTAATGTCTACATAATAAAAAATAAATAAAATTATAATGATGGTATGATTAAATTCATAAAAATCGAAAATTAAAAAGATGGGCTACTTTTAAATTTTAGTATTTTAAAGAATGCACAGGTAATATAATTAATTGATCGTATTACAAAAACTATTATTATTTAAGTGTATTGAAACAGGATGAAAAAATTATCAATCATATAATCTATATAATAATTAAAGATAAAAATGTAGTAAGTTTTAGTAATTATATGAAAAGTAATTAAAATTAATTGTATTTAAATAATATGTATTATTATTTATTAAATTTTATGAAATACGAATGAAACTAATCTAACCGGCATGGGTGTGAGTATAACTGTCACACCCGTGAGACCGTCACTGGTGTGACATTTAAGGTCACGCCCGTGACTACTTGTTAAACTGTCACGAGCGTGACCTCAGATGTCACAACTGTGAGAGTTATTTCATGAGTCACGGGTGTGACATTTAAGGCCACGCCTGGGACAACTTGTTAAACTGTCATACTAAAAAATAAATTATGGTATTATTAATTTCATAAAAATTTAAAATTAAAGAAATACAATAGTTTTAAATTTTTAGGTTGTTTTAATAAAAATAAAGTTCATATAAAAACAAAAAAGAAATTTATTTTGATTTTCAACTATTTTATTGTTTTAATGGGATTCTTTAATTAAAAAAATATAATTTCGTTTTAATCATATTTAAGGCGAAAGTAATCGAGCCATATGATTTAAGTAATACAAGGTAGACGGTTCTCATTTAACAACAAAAAAAAATTATGCGGATCATTCAACAAAAGCCATGGATATGGAAAATTTCCAAGTTTGAAAGTATACAATTTACATGGTTAATTTACTCTAAGAAAAAGAGTCTGACAATTTAGGTTTTTTGCTACTGTCCTTAATGTCTGCACTTGAGCTGGTTGTTGCACTTAAGCGGATTGTTGGTTCATCTTCAGAGAATCTTTTGTGAAGACATTGTCTGACTGTGGAAGAAGATTCAACAATATCTTTTCAAATTATAAAGAAAAAACTATGTTAGATATAGAATATAGAGGGTTTTTTATTAACAAAAATGATAAATAGATAGACAAAAATGACAATATAATTAACGCCTTAAAAAAGTTTCTATGTTTGGATAAAAAACGAATAATTAAAGGAATAAATAAGGAAAAGTAGAAATTGAAAAAATAAATAATGGCGAATACCTGAAATTGGGAAAGGTGTAATGTCAGCAGTGTTATTATGATCGTTCGGTGAGATTTGATCATCTTTTTGAACGGAAGTTAAAGCATTTTCTAATTCGTCATTATCGATTTCACGATAATACATAGCAATAGAGCGTGTTATTTCATCCCCCGACGATAGGCGTACAGGCTTAATGTGAAAAAGAAATGTCTTGTTTTTCAACTCAGCGTGCACTTTTTCCAGAGGAAGTTCCATCCTCTTATCATGCAAAGGTAAAAATGTTAATTATATAATAAACATATTTTTATCATCGTTATATTAAATCACGCCTGTAATAAATCAAACAAGCATAACCTGGTTGTAATATTCCATTGCTTGAATTGCAGTAAACTTAAGAATTTTTTCATCGAGTTCGCCAAAAATAGATATTGTGATAGTACATGTTTCATCATTCAAATCCATATCATAGCGGCATCTATGCTCACAATCAAAAGTTAATTAGAATATATATGTGAATCAGATATAGGGGAAGGTTGTATAATAACAAGATCTAATTTGACAATGAAGAATTAATAATAGTGTGTGTTAGAAGTTACAGTTGTGAAGGAAGTAGGTATGAGAAGGACGAGTTAGAAGCCATGAAGTGGTTAACAAGCATGTTGTAACCGTAACCTTCAAATACTAAACGTTAATAGTTTTGGAAATAAAATTCTTGGAAATAAAAATCTCTGCGTATAAAGCGGAGAACAAGAATAAGCTAGCTAGTAAATTGAAAAGAGGAAGGAAAAAAGGAGAACCTGGGTTCAACAGGATGTTTTTCTCGACAAGAATTACAAGTGAAGGGAACTCTGTAAGTGGCAGCTGTAGAACGAAAGCATTTCTTGCATGCCATATACCAGTACTTTTACAAGATGTGTTGAAAGGAAATTTTAGCTTTAATCCATGTTGCCTGTAAATATATAATAAGATTTTCATTAAATTAGTGAATATCAAATAAATTATGTTAGTGAGAATATAAAATGTATTTACCTTATTGGTAGATTTCAAGAAGATGATTTTTGTTATTTTCTGATGCGATCCAAAAGATATATCAGGATTATATCTTAGATAAGCTTGTTGATTAATAAGGTTTCAGTTCTTTACTATTTCTTCGTGCCCTAAAATAGAATAATTACAAATATATAAGCATGAAAATATCATAAAATTTGTGTAAAGTTTGATTATTAGTTGAAGTTAAAATAATGAGGTACTGATTTTTAAGCTCCGCAACTTCTTCGGTTGGTGGATTAATAAGAATTGCTGAGTCAAACCAGATAGATAATGCAACACCTAAAATTTATCAATTATAAGATAAAAAATATTATGTAATAAAATGTAACAGTACAATGAAAAAAATAACAATACCATGATAGAAGTTGACTTTCAGCTTGCGACACACAATTATCGGATAAGAATTTAAGGATTTTGCAATTTGTTGTCCTTCGTTGGCAACGAAAGAATCCCACATTGAAAGTATAATTGTTTGCTGTCTGAAATAGAAAAATGTTAAAAAAACGAAGTAGAAATTATATGAGTTTTTCTAAGTATAATTGTTCTGATGTCTAAAAAAAAAGAATAAAGAAAAACAAAAAATGTATGTTACTGCTTGTTGGCAAGGAAAAATTTTTGCACAGTTGAATGTTTGCTGTCTTTATTGATTTTTTTCTAATCCAAGACTTCAAGAGCGACAGCCAAAACATCTATCACATGTTAAATATAAATATGGTTAAATATAACAGAAAGAAATAATTAAGATCGTATAAAAAATAAAATCAAGTTCTAACCAACTGATTTTTCCTTCTGGTTTATGCAGTTGATAAGATCAGTGAAAGGTTTATAGTTAAATTTGGTGGGGATAATGACATCATCATCTGGTACTGGTTCAATCACAGTACGATTTGTAATTGTCCACTGTATTTGTAAGTCCTCAATTTGATACTAAAGTGGACTCACCTTCATAATGGCATTACAAATAATATATTTTTTATATGGTTGCAGGATATGGCTCATTTTTTGGATGTCATTGTTGAATATAATACCTTCAACCTGTGAGCCCTGTTAATAGTAAAGAAATTGTTAACTATCAAATTTAACTAAATGAACATTAAAAGAGAAGAAAGTGTAATCGTCATACCTCAGAATCAACAAAGACAAACTTTTGTCTCTTTGACGGTGAATTAGGTGATGCGATAATATGCTGCTTTTCTTGCAAAATAATTTCGCATGACCATCAATGAGCACCGGGTAAAATTTCCCTAATGAATAAACGTTTTCCATCCTGAAAAATCTTTTTAATAAATTAATCAGCGGAAAAGAACTTTTTTTATAAGATATAAAATTGTATTAACTTGAATAAACCAATTAATATACCCTCTGATAAGTTTGTATTTTATAATTTGACTAATTGAAATATTTCATGGAATACAATATTTCTTGTCTTTTGATCAAACTTTGAAGAATCATCCTGGAATAATTAGAACTTTAACTGATTCAAGATTGCGAGCTCTTGATAAAGCTACATACAATTGTCCATGTGAGAACACAGGTTGACGGAGATAAATTCCCACATAATCAAGTGTCTGACCTTGAGATTTGTTTATGGTCATTGCAAAACACAAATGAACAGGAAACTGCGTTCTCACAAAAGGAATCCCATTTTTTTCATTGTCAGAAGACTGTAAGGGAATTTTAGGTATAACAACAATTTTTGTTTTATGAGGTCCGAAGACAATTTTTGCAGAAGTTGTATGATCTTTTAGTTGTCTGCATATCAACCTTGTCCCATTGCATAAACCCTCAGTTGGATTCAATTTTCTTAGTAGCATAATAGGGGAGCCTTCTTTGAGTAAGAGTTTATGCAGAGGTAAGCCTTTTGGATTCAAAGAATTTAGAAAATCTTCGTAATCTGCTTGATGCCTTCGATCAATAGTTTTGTCAAAACTCATGTATGAATGCATATTTCCTGACAATCTGTTAATCATGATCTCGTTAATTTCATCAACACAACTGTTTGTTGGTCACAGCACACATCTATTAATCATCTGGTATGGATCAGATGAATAGAAACTTAGATCAGGGAAGACACTGTCAAGTAATTTGGTTGGGATAACGCTGGATCAGAAAAATGAATTTGGACTTTTTGAAACAAAGAAAAGTGAAATATACAATAAAGAATGTATTAACCTGTTAAGAGACTTGTCCTTGCTTTCATAAGGAATAACTAGTTGTTTCGGTAAGGATATTTATTCTTATTCATCAACTGGTTCAATGCCTTCTCCTACACGTAATAAAAATTCAGAAAAACCTGGATTTGATATAGCTCTCATATTGATTGTCAATGAGAATTTATGCATGTGTTGCCAAAGATGTGAATTCAAAAGGCTTGAATCAATGAGCTGTCTTTTTGTAGCTTGGTCAATAACAAGTAAAGTTTGACAAAAATCACCACCGAATACGACAATTTTGCGGCCAAAAGGTTCATTGGAATCCATGATATCTTGAAGTAAACAATGAAATGCTTCAATACTTTCTCGTTTTGCCATGGAAGCTTCATCCCATAAGATAAGACTACATTCAAAGATCAATTTTCCAATACTACTTTGCTTACTTAATTGACAAACTTTTTTCTTTGAAAAATTAAGGGGGATTTTAAATCTTGAGTGAGTTGTCCTGTCACCAGGAAGGACTGATACTGCAACACCTGATGTAGCAACGGCAATTGCGATATGTCCTTGTGACCGTAAGTTTACAAGGAGAGCTTGATATAAGAAAGTTTTCCCTGTTCCACCAGGACCATCAATAAAAAAACTTTTACCGTTTGAAGTCGTCATTCAACCTTGGTTGTAATAATAGGTCTTCTAGATCAACTTGTATACTTCTCTCACTTTGTATTTCTTTAGTTTGTTTTTCATGATAATCAACACGAAATTCATGATCAGAAAAATGGTAATCAGCTAAAGTCTTCCCTATTTGCTCCAAAGATTTATTAATATCTTGAAGAGCCATTTTTGTAATGTCATTAGATGTATAGCTAGTATAAGAAGAAGCATACTGATAGTCAGAACAAAGATCATCTTTGAATGTTTCCAAAGCTGCTTAGGATTAGTTGGTGAACAATAAAACAGAAGCGTAGCAAATAAAAGTCTAAGCGATGTTAGCATTTGAAAGATACCAGCCTCTTCAAGAGTTTGTTGTATATAGAAATCAGACGCCAGCAATCCCAAATGTAGTGCAGCCTCTCTGAAACAACTTCTTTTTTCACCATCAACAGTTAATAAGTCATCAAATGATGATGGTCTTTTAACATGTGTTAGCAATAATCTTAGATAATACCTCTCTCCTTCTTTGGGATCAATAGTAACCAATCTTCCTATAACTTTTCTTCGACTTCTCTGTGTCCATGTTTTTGAGTTCCGATTCCAAACAAAATATTCCAGAAAATCTTTATACAAACATCTGATCTCTTTTGCCTTTTTATTTGTCGAATTCATTTAAAAAATTCAGTCAGCATTATTTTTGAGAAGTCAACCTTTCTTAACAAATGGAAAAGATCTTCATTTCTATCAAAGGAAATCAACTGATGATCTGGAAGATGAACTTGCAGCATGTAAACCGATGGATTAATTTCAGCCAAACGGAATTCATATATATGCCATAAAGCTTCAGGGGGTGAAATCCAACGGCCTTCTTGGAAATTACTTATCTCATCAATATCAGTTGTGCTTTGTTGATCGACAACACTAAAGTTGACAAGTTCATGGCCCTTAAAAACATATTTGTATAAGTATTTGACAAGCTTCATAGTTGAACATATCTCGATGTTTATGTGGCAATCAATTAGCATCAAAAGATACAGATTGTGAGGAACCACCCACCTGTTATCAATCTTATCTGCAAATTTTAGCTCTCCTACCATCATCTCTTCGCCTATAACATGGATAGTTGTCCTCACCATGAACAGTAAAAGGAACAAATTTCTTAGGATAATGATTTTTACACACACCGTTTCTCATGCAAGAGCAATCTTTATTCATAAAGCCACAAGCATCATGAATCATATGTTTAATGACAAAAGAATATAAACGACAATTTTTATCAGGATCTGGTATCTCAGCAGATATGATCTGATCGTAGGAATCTGGATTTAACAATTTAAAATGAGACTTAAGTATTAGCAATAGATGAGCATGAGGGAATCCACGCTTTTGAAATTCAATTACATAAACAAATGCAGCAACATCTCCAGAGATTTGTTTTTTCATCAACTCGTTCTTAAGAATTTCAAATTTTGCTCTAAATAATCTAGCCAATAAATCTGGTCGATCTTGTGCTTTTTCATGAAATTTGAGATTTTCCTGTATTTCTCTCCACATAAGGTTACAAGTCATGATAAGAAAAATATCAAGTTTACCATATTTTTGCGCCAAAGCCATTGCATCAAGATAACATCGTTTCATGTCCTTTGGACCATCGATAAATGAAGTTGGCAGTATAACTTGACGACTAATTCTTGAACCTTGTGTTTGACCATCACTAACACTATCCAAAACACCTTGTAATATTTCTGTCCATATCTCATTTTGTCTTTTTCTACGAAAATCAAGTCAAGATGTTTCAATCTTTATATAAGTTCCCACAACAAATTGCTAAACCAATCTGAAGCTATGGAGTAACATAGATTCATCATCTTCTCTCATTGGAAGTCGATAACAGTAGTATTCTCTAGCGGAAAAGAAACCCTCTTGAGAGTATGCTTCATCCGTAGCTAGTAGGAAAGAAGGTAAATTTGATAAATAAAACGATGGAATTAAACAATACCTTCAAAAAGATCAAACAGGAAAAAAAACTTGCTTGTGTTTTCCACAGCAAACAATTCAGGTACATTAGTGAAAGAGTTTATATGAGGATGAATTCCCTGATCAAAGACATTATTGCTGTTTGTCTTCGAAATTAATCGTTTGATTCCACGATGCCATCCAGATTCCCCACGAGGAAGTAACAGAGGATATTGAAGAGGATCATAACATGCATAATAAGATTGAATTCTATAACTTGGACCTAAACGAGTATAGACTTGGATGTGAGGACATTTATCAAAGTGTTCATCATCAATCTCAGTCCATATGGCAGCTACTTGTGATGCAGTAGGAAGATTATACACACGTTGATCAACCCCAGGATAACACTTTAGAATTGTTGTATGATTCTCAAGCGATGGAATCTCCCTAAGACTTTGAATGAATTTGGCATAAGGACTCTCTTAGAATCGCCATAATCTGTTTCAATGTATCTTCGCAAAGTTTATCACAAGAGTTAATTCTTCTCTTTAGTTCTTCATCAGTATCAAAAGAATAGAGCTGGATTCCAGATACCTTATCAGATGTTGAAAGTAAAGTGTGAAGAAGATGATAAACTTAACCTTAGACACGAAACGTATAAATTCCTTTCTTGTTTTTTGTTAGTTCCCGATCATACCTAGCTCCATAGGAAGTAAAAGCTAGGTTATTATTATATGTACGAATGTTCTTTCTAAAATGGTCTGATTCTTCATCATTGTCAATAAATAATCGTTTCAAAGCATATGGCATATGAGGGGCAACAATAGAAATTTGTCCCGATGAGCAACAGAACGATGGAGGTTCAAGATAAAATCTTTTGGCCTTACAATGTTCACAACTTGGAACAAATCGAAGTTGTTGAGCCTCAAGAGGCAAATTCTGCAATGATGCTAACTTTGACGAAGGATGACGGTTTATCCCTTTAAAAAAAAGACGGTTGTTGACATTGTCTAGTAATGATATCACAAATATTAAAAATATGCGTAATAAATTTTATACCTTTCTTATCAACACGTGTGACTGAGTTAGGTTGGATTGGAAAAGAAGATAGCGTTACATTAGACGGTTGCCACCTTGATGTGGTATGAATAATTTCTTCTTGTTGGAGAGAAGAATAGGCCGGATCAACACAATTCATATCAAAATGGAGAGATCTATTTTGTAACAGTTGACCAGTTGATTGATGAAAATACAATTGGCAGTTAGAAGGTTCAATATCAACAAAAGAATCTGAACGTTGATTATTGACTGGTTGACATACTACAAGTAAAGTTGTACATCTCTTTTTTGCAGCACGAGTTTCTCTTAATCGTCGTAAAAATTCTTGCTTTTTATTTTCTGACATTTCAGCATACCTTTGACGTCTCTTGGCATTTTTATCCATATCTGAAGTTAGACAATATTTACATTTTTCATATATCCATATGTAGTATAATTTAGAAAATTCTAAATATTGTCGCTATAAAAACGTGAGAAATATATGTATAAATCTATACTATTTATATTATTAAATATATTTTCTTAATA
>JAOTJB010000006.1:18708900-18725175 GCA_027123815.1 Erythroxylum minutifolium | reverse complement strand
TATGGAAAGGTGATATGCTCTGTTTCTTCACTGAGCATGTATGAATATATAGGTTTTGTACGAGAGTTGATGAAGACTAAGAGATGTTTAAGAAAAAGGTTTTTGAGTTGAGGAGTACAGATAGTATCGTCTTAGGTTAATTTTCTGCTTAGTATATCTTCTGCTTAGTCTATCTTCTGCTTAGTCTATTTTCTGCTTAATCTACTTTCTACTTCGTCTACTTTCTGCTTAGTCTACTTTCTACATCGTCTACTTTCTACTTAGTATATCTTCTGCTTAGTCTATCTTTTGCTTAGTCTATTTTTTGCTTAGTCTACTTTCTGCTTCGCCTACTTTCTGTTTAGTCTATCTTTTGCTTAGTCTATCTTCTGCTTAGTTTATTTTCTGCTTCATCTACTTTTTGATTCATCTACTTTCTGCTTAGTCTACTTTCTGCTTCGTCTATTTTCTGCTTAGTCTATCTTCTGCTTAGTCTATCTTCTGCTTAGTCTATCTTCTGCTTAGTCTATTTTCTACTTAGTTTAATTTCTGCTTCGTCTACTTTCTACTTAGTCTATTTTCTGCTTCGCCTACTTTCTGCTTAGTCTATCTTCTGCTTAGTCTATTTTTTGCTTAGTCTACTTTTTGCTTCGTCTACTTTCTACTTAGTCTACTTTCTACTTCGTCTACTTTCTACTTATATAACCGAAACTTCTTCTTCTATACACTATTGTTTAATGCTATCGTCTGGTCCATTTTGACCCTTCAGACAATAGAATTTGTCTTCAAATCTTCACAAAATTGGTAGATTTGGAAATCCTCTTTGAAATCGTCCTAAGATTATCTTAAGCCGATATCTGTAAAGAGAGTTATGCCAATTGTCCCAAGATAGGTTCTGTATGATTGAGGAACACTTTCCTAGAAGACTGTATGACCAAATTATATCAATTGCACTCTCTGATTTAACGTGAAAAGTAGACCCGAAAGAGTGTCGTGGAAAAATCTGAAAGTAAACCAATGGGAAATGAATTGTGATTTTAAATGGTTTTAGTGAGGCATAAACCTAAGTATGAATTATACTTAGATGAGTTTTGATATGAGAGAGATTTTTGTGAAGAAACTGATGGAAGGATACCCGGGATTGTCATGAACATGCATTGTACATAATTCATTTCCTACATGGGCATTATTGAACAATTATACTTGTGCATGTTGTGATATATGTGTATGTTTTGCATAATATAGAGGAACAAATTGAGCACCATCCTCCAGACATTGCCGGGATTTCGAGGCAATAGCTTCTGGAGCAAAATGTGAGTAACCTAGATGGTCTCACTTAATGACTTGTTTGCTTAAATTATGTTTTGAATGATAACTGAATGTGTTTAATTGTGGATTTCGGACAGAAAGTCCGATGAATGTGAATGTAGATTGAGATATTGAAGTGCTACTTGAATGTGAATGTGAAGACCTAAGTGCTTTATAATGTGAGTGATTGTGGTACATGCATCTCATACATGAATGCACAATTAGATAATGGTAGTTATGACCAGAGTAGCTACCAATCAGAGCTTAAAGCTCAACGAGTGAAAATAAGCCTCGAGCTCAAAAGTGATTAAGAGCCTAAGGCTCACTATGTAAAATGAGCCTTGTATCCCCTAAGCAAATAAGGGGCAGTTATTAGTGAGCCCGGTATCTAAAATAGATAGGGACAGTTCAGGCACTCGGTCACAACAACTTAACAATTAGAAAAGTATCTCATAAGCATTCCATATGCATTTTGATAAGTATGTTTGATCGATTGAAATGAGTAATTGCCTATGCTTGAGTGAAAATGTGTTACATGAACTATTATGCAAAATTGTGGATGACATGTTATGTAAAATGGTGTGTTGCATGAATTGAGTGAACCATCAATGATAGTTACCTCATTGAGTTCGCAAAACTCACCAAAATTACAACGTTGTCTTTTCCACCGAGAGGCAACTCTAGCTACCGGGAGGCTCTACTAGCTATGTAGATTGTGATTTGGCAAGAGAATTCATGGCTCAAAGGTCAGTCAACTGGAATTTTTGGACAGATTAGATAGACTTTGTATATTTTCCTTTTTCATGTAGTACTTTTGTACTAGGTTTTGATGATGTACATGTAGTAAGTGTTGAAAGATACAATGTAGACTTTTGATTTTGTGAAATGAAATGAGGAAAAAAATTGGTTTTAAAATATTGTGATTTTCTTTTGATGCTTTATAAGTGAGCAGTGATATGATGCCTTGTAAAGTGAATGTAGCGATCAAACGTAGCTCACTCTTATCGTAGGATATATATTGGAATGACCTCCGGACGTCCCAGTGTGTACCCTGCGATAAGGGGGCACTACATTTAGGTGGTATCAGAGCATGGTTGGCATCTGTTGGGATATATAGAAATGTTAAGCATGAAATATTGTGAGAAGTGTAGAAAATGATTGAAATTATTGTTTGTTATAAGTCATCTGCTCTAGGTGATCAAATTGATCAACCAGTTGACCAAGGATCAGTAGGAGCCAGTAGGGAGTCCTCGGTACCTTAATCTGAGGAGATGCCTCCTAGAGTTCCCGAGAGAAGGGAGAGGAGGTATGATAGGCTACGGAAGCAGGGAGGTGTGGAGTTCTATGGCAGCACAGACCCTGCTGAAGCCGAAGGATGGTTAGAAAGGACTGAGAGTGTTTTTGATCAGATGGACTGCGAGCCGGATGAGAGGTTCGACTACACAGTTTCCTTACTGCAGGGCCCAACTTACCTGTGGTGGAAGACTGTCCCTGGTAGTACCATCGGGCCTTGCCAATTGAAGTGGGAAGACTTTCTTAGGGTCTTCAAAGATAATTACATGCCCAAGATCTATTTAGACATGAAGATGAAGGAGTTCTTGGAATTGAAGCAGGGTAGGATGTCTGTGGCTGAACATGAGATCCAGTTTAATGAGTTGATGGGTTATGCTACAGCTCTGATCCCTACAGAAGAAGACAAATGTAAGAGGTTTGAGGATAGACTCAAGATGGAGATCAAAACAAGGTTGGCTCTTTCAGATTTGGGTACTTTCACTGAGTTAAGAGCTGCTTCAATTAGAATTGAGCAGCTACTAAAAGAGAGACAAGAAAAGACTGGGCAAGGGTCCAGAGGGAAGAGGATTAGTGAGAGTCAGGGCAGTTCTGGCAGGAGCTTCAGTAAGCACCAGAATAGAGCATTCAGACCACCAGATGGGTCCAGGCAGCAGGATCTGGGTAGAGGGGTAGATCTTCACTGACTGGCAGTGGAAGGGGTGCAGTACATAATCAGTTTCCAGTATATGAGCATTATGAAAGGAGGCATGGTGGTGAGTGTTGGAGGGTAACTGGAGCTTGCCTCAGATGCGGCTCCTTTGACCACCGTATGAGAGATTGTCTTGCTGCTACAGGAATTTAGTCTGGTAGGAGTGGCAGATTAGGGAGTGAAGCAACTATTCAGCAGAGCAAAGGTAGTGGGACTGGACAGAGGGGTCGTGGTAGAGGTAGAGTGATCACAAGGAATCCTTCTGTCAGCACTGAGGTACGGAGCAGTCGACCATAGTCCCAGGCCCGGTCTATGCTATGACCAGGCAGGAGGCTCAAGACTCACCAGATGTGGTTGCAGGTTCACTTCTCCCAGATGTAGTTGCAGGTGCACTTCTCATTTATGATTTTGAAGCTTTTGCACTGCTAGATCTTGGATCCACACACTCTTTTATCGCACCGCATTTGGCATGTAGGCTGCATTGTGATAGGGAGTTGCTACAGTATGGGCTAGAGGTGAGTACACCTTTAGGTAGTACTACTGTCATAGGAGAGGTCTGTAAGGGATGCTTGATTAGGATTGATCAAGCAGAGTTGGTGGCAGACTTGATTATACTACAGTTGAGAGAGATAGATATTATCCTAGGTATGGATTGGCTCACTGCTCATAAGGCTATCGTAAACTGCTATGCCAAGGAGGTAGTACTGAAATCTCCTGGTCAGCTGAGAGCAATATTAAGAGGAGTTAGTCAAGCAGTGTCAGCCAGGATGATATCCTTTATGAGTTCACTGAGGTTGATGCAGGGAGGATGTGAGGCTTATTTGGCCCACATCATTGATACTAGAGCAGAGTAGAGTGTACAAGACATTCCTGTGGTTGGGGAATTCCTGGATGTGTTTCCCAATGAGCTACCTGGTTTACCACCAAATCAGGAAATGGAGTTCACAATTGACCTAGTCCCAGGTGCTGCCCCTATATCTATTCCTCCATATAGGATGGCACCTGTGGAACTGAAGGAGTTAAAGACATAGCTTCAGGAGTTACTAGAAAAGAGTTTTATTAGACCCAGTGTTTCACCTTGGGGAGCTTCAGTGCTATTTGTAAAGAAAAAGGATGGGACTTTGAGGTTATGCATTGACTATAGGCAGCTGAATCGGGTGACAATGAAGAACAAGTACCCGCTACCTAGAATTGATGATTTGCTTGATCAACTACAGGGAGCTCAAGTATTTACTAAACTGGATTTGAGATCAGGGTACTATCAGTTGAAGATAGCTGAGGCTAATGTACCTAAAAGTGCATTCAGGAGCAGGTGTGGGCTTTTTGAGTTTCTAGTGATGCCATTTGGGCTGACTAACGCCCCGACAACTTTTATGGCCTTGATGAATAAGGTGTTTCAGCCCTACCTGGATTGATTTGTGATTGTATTTATTGATGATGTCTTAGTGTATTCGAAGAGCAGAAAGGAACATGTTGAGCATCTGAGGGTTATTTTACAGATTATGAGAGAAAAGCAGTTATATGCCAAATTCAGTAAGTGTGAAGTATGGCTCAAACAGTTTGTGTTTCTTGGACATATAATGACTGGAGATGGCATACAGATGGATCTAAAGAAGATTGAGGCAGTGATGAATTGGGAAGCTCCGAGAAATGTGTTTGAAATTCGAAGCTTCCTAAGATTGGCTGGATATTACCGGAGGTTCTTTGATCTCAGCCCCTTTGACAAAGCTTCTGAGGAAGAATATACCGTTCAAATGGAATAAGGAGTGTCAGAAAAGCTTTGAGGAGCTAAAACATCGGTTGACTATTGCACCAGTGTTGACTATTCCATCAGGGACCGGAGGATATGTGGTATACAGTGATGCGTCGCATCAAGGATTGGGATGTGTATTGATGCAGCATCGTAAGGTGATTGCCTATGTATTGAGACAATTAAGGCCTCACGAGATCAACTATTCGGTACATAATTTAGAGCTAGCTGCAGTTGCCTTTGCTTAAAGGTTTGGAGACATTATTTATATGGAGAGACATTCCAGATATACACAGATCATAAAAGTTTGAGATATCTGTTGAGTCAGAGGGAGTTAAACTTGAGACAGAGAGGATGGATTGAATTATTGAAAGATTATGATTGCACTATTGAGTACCACCTAGGGAAAGCTAATGTGGTGATAGATGCTTTGAGTAGGAAGTCTAACATCAGTGTAGCTTAGATTCAGTTATCAAGTCTACCTAATTTGATTCATTTGAGAGCTCTGAATGTGGAGTTGAATCTGGGGCAGAATGAGGCATTGATTGCTACACTAAAGATGAGAGTAATGTTGCATGATAAAATTCGAAAAGTTTAGGGGAATTATCCCAATATGGTGAAGCTTGTGGAAAAGGTAAAGATGAATCCAGATTCTGAGTTTGAGTTGAGGGATGAGACTTTATAGTTGAAGCAAAGGCTATGTGTACCTAATGTGGACGATTTGAGGAAGGAGATACTTGAGGAAGCTCATATGGCCGCCTATGCTATGCGTCTTGGTACTACCAAGATGTATAACACACTGAAGAAGCATTTCTGGTGGCCTAGAATTAAGAAGCAAGTGGCGGAGTATGTATCTAGATGTATGACTTGCCGGCAAGTTAAAGCTGAGCACCATACTCTGGTAGGGAAGCTCCATTCGTTGCCCATTTGGGAGTGGAAATGAGAACGGATTACTATGGACTTCATCATGGGACTACCTAAGACTCCAAGATAGAATGATGCTATATGGGTGATAGTGGATCTGTTGATTAAGTCTGCCCACTTCTTACCAGTGAAAGAAAATAATTCACTGGATCAGTTGGCTCGAAGATATGTGAATGAGGTGGTGAGACTACATGGGGTTCCAGTGTCCATTGTATTGGACAGGGATCCCAGATTTACTTTGAGGTTTTGAAAGAGCTTACAGTCTACTATAGGTACTAAGTTGAACTTCAGTACAGCATTTCATCCTCAAATAGAGGACAAAGCGAGAGGACAATTAAAACTATTGAGGATATGCTCAGGGCATGTGTATTGGAGTTTAGAGGAGCTTCGGATCAATATATGGCATTGATAGAGTTTGCCTACAACAACCATTACCACAGTAGCATTGGAATGGCACCGTATGAGGCACTGTATAGTAAGAAATGTCGATCGCCATATATTGGGATGAAGAGGGCTTAAGAATAGTTGAAGGCCTAGAGTTGATACAAGATACAATGGATAAGGTAAAGTGGATCTGAAACTGAATCAAAGCGGCTCAAAATAGACAAAAAAGTTATGTGGATCAACATCAGCGTGATATGGAGCACAATGTAGGAGACAAGGTATTCCTGAGAGTCACCTTGGAGGGGAGTTCTGAGATTCGGTAAAAAGGGCAAGTTAAGCCTTACGTACATTGGTCCATATGAGACCATTAAGAGGATAGGACCGTTGGCCTATAAGTTGGCCTTACCGAATGAGATGTCTCAATTGCATATTGTTTTTCATATAAGTATGCTCTGAAGATACCCATTGGATCTGACACATATGATACCGGCTCAGGGGATTGAGGCTGCTAGTAACTTAAGCTATATTGAGGAGCCGATCAAGATTTTGGGATTACAGATCAAGCAGTTGAGGAACAGAGTCATTCCATTGGTAAAAGTCCTTCGAAGGAACCACTCAACTAAGGAAGCAACTTAGGAAACGGAGGAGCATATGAGGAGACAATATCCCCACCTGTTCAAGCAAACAGGTAAGAATTTCGAGGACGAAATTTCTTTTAAGGAGGGGAGAGTTGTAACATCCCGTTACCTTTGGGAGGTTAGAATAGTAAATATGAGTGATTAATGAGAGCTTAGAAATGAATTTTTCATGCTCGTGCATAATATGGCATACAAATACACGTGAATAGTAAAGGTTTTGCAAATGAAAATAATTGTACATGCATTCATGAATGATTCCGGGTATATTTAGACTGAGTTGTGATTTTTAGGAAAATTGTGAATTTGGAATTTATTTATTTTGAAAATTTTATTAACTAGTGGAATTATTATAATTGTGAAATTTGGTGAATTTAGGATCTATTTTTGAATTTATAGAGTATTATGGAAAATAGGAAAAAGAAAAGAAGAAATCAAATGAAGATTTGTAGATAGTTAGATTGTAAAGACAAAATTAATAGAGTTAGTTTCAAAGAAACTTAGGTAGAATTAGACCTTAGGAAAAGTGACAAGTGTAAAGTTGCCTTTATTATTTGTCAGAAGTAAGTTTGAGTGAACTGAGAGTTAAAAAGGGATTTGTTCTTTTCCCAAGTTCTTTCCTTGTTATCATCTTCTCCAAATTTCTTCCCATACACAGAGTTCCCCATCAAACTCCTTCCGAGAGTTAACTTTGATTTTTCATATTCCTCACCACTTCCTCTACCACTAAGTGTTTCTTCTGCCTTAAAAAAACTAGAAGTTGGTTGGTGTTCACAGGGGTTTATGAAATTTTGTACGAAGTTAGGGCTTGAAGATAGTTGAAGCTTTTGAAGTCTTCAACAAGTAAGTAGTGAATAAAATTGTTAGAGTTGTGGATTTTTGAAATAACCCCACTCTTAACTAATTTAGTTTGCATTTCATGACAATTAGGCTAGCTTAGATCATTTGCTCTATGTTTCGATTAAGTGAGACGACCCGGGGTTGCACTCTATATTGTAATCCTTGGAATTAATTTTTTTTGATTCAGTTTCCAAGGGAGTGATCCAAAGACTCAGCCACACACCAATCAAAATGACGCCATTACTGGGGAACCAAGCAATTGGTTTTCTTTAAGGTAACCGTTGTAATCTTTGTTTTTCACTGATAATAGGAACCTTTTCCTTTAGATTTCATTTTTGTTAGTTTGATTTCATACTTGTTAATAGTATAGTTTCCAATTTTTCTTTGCATAGCACACATTTTGAAAACACAAACAGACGCTTACTTTCATAGTTGGATTTTTCATACTTAGTATTTTTCATACATACCCAGCTTCATACATACTCTTACACATCATACACTCACATCCTTCACATCTCACCTTTTATTTGACTTTGTGTTTCTATGAGTAAATTTTGTTACGATTTCTTTCATTTGACTTGTTTTTGTGCATGCCCCGGAGAGCTAGACTTGTTCCTTTCCAACTTGAGATTGAGAGACGCTTAAGGAAGATTAGAAAAGAGAGGAAAGAACAATAGAGAAGAAGGGCAGTTGTGGAAGGAGTCGAATCAGTCCACTAGTGAGAGTGAGTCGAGAGAAAGAGTGATCATGGCTGAAAATCCTGCTTTTCTACAAAATCCTAACTTTCAGGCCAACTAACCTAGAAATGGTGATAATGGAGGAAATGGAGAGCTTGAGAGAGTTGGAGAGAACAAAGGGAATTAGAAGTGTTATATTCTAACTTTTGTCAGCGACATGTTGCAAAAGCAATTGCTTATATGAAAACTACTAGTACAATGGTTCATCACCTACATGAGATATTTGGTGTGAGGACCAAGTCTGTAAGGGTGAAAGCTATCCAAACCTTTCATAATCTCAGACAAAAACCTAGTGAACCAATGCGGGATTACATGCTTAAGGTAATTTCTATGATCACTGAGGCTGAGATGCTTGGGGCGGATATGGATGCAGACACGCAGATGATTAGATCATCAATAGCTTAAACTCTTCTTTTCAGTAGTTTAAGTTGGACTATGAGCTTAACAACAAGGATTATACCTTGAGTGAGTTGATGAATACCAGCCAAAGCACAGAGGAGATACTGAATATCAAGGCTCATAAGCCAGAATCTAATGTAGCATCTTCTTCTAAGCCCAATGGTTAGGGCAAGCAAAAGAAGAAAGGTCTAATGAAAAAGAAGGCCTAAATAGGGTTCAAGGCTCAACCCATGAAAAAGAAGGCAAAAGAAAACATCAAGGGAAAGTGTTTCCACTGTGATGAGATGGGCCACTGGAAAAGAAACTATCCAGTCTACCTTGAGTCCCTCAAAAGCAAACAAGGTATGGGTTTCCTAAGTTTGTTAAGAACTAAAAATGTGGCAGATTTATCTGATTCTTAGATTTTAGATTCAGGAGCCACTAACCATGTTTGCAATTCTTTGCAGGGGTTCCAGCAAAGGCAAAGACTACCTAAAGGCTAATTTCAAGTCAAGATAGCAGATGGATCCTATGTTTCAGCAAAAGCAATGGGAGTAGTTATCTTGGACTTTCCTAATGCTCATAGGTTATATTTGGAGGATGTTTATTACATGCTAATGATTGTAAGGAACATGATTTCTGTTTTTTGTTTAATAAAGAATGGTTATTCCTTATATTTTAAAAATGTTGTTTCAATATATGAGAATAAGAATTTTATTTGTAATGCAACAATTAAACAAGGATCGTTCTTTATAGAACCTATGATAAGCTCACTAAACACCACATAATTGACAAACCAAGACAATCCAATGTCTCTAGTATTAATTCAAAATTTCTGTGGCACTTAAGAATGGGTCATATCAATCAAAAAAGACTTGACAGGTTAGTGAAGGATGGGATCCTTACTGGCTTGGATAATGATCCATTACCCACCTGTGAATCTTGTATTCAAGGAAAAATGACCAAGGAAACATATCTAAATCTTCGTTATACCTGGTACATATAGATGTGTGTGGGCTCATGAATGTACAAGCTAGAGGAGGTTATAAATACTTCATAACCTTTACAGATGATTACTCAAGATATGGTTATTTGTATTTGATGCATAAAAAGAGTGAATCCTTTGAAAAGTTCAAAGAATTCAAAGTCGAAGCTGAGAAGCAGCTTAGCAAGCCATTAAAACAACTTCGATCGGAACGAAGTGGTGAGTGCTTATCTAGAGAGCTCTAGAAATATTTAATTGACAATGGAATTGTTTCCAACTTGTCAGCTC
Organism: Erythroxylum minutifolium; assembly: GCA_027123815.1. NCBI lineage: Eukaryota > Viridiplantae > Streptophyta > Magnoliopsida > Malpighiales > Erythroxylaceae > Erythroxylum > Erythroxylum minutifolium. The sequence continues at coordinate 18,714,986 of JAOTJB010000006.1, read as the reverse complement.
CTCGAACACCTCAAGAGAATGGTGTAGCTGAGAGGAGGAATAGGAATCTACTGGAAATGGTAAGATCGATCATGTCCTACGCTATCCTTCTATAATCATTCTGGGGATATGCCATACAAACAACATCATATCTTCTCAACTTTGCTCCATCCAAATAGATGCCTAAAACACCTAGGGAAATGTGGACTGGTCGAGTCCGTACATTACGACACTTGAGGACTTAGGGCTACCCAACCCATGTTCTAAGGCCTGAATCTATGAAAATGGAACCAAGGTCAGAAGTATGTTTGTTTGTAGGATATCTTACGGGTACTCAAGGGTACTATTTTTACAGTCCTCAGGATAGGAAGATATTTGTGTCGACAAATGTGACCTTCTTAGAGGAAGAATTTATGAGAAATCACAAAGGAAGAAGTGAAGTAGCACTAAAGGAGTTAGCTATTTCATCCAATTTAAGAGTTGATATGGATATAACAGAACAAGATGTCGAAATGGATTCAAGAGTTGAATCCGAAGTACAACCTAATCATGAAGTAGTGCCAGATAGGTATCTAGGTCTAGGAGGAGGCTTAATTACCATCTCAGACTAAGAAGAAACGAATCCCATTACATATACTTAGGCTATTAATGATGATGATGCAAAAAAATAGCTCAAGGCGATGGAATCGAAAATAGATTCCATGTACGCTTACAAAGTATAGATCTTTATAGATCTACCACTAGGTATAAAAGCTATAGGGTGTAAATAAATCTAGAAAAGGAAAAGAGGATCAAATGGAAAGGTAGAGACCTTTAAAGCTAGATTGGTAGCTAAGGGCTATATTCAAAAAGAGGGTATAAACTCTGAGGAGAATTTTTCTCCGGTTGCCATGCTTAGGTCCATCAGGATTCTTTTGGCCATAGCAACCTATTTCGATTATGAAATATGGCAAATGGATGTCAAGATCACATTTCTTAATGGGAATCTTGATGAGACCATTTATATAGCCCAACCAGAAGGTTTTGTTGAGCCAAGTAATGAGCATAAGGTATGCAAGTTGCAAAGGTCCATTTATGGACTTAAGCAAGCATCTAGGTCTTGGAACATTACGTTTGATAAGGCTATCAAAACCTATGAATTCATACAAAACCTAGATGAGCCTTGTGTGTATAATTCCTAATTTTGCATGTCGATGACATTCTGCTTATTGAGAATGATATAGGAATGTTATCTATGGTCAAGTGATGGATGAACGAACAGTTCTCAATAAAGGATTTAGGAGAGGCTAGTTATGTTCTAAGGATCAAGCTTATAAGGGATCGTAAGAACAAGAAGCTAGCCTTGTCTCAACTGACTTACTTTGAGAACATGCTCAATAAGTTTTCCATGCAGGATTCTAAGAGGGGTTTCACTCCTACTAGACATGGAATCAATCCTTCCAAGGAACAAGCGCCTAAGACTCAAGAGGAGGTTGAATGCATATGTAACATTCCATATGCTTCGACAGTTGGAAGTTTAATGTATATCATATTTTACATTAGACTAGATATCCGTTACGCAGTGGGACTGGTAAGTAGATTTTAGTCCAATCTAGGAATGGAGCATTAGACTGTGGTTAAATGCATAATGAATTATCTTCGTAGGACGAAGAACTTAATGCTTGTTTACTCTGGAAGTGACCTTATTCTAACGGGATATAAGTATTTTGATTTCCAATCAGATGTTGATTCAAGGAAATCAACCTTTGGTTATATATTTACTTTACGAGGTGGAGCCATAGTCAGGAGGAGTGTTAAGCAATCTTGTGTTGCTAATTCGACTATGGAGGCTGAGAATGTTGCTGCTTATGAAGCAGCAAAGGAAGCAGACTAGCTCCATAAGTTCCTAAAGGATTTGGAGGTAGTTCCTGAGGCGGAAAAGGCCATTACACTTTATTGTGATAATAGTGAGGCAGTGGGTAATTCTAAAGAACCTTAGAACCACAAAGATGCAAAACACATTGAGAGAAAGTATCATCTCATAAGGGAGATAATACAACGTGGTGAGGTGGATGTGGTAAAGATTCCCACGGGGCAAAACCATGCTGATTTGTTTACGAAGACGCTGTCTGAAAAGAGTTTTGTCACTTAGCAGGGATGGGAAGGAAGGATATGTCAAACTTATTTTAGGGCAAGTGGGAGATTATTGGAGTTATGTAAATATAGTGCCCTAGAAAGTAAATGTATTTACTTATAACTTAATTTTCTTCCAGTTACTTTTGTAATGAAAATATTTATTACTAATAAAACAAAAGAGTTTGGTTTTTATGAGCATTATATATCTAGTCATAAGGTACTGAGATTCTTTTATAAGTAATATACATATACAAAGAGATGTAGGGGAAACATGTACATTATAAGAATCTAAAATAATGGATTCACAGTTGAATAATCAAGTTGGTCACTTGATTATGGTTTAGACTGTAGTGTTGCGATTTATCTCCTTGTAAGTAAAAGAGTTTGCTTCCAGGGAATGATAAGTTTCATATCATGATAATAGTTGACTATTGATAATGGCACTATTAAATGAATCTGGAATCATGTATATTTTAAAGAATAAAGTAGGCCGTTACTTTAATTATAAAACATACACTTAAGCATTCGTTCATTATAGACCAACAATATGGATTTTATAAAGAGATATTTTCACAAAACTAGATATTGTGTCATATAATATTTATTTATTTTATAGTATACCATAATATTATAACTCACCTTATATAGTTCCATTTAAATTATTCCAAAAGAATTCATATAAAATATGGAATGATAAGACTCTATAATTTGTCAATTGAAATTTTTTTAGGAAGTAATGCTTACAGGAAACATATATTACTCAGTACACTTAAAACTATTTTAAAAAATAAAATTATGAGAAATCTAAAAGCTAGATACAATGTTACAACCTTATTCAACAAATTTTTGTCTAACTACATAATTATAAGGAAATAATTCTCAAGTTAAGTAGTATAAGTGAGATGGAGTTTGAATTAGTTAAAATCTTATAATTCCAAATACCATGCTTTGATACATTTTTTTAAGAAGAAAGAGAATATTTCCATTAGTCAAAAGGATTGTAGAAGGTGTTTACATATGACAACTAATTAAAGATACCAATAGAACATACCTGAAGCTCATATGCTTCATACCAAACAAACCATATGCCTCATTTACAAAAGAGCTAGCTATAAGAACCACTTATTAAAAGAAATACTATCGACAAAAATGAGTTTAACCAGATGGTGAATATGATTGTATATTCATGCATGTGCATTCATTCAATATTCCACCTTACCTTCCTCTAATTATTAAGGGAACTTTGTGCTTATGAATGGCTAGATGAAGTCTCATCTGTCATAATAGCTGGTTTATAAATAACCTACTTGTCCTCTCTTATCTTTTGAAAGCTCTCCTGTTCCTCTCATCCTAAGTAGCTGTGACAAGGAAAAATAAGCTTACCTTAAAGATCCAATTTTCTTATGATGATCTATGCTAAAAATTGATGCTCCAATCGATTAAATGTCAAAAGTTATAGGTATATTACCTACTGAACACCCCTGGCCCATCTCGTTCAATACCTTAATTAAAAAAGGGCACTGAAAGAGTATGTGATCAATTGATTCCATGTTGGATTTAAGTGGAGAACATCGATTAGGGATACATAAAAATTTTTGTAACATTGATTGTAAGGAGTTTTCTCTAAACTACTAGCCATATATATGTGGTAGACCTTGACTTTATGTATTTATTCCAAATTAATTTATGTAATGACACTATCTATTGTACTTCCCATTATAAAGATCTAATCCTTTTATTAGAGAACTCTCCATTACTTGTATGTATGCATCTTGCCTCATCTTCTTTTCTAGGGGCCAGCGGTAAGGTAACTAGATGTGCCACCAAATTATCATTCATTATCATTTCGTACTCCATATGTTTGCATTTTTAATGTGATGAAAGTGAATCCATTTAGCTTGTAGAGATGTTTGTCCCTAACTATACTTTAGGTTCTCTTTGCTAGTATGGTCAGATTTATATCATTTAAAGGAATCAATCCCACCCCTCCTTATTCTTGTAGAGCATAAAATTCCTTCCATTCAACTTTTGCTTTAAACCTCTCCTCATTGCTTCCTTTCCATATAAATCTACTCAGGGTTTTTTCTATTGCCTTAATTAGCACCATACTAGGTAATGTAAGATGTGAAGCCCAGTAAAAACTTATAAAATTACTATAGATAAAGACTTGGAGTCTTATTTTAGCTTCAATCTTCTTCAATAGGGGTTTGAAATCATTAAATGAGAGCTTATATGAAGATATGGGATGTAAGGTCTTATTAAGGGTTCAAATATATATTTAGGCAATTCTTTTTTATTATGATGATAATTAAGATGAAAGTTTTAATGATTAAGCAATTTCTCCTTGAAAAAGCGCTATAAAATTCTCTTACTAGATCACTATCTTAGTAGTAGCGTGATCATCATATAGTGATTTGACATAAGATACTTAATATTGACTAAATATATGTGGGAGATTATATCTATATATCCTATAGCCAATCAATTTTATTGTATATTTTTAACATATTTAACTAAAACATCTTTATTTTTGTATTCTTATTTAATTACCTAATTCATAAGATAAATTCCATAGATGAATATAAATGTAAATGGAATTGTAATGAGATCATAATTATGATATTCATATTTCCTCTATGTATGATGCTATAATTGTTATCAGTTGTTGCTATATTAAGACTAGACATTAATATAGTAGAAATACTAGCATATATTATACTTCTTTCCTATGAAAGTTATTGAGCTCAAAGATTAAAATATGAAAATATTTAAATAAAAGTGTTGATTTTTTTGGAACAATATCATTAATATGATATGACATGAGAATTCTATATGGAATATTACTTATGTTTCTATAGAAATGCTTATTGTGATTATCTATGGTTAAGATATGTCATGAGTAGTATTAAAATATAATAATCCATATATGAGAACTCTAAATACTACTTGCTTATGAGGCTGATGGGATCTAATGTAACAAGATTCCATATAATGATTTTAGATCATATGTCTCAAGTATTAGGGTTGTTGACCTAAAATATGAAGGATGCTTCTATACCTAGTCACGTAAGAGGGGGTTTGGCTAATGAGAAAAAAAATTGATAGAGCTATGGTTGACCATGATTGGTTAATGAAATTCCCTAATGGAAAATTTTTATTTAGTAATTGCCTAACCTGAGATCAGTCTCCTATTAAGATTCATGTTCTTCTAAATCAGATGATAGTCACTCCATTTAAATTATTCAATTTTTTAATTGACGTAGATGGCTTTCACAAGGCAATAACAATATTTTTAAATAAGAATATATCATGTTTGAGTTATTTAAGCTTTACAAGATATTGAAGTTTTTCAAGGAGGATCTTATATGGTTGAAATTTATTATGATTTCTAATGATTTTCAAAAGCTGTAGAAAATAAGGAAGTAGTTGACCGAGAAACAAATATAACTCTCACTTAAGAGGCATGAGAAAGAAGTACTAAAAGACTATATTGCAACTCTAAATGCTCATTATTCCCTGATAAGGAAAAAAACTAGATTGCAGTGGACTAACGATGGTGATAGTTTTACCAATTTTTTATTTAGACCACTAGTTTTTAAAAGGAACCACAAAAGAATCACCTCTATACTTTTAGATGATAATTCCTCCATTAACAATCAAGACCAATTATTGAGTCATACCTTTCATTTCTATAAAACCTCTAAAGTTAATCTTAGACTAAAAACCAACTAAAACCCAAAATTACAAGGAATTATAACCTAGAATTGTCTTTAAATCGAGTAAGGAAATTTGACCTTAACCATGTTCTTAAAAAAAATTGTCCCCAACCAACTCCACTAATTAAAACTAAAGTTATAAGGATTTTAACTAGATGGAGGGCCTTCACAGCTTGCCATGCAAGATGTCCTAGCTATGGGATTTGAAGAAAAGTCACAAGAAATGGAACAAGTTCAAGGAGCTGCAAGTGAGCCGAATGAAGTTATGGAGGAAGC
>JAOTJB010000006.1:18692443-18703143 GCA_027123815.1 Erythroxylum minutifolium | reverse complement strand
AAAAATAATTTAAATTTAGAATATCTTCAAAATATATAAAATTTACTTTAATAATTTCAAATATATTAAAATAAATATTAATTTATAGGTAAATATTATAAAAGAGATTAAAATAAAATTTATTTGATAAAAATATTTTGTCTTTAAGTTTTACCAATTATGTAATTATTAGATATTAACAATTAAACAATATTTTATTTTTATTAAAAAATCTAAAATAAGAAATAGGAACTAAAAATCATAATCGAAAAGCGTGAGTGAAACAAAACAACCTCTTATTTTAGATCTAACACATTATAACCAATTATAGATTTTAAATCCAATCAAACCCTTTTTTTAGCCTGGGATTACTTAATTCAAGTTTAGTTTTACTTTCATTTTTAAATAATTAATAAAAATTGAGGTTTATTTTTTCAGTCTTAAATCATTACTTTAGGCTTTACCTTTATTTCCAAGTCTTATAAAACCAACGTTCTAAGTTTTGTACCGTATCGACCAACTAGCAAATGGTACGAAACTCAGAGGTTTGGCACTGGTCAGTATGTAAAATATTAGCCAAATAATTATCAGTACCGTAAACTTTAAAAAATCTAAGGACTAGTTTATAAAAAAAGGTTAAAATAACCCCCTAATGTTTGTTCTGTTCTCTCTCTCTCTCTCTCTCATTTTACTCTCTCTCTCTCTCTATCCTCTCTTACCTAGCCCAACCCTCGTCTCCTCCGTTATGTAGGTAGTCGTCAGCCAGAGTTATGCCACTGCTTGTCATCAAACCACATATCTCCATCGTTAGACCACCTGCCTAACCATACACTGCTCTCTACCGCTCTCTCCAACTACTTGCCTAAGCCCAACTGCTCTCTCCATCACTTCTAACTACTCTCTCTGGTCCAGCTGCTTATTTGGAATCCTTGCCTTCCTAGACAAATTGTTGTCTGATAAGTGTAGAGTGCAAATCTAGATTTTCAATTTTTTATATCCATATTCAAATACAACCTAACTTGTCCCAAACCGAACCAACCTAACTCTTTATTGCACTTTTTTATTTTTTAGTTTGTTTTTTGCTCTGAATTGCAATTGCATTATGTTTTGATTGTGTCATAAGTGTTTTGTGAATGGTTTCAAAGTTTGAATTGTTGGAATTGTTTGTGCGAGTTGGGAAATTTGGGTTTGAAAGTTGAAATTGTTTGTGCGAGTTGGGAAATTTGGGTTTGAAAGTTGAAATTGTTTACGTGAGTTAGTTCAATTTCAATGTAATTTAGGCATAGTCAATTGGAAAATTTGGATTTAAAAGTTGGAATTGTTTGTATGAATTGGTTCAATTTCATGTAATTTAAACATTGTTAATTTATGAAGAAAATTAATGCATTGGAAATTTGGGTTTGAAAGTTGGAATTGTTTATGTTAGTTAGTCCAATTTCAATGTAATTTAGCATTGTCAAATTCAAAATTAATGCATTAACTTGTTAATTTGTTAATTTAATTTATATGAAAAATACACTTTGCTAATTATTGTTTGTAAATAAAAAGTATTTACCATATAATTAATCATTTAAATATAAGATTTAATATATAATTAAATCATTTAATATATGTAATTAACTTAAGAAAATTAAATGTTTGCATTTTTATATTATTTATTGTTGACTTGTGTTGGATTATGGATGAAATTCAATTGTGCAGTGTATGTTAACTCTTCATTATGAAGTTAACTGAGTAAGAAACTAAGAATGTTGATTAAAATTGGTGAATGAAAGATTGTTAAAATAAAGTTAGGAATTAGTATTTTAGTAACAATGTTAATTAAAATTAGTTGAGAAAATAAAATAATTATAAGCATTACAAATTGAATTGTATAAGTAAACAAAATATGTTGGTTTATAGTTGAATTATGAGATTACAGAAATTAAGTTGCAAACTTATAGTTGTGAGTTATAGTCGAAGTTGAAGATGTTATAGTTGTGAGTGTATGTCTTTAGTTTATGGTTAAATGATGGGATTATAAAAAATGATTTATATTATATAAGATGTATATGTATATTGTGTAACGTGCATTGCATAATTGTGTATAAGATGTATATGCTTTTGCGTTAGTTTGGACTTTAGAGTTAAATGAAATTATGTGTTCTTTATTTTGATATGAAGATATTAAGTTACTTTTGATATATGTCTTCATTTTTTTTACAGGTAAATGGAAGGAAGTTCAAGTACTCCTGATAATTCAACCACTTTAGGAAGATAAAATGATCCAGCTTGGGCTCATGTTGGATTGATTCTTAAAATGAAGAACCATACCATTTGCTTATTTTGTAAAAAGCATTTGAAAGGTGGAGGAATCACTAGATTAAAAAAGCATTTGGTTGGGTTCAAAGGTGATGTGGAGCTTTGTAAAAAACTGAGCTATGATGTGAAATGACAAATGAAGATTTTGCTTGTAGAAAGCAAAGATTGAATTACAAAATTAATGGTGGAAGTTCATTTGACGGTGTTCAGGATGATAATAGGAATGTTAAAAGTGGTAGTATTCCTACCCAAAAAGAAGTGAATGTTGCACCTGATGTTAGGAAAAGAAGAAGACATGACTAATTTTTTAGCACTACAAACAACTCCTAGAGCTCAACCTTCAACTTGTGGTGTAGCACCCCACTCTCATAGGGCATATCCCAAAACACACTGACGGTATTCGAGAACATACTCTTCGAGGGTGGCATGCTAGGATAGTCAGTCAAACTCATTGCAAAATTTTTCGAACATTGCACGTAATTTTAAAAAACCAATAATCATTTTCGACCTAGTTTTTATAACATTTTCGGTCACAAGTGTCACAAATAATAAACACATCATCATAATTCCAGTAATCATTTGGGCCCATTACAATTACAAAATGTGGTTAATCATAACTTTCATTACAAACTGAATTCATATATACATTATACATAATTCATATATACATATTCAACAGTTGCGGAAAACAAATCTTAATATAAAAGAGACTGAAGATATATACAAGTGCAAACTGATCCCGATCTCTATCTCTTATTTGATTGCAGTGGCTATATTCCAATTTTATCTAACTAAATATTCCTTAAACTTGAAAGACAACGTTACAATTTTAGTGAGTTTTGCAAACTCAGTGAGCGAACCATCCTCGATGGACTCACTCATATCAACACAGAACAATTCACATAATCATATTCATAGACAATTTACACATTCATCTATTGCACATCATTTTCATACAATCCATTTCAATCATTCACTTAATACACATCAATTTATATATATGAAATGCACATGTGACTCACTTTCAGTTGTTACTTTGTTGTGACCGAGTGCCTTTAACTATTCCGTATCTATTGTGGATACTGGACTCATTGATAACTGTCTCGTATCTATTGGGGATACCGGGCTCATTATACTAGTGAGTCTTTAGCTCTTAATCACATTATGAGCTTTAAGTTCTTTTTCAGTGGCTACTCTGGTCATAACTGCCTTTATCTTATCATGCATATCATGTAATGAATGCATCGCATCACATATGTTCGATTAGTCACTTTGTTTCAATATGCACATTCATTTTCACATATCATTAGACCTATGTCTGGCATTCAACAAAACGTTGAAAACACTTATTTCTTTCTCATTCACATCAATGAAGCACTTCCAATATATTCACATTTATTAAACTCCTCATACTATTAATGTCCGGAATTATCTCAATCACATTCACATCAGTAATAATTCAATACATAAATTTAAACCAAAACAATCAATTAATGTGAGACCTCTAGGTCAACTCATAGTATGCTCTAGATTAGCATTTGCTTCCATGATCTGGAAACATCTAGACACTGACATTCAATTTTGTGTATCAACTTCGTGCAATACACACATTTCTAATTTGCATAATCATATAAACATTCAATCATACACATATGTATATGTGTAATGTATAATGCATGCTCAATTTGACTATTTAGGGTATGTTTCTTTAATCAAATCTCTTGATCATTTAAAAATCACCATTTGTGTATAACAAGCTTACACTTAGATTCATAGCTCAAAGAACTTTGGTATTCTAATATCACAATTCAATCATTTATCATTTCTTTCCTAGCATTATAAGATCTCATAATATCCAATTTCTTATTTATCTTTACTTAATACATATTACTCTTCTTCTTTGAATCACATTAGCATTCATAGGGTCACTTTCAATCTTATACCATCTCTAAATATCTAGAATTTATCTCATTGATATCAATCATCCATGCTTAAGTTATAACCTTGATTATCACCCTAAGTATATCATACATTTAATCAATTAATCCATCATCATACTAGGTTCATTTTAAGCTTCATTCAAGCCCAAATGCATCATAGGAAAGTATCTTATCATTTGTTGATTTTAACCATCAAATAAAAGATAACATCTCACATTTAAGGTCATTCCCACGATCGTGGAGGCCATCCCATAATCGTGAGATTTGTCAAGAGAATGTTCCTGTCATTCTTTTGCATTCCCACGATTGTGGATGTATTGCCACGATCGTAGGTTATGCAAATCCGAAAGTTCCTGCATCTTCTTCCAAGTGTTCCAGGTTTTAACTCTCATATGTTACAACCAAACCATCTTATGCTCAGTCTATCATTTCTAGCTTAGTTCCTTATCATTTCCTCTTCATTCTCACCTCTATTTCAACTCAATATCATTCAAAAACAAATCATACTCTATGGTTAATCATAAATACAAAAATAGAACATCCATATATATAAATTCATCATCAACGTTTCAACACGTATTCAACTTCATTATCACGTTCATTTCATTTCTAAACTATCACCCTAATTCTTCTCATTTCAAGATGCTACATTAGTCTTTTCTTTAGCCTCAAAGCTCCATCTATTTTCTCACATGGCAACTTATAACTCGCATTACTTATATACTCAAACAGAACATATTTATATCATTCCTTCATTTACATTTTTGCACTTTATCTTATACACAAATTAGGTCATATACATATCTCCTTATTCATAAATTATCAACTTTCATTCAAACACCAATTTCATTATTGATCATCTAAAAAACAATACATAATTTATTATTTATCATTATATAAAAACATAACATCAATAAATATTCATATCTTCATCAACAATCATCACTCTTAATTCACCATTTTTACTATCAATCTAACCCTATAACATTCCATAATCTATTACTCATCATAAACACAAAAATATGACATGAATATGTTTATTCTTCCACGATGTAGTACAAAAATCAACTCCATTTTCATAACCATTTAATTTCAAAACAATCGCCATATATATATTTCATTTAAAATAACCCATGAAGATCAAGTATGTACTTACTTGATTTACCAAAGCTTCTTCAAAATTTCCAAGAAACCCTAACTCCTTATATCACAATGATCATTATCATGGAGGGTAGAATAGGTGGGTGCTTTTAGTAACAAGAAGAAGAAATAGCAAGGATCTTGAAGTAGTAAGGTAAAAGATGATGGCAACTCAAATCATGATTGTAGGGTTGGAGAGAAAATGTAATGAATGGAGAAGGAGAAGTGAAGAACGAAATGAAGAAGAGCATTTAACCAAAGAAGTAGAAAATGAAAGATTAGAATAGTTATCTTTCAATTAAGCCATACGTAAGTAAGGTGTGTGACAAGGCAAGTGACACTTGTCACTTGCCATGTCACCACCTTATGGTCTCCACTTGGTCTTTTAAACTACTAGTCCATTTGTCTCCAATTTCTATTCCAATTGTCACCCAATTTTCTATGACATTTTTCATTAAATCTTGTAGTCACTTATCAATAATTTATATTGCCATTTAACACTAAATTCTACTACCATTTATCAATTGTCTTGCCACTTGGCATTTTTTCTAATCCAAAAATACCCAAAATTCCAGAAATCTCTCAATTTAACAAATAAATTCCTATATCACCACTTATCATTTATTAACCAGAATTCAAGACATAATAATCATAATTCACATCATAATCATATTAGAATCATTTATACTTGAAAAATGTCAAATGAGTGCATGAACAGTCATTGTAATGTGTGCAAATATCAATAATCATATGTGTGTATGCTTATACTAGTGATATGCATGTAAATGCAATGCACCTCATGTATTCTCTATGCTATTTCTTATGTATCTTTGTTTAGGATCCTATGTCATAACCCTTAGTATGGAAACATGATGTTATATGTAATGTCTTATAATCAAGAGAAGCGACTCATAATGTGGATATGGCACTGGCTAGATGGTGGTATGATTTAGGTGTAGCATTTAATGTTTTCTATTCTTATTATTATCAGCCAATGGTAGCTACTATTGCCTCTTACGGTCCAGGATACAAAGCTTCTTCAACTGATGACTATAGAGCTAAAATTGTTGAGCAACTTTATTTATGAAATTAGAAGTTATTTAGATGAAAGAAGAATGGCTTGGGCTACTTTTAGGTGTTCAATCATGTGTTATGGTTGGACAAATAAAAGACACGAGCCTATTATTAATTTTTTAGTTTATTTTGCACATGGCTAAATGTTTTTGAAGTATGTTGATGCATTTGGCCTTATTAGGATTGCAGATTCTCTATTTGAAATATTCGATATGAAGTTGTTAATGAAGTTGGGTCATAAAATATTGTTCGGTTAATTACTAACAATGATTCCACTTATGAAGCAACTAGAAGAAGATTACAACATAAGTATAATTCTTTTTATTGGACTCCTTGTGATGCACATTGCATTGATTTGATGTTGAAAAATATAAGATACTATGTATTTTCCTATTATTGATGAGATTGTGCAGAAAACAAAAAAGGTAACCAAGTTCATCTACAATCATGCATGGGTCTTGAATTTAATGAGAAGATTTCACCAATAGTAAGAACAAATTTTATTATGATGAAGATTTGCAACAAATTGCTTATCACTTCATTGTTTTATTATGATGAAGAAAGAGTTAAGACGAATGTTTGCATTTCATCATGCTAGGTCTAATGATAGATTAGAAGTTTCTGGAATTATACTTGATGATACTAAATTTTGGTCCTAATGTCAATTAGTCATTTGAGTTTGTGAGCCTTTGGTGAGGGTACGCTGTCCAGCTGATAGTGATGAAAAGGCAATGATTGATTATTTTTATGATGAAAAGGAGGCAATCAAGGCCAATATGAAAAATAGGTCTTCTTTATATACACCTTATCTTATAGTCGTCAATGAGAGATGGGAAAGGCAATTTTACTCTCTGTTGTTTATAGCTGGGGCATTTTTTTAATCCTAATTTCTATTTCATACCAAGTTTTACAAAAAAGATGAAGTTAATAGGGAAATGCTATTAATTATTACAACAGTTGTTAGCCATGAGATGATACAAGATCTTCTAAGCTTACAAATGGCGATTTATAAGGAGGCTTATGGTGATTTTAGAATGCCAATTGCTCAAATTAAAGAGAAAAAATTAACCTAGATATTTTTCACTTTTGTTACTTGTTGAAAATTAATCATCACTTTATTTTATTTATAATGCTACTTTTGTTGTCTTACAACTTATAGTTTCTTGGTAGGATCAATTCAAAAGTGGTGTTCCAGAATTACAAAGGATTGTAATTTGAATTTTATGTCAATGAGTTACTGCAACAGGCTGTGAATATTGCAACATATGTGAATTCCTCCATTCTAAGAAAAGGAATAAATTGGATCACAAAAGATTGAATGACTTGATCTTTGTTCGATACGATTTAAACCTTCAAGAAAGTATTATCATTATTAAGTTAGATATAATTTCTTAGATTTTTTAATAATTTAATTTTATTATTTTTAGGACTCTTAATATAACAAGTAGTTCGGTAGATCTAATTTGTATTAATAATATCGATTTTTTGGCATAATGGATTTATGAGGAGCTGAGTTTGATAGATGGGAGTCACTTAGAAGATAATCTTGGATGAGAATATATTAACATGTCATTTGGTGCAATGAATTTAAATGATGGTGACGATGAGACTCTTCTCAATGATTAGGATTTTGTATCAAATGAGAATTGGGGTCCATGCAGTTATAGCAGGTATTCGATTGAATGAAGTTTCAAATTTTTGTTTCTTTTCTTCTTTTAATTTCACTTATATTTGATGTATATGTTAATTTCGATATATGTAATATAATTATAAATATAAGCATAAACTCTTACTGTAAATTGTAATTGTTAAAGGGTAATGAATGCTTATTACTCCTTTTATGATTAAAAGTGTATGTTAAACCTTAATGTTTATATTAGAATCTAAGTTGAATCATAATATTTCAAGATGTTCAAGTTAAATCCCAACGTTTACAAAAAAGTGAAAATAGACCCTTTAAGAAAGGAAAATTTGACGATGCCAATTAATGCCATGTTATATATAACGTGATTTTTTTAATTTTGAATATTAATGTGACACTTTTTACTAATTTGACATTCTTATTTTTAAATAAAAGTAGGTCCACAGCTATGTATAGAACTTGTAGTCCTTGCCGTTTTGAGCTATCAAGGTGGCCAAGTCATTGCCATCCAACCCAATTTATCTTTCTCCTCAATTTTTGGCATAGAAAACTTCTTCTGCAACATTCTGGACAACAACTATACCTTCTTATGCTGGGACATCATTAAATCAACCGATTTTGACCCACAAAGAGTCTACAATAACCACAGTGTCTTAGTACAGGACATCACCATAGGTGATATTCAAATTTGTGCCACTGTGAATAGTATAAATAATGTTAATAACATTATAGGGACCATTACGTGCTGGAGAGGAAATGAACTCCGATGGTTACTTTTAGTGATCGATTTAAATTAATCTCATGCAAGACCAACTTCTGTTGTGAGGTTTTGATGAATAGTGGAAGAATTATGTGTTGGGGCAGCAATTAAGTTATTACTGATGGAACGAAATTAGAGTTTGTGAACATGTCAATATTGAGTGTTTCAATTGGTGGTTCGCATGCTTGTGGGGTGAAATCTACAAGCTTTTTGGTGTTTAAAGGTGATAACTCTTCGGGTTAGTTAAACGTTCCTGGTAATTCTACATAAGTAGTTCTTGGAGAGAACCAGAGTTGTGCAATTAGACAAAGCAATCAATCTGTTATGTGTTGGGGAGGAGGTGGAGGGTACAAGGTTGATCTAACAAAAGGTTTGTTCTTTGAGTCGATCATTTTAGGTTCAAATTTCACTTAAGGGTTAATAACTTCGAATTTTTCAATAATTTGTTAAGGTCTAGGCTGGTCTGGTGAGAATCGGATTAACTTGCCTAAAATTCTTCCTGGTCCATATGTTAAATCGTCTTGAGCTAAATGTGGTTTGGATTCAGATTCTCAGAGATTGTGGGGTGGTTATGGGAATATCTATAATTGCCATCAGTTCTAGGAATGTCTACAATCACATACGAGTCTACAAACGGACTGAAGCTTGCGTGCATTTCAGAGTCCTTTTAGCTTCTTTTCTTACATTATGTCCCCTTACCAAAGCTTTCAGCTTTACTGGTCTTTTAATTGCTCGAAGTGCCCTCCTTTCCTGTACCCACATCCACGTTCACTAGAAATATATTTCTGTAGTCCATTTCACACAAATAACCATCAATTACTTCTAATTCAAGAATGAAGCTTTACATGCAAAATGGACACAGAGTGTTAAGTTTATGACATCTACTTTTTCTAGTATTAGAACTTTACCAAGTATCCCTTAAAAGAGATTTGAATAACAATGGTAACATAGTGTTCTCGGGCATGATAAGAAGGGCTAGTTAGTAGAACCACCTTCACCACTGCCTGACCAATTGCTATTGCTGCCTCTGCCGTAACTACATATGTTACAATCTTACCTTCACCGATGCCTTCAACACCATCACCGCCAATGTTGCCTTCATCTAGACAATCAAAAGCTCTAACAACATGATTATTGGTGTTTGCCATTGTGGAATTTGTTGGTTCATTATTGGGTATTTGTAATATTCCATATTGTTGGTGAACTTGAACTTTTTTTGGGAAGAAAAAAGTGCATAATTCAGTTCAGCCAACAATCACTAGAAATGGTTCTAGTGGTGGTACAACATCAAATAATAGTATTCTGTGACGATTGTTGAAGATAAGATGCCAGAGCTCATAGGCAATAAGGTGTTAGAGGAGTGGAACCTTATGGTAGAGATGTCAAAATACACTTAGCCTAGCCTGGCCCTTGGTTAACGAGTTTGGCCTTATTAAACTAACCTATGGGATAAGGCCCGTGAATCACAAGCCGGGCCACGAGCTGTACGTGGGCTATGAACAAAAAGACCATTTTTTTGTTACAAAACGATATGGTTTTGTTCATCTTTAAAATATTTGTTCCACTGATAAAACGACGTCATTTTTCTTTAAGAGTAAAACGATATCGTTAGCAACAACAACAGCGTTTTACCTCTCATTAAACAAAAGTAACGCCACCCAGCCCACCCTGCCGCCCTGTTGCCTGCTGCCTCCCTCCCTCCCTTACACTGTAACATCCCGTTTCTAGAGAACGGGTCGGACCAGAGAAACGGGTCCAAGTGTGACAAATCGACACATCTCATGCTTATGCATTTGTGAATAGTGAGTTTTGCGCATAAAAATTTATTGTACATGCATTCATGACAATTGTCCCGGTGTAAGTG
>JAOTJB010000006.1:18673739-18687822 GCA_027123815.1 Erythroxylum minutifolium | reverse complement strand
AATACATGATTTTAGTTGTGATGTTGGGATGAATTTCTTATGCATGTAAGGTGTTTGATGAAATATCTCCGGCTATCATCGTCGTGTCTCCAGCTACTGTCATCGTGTCTCCAGCTACCGTCATCTCTACTTGATTGAGGTATTTTTCCACTGTAACATCATGAAATAAAATTTATTGACGATATTGACAATATATTATAAAAAAAGTTTTCTGATCAATTTACCGACGGAAACATGTAAACTGTTGGTAAATTTACCGACAGAAAATGATTTTCTGTTGGTAAATTTACCAACGGAAAAATATAAATCGTTGACAAATTTACCGACGGAAAATTATTTTCCGTAGGTAAATTTACATACGGAAAATAATTTTCCGTAGGTAAATTTACAGACAGAAAATAATTTTCCGTCGGTATTTATTAGCTACGGCTGTTTCTACGACGCCTTGTTCTGTCGGTAAAGTCCGTTGCTAATACTACATACCGACGGAAAGTTAATATTTTCCGTCGGTATTTTCCGTCGCAAAACGTCGTTTTTCTTGTAGTGGAAAGTGATTGAGGGAAAGCCTATACTTTCTACTGAGAGGAAATATTACTTTATTAAAAGCCGCCAATCCTCTCTTTACTCGACCCGGAAAAATAACAATCATCTTTCTATTACTTTGAGAAGAGAATCGTTGCTTTGACCAGTGGACTACAATACAACGTATAATAAATTAAAGAAAGGGTTATATCTCTGTTCTGTCTTCACAGATCTACTGTAGCTCCGATTCCGGGACAAATCTGCCCTTTAAAACACCTAGTTATGCTACTTCCAATACCACAAACCACAAATGAAGGTAGAGAAATCCTTTCTTTCAAACGTCACTAACGTTGCTGTCTTCACCGGTCTGCTCTGCTACTGCTGCATCTCGCTTTGTCTCACGCGGGCGTGATATTTAGATGAGCTGCGGAATTGAAAATCCGCACAACCTTAAAATTTGCTTTCAGTCACGAGTGTGCGGATTTTCAATTAATCATATATTATAATATACTAATTTCTTTAAATTTCACAGTACTCGTGACTCATAATTGTTTTAAAATTTTTTAACGTTAAACTCAAATATTATAATTTATTTATTTATTTTTATCTACATCACACTATATATTTACAAATTTTATTTTATTTTTTCATTCCTAATTTTTACTAACTAATTTTATTAATTCATTTTAAATATTCTAACTCTTATATTTTTATTTATTTTCTCCCGAAAAATTTTATCCACATTCACAAATTTTAATTTTTCCCACAAAATTTAAAAATTAACAATATTTATTTATACATATTTAGCCATTCATAAAATAAGATATTCATAAATACTCTCCAATTCTTAGAATTTTTAATTTTTATTTTTTTCATAGGTCACAATTATCACACTCATAAGTCCTTAACATTTTTAAATCAGGCCATAACTCCTTATATTCATATACTTTTATATTAAAATTTAACTTATACTTTTATATTAAAATTTAACTTTATTTTTAAACTATGTACTAAAATATTATAACACATTTATTTACACCTTTTCCTATAAACTTTTACTAAACTATTTTATCTTTTCCACCATGTACATTTCACAATATTCACTCTCATATTTCATCCATTTATCTTTTTAATTCATTCATCCATTTATCTTTTTAATTTATTTGTTATTATACATTTCTAAGTTTTTAAAAATTTAAAATTTTTATTTAAACTTACTTATTCTATTAATTCATTCAAAATAATCTAACTATTATATTTTTCCCCTTTTTTCACAAAATTTTATCCTCAATAACACAATTTTATTTTTTACTTAAAAATTTTAAATTACATTATATTCATTTATATAATACTTCTTAATTTTAAATTGACAGGGCATTATTTATAAGTGCGCAGTCTATTTCTGCTAGTTGTTATTGAACGAGAGAAGTGACCAATCGGGCAAAGAATGGGAGCAAACTAAAAACGACACAAGAGATCCTAGCTAGTTATCAGAAACGACAGACGTTGACACGAGAAAATCTCATGGCCGAAGCGCACCTACCTTACTCCGACACGCAACTCTCACACGCCTTCCTTCCCTCGTTCCGTGTCTATTTCTACTCTTGCCCTCTTTCTCAATTTCTCCATCTTCTCTCTCTTTCGTTTCGTTTGGTAAGTCCAGTTAAAGCTCTGGCGCTCTCTTTTGACTTACTGAATTCGACGATTCTGGGACTTTCAGAGCTTGCTTTAACTTAATTTTGTGCGACTTTATGGACCTGTGTTGAAATTATGGAAATCAATATCTTAAAAGAGTGATTACTTTATGAAGCTAACGTAATGTTTTGCTTTTCTAATAATAAGTTCAGAGAAGTTTCGTTATTGATGGCTTTATGCGGAAGTGGGTTTACTCCAACTTCAAAACGAGTTGAAGTGTGGTACTTGAGAGGCAGTTCAGTGACAAGACTACCTGGACGTAGCCCCATGTGTCGCCAACCCAAAATCGTGAATTATTTTCGGGGAAATTCCATGAGAGTCATATGTTTGTCATCAGTAGGCAATGCTCAGAGTGCTTCAATAGACCCCATTGAAGAAGAATCAGGGCACGTGATTAGGTTCAAGAAGTCTGATTTCAAGATGATTGATCGTGCTAGTGTTGGTCTTGGCGGTCGGGTATGATGCACTCAACCTTGCTTGTCCCATGCAATTGTGTCAGCCTTGGCTGGTTAATATTTACTTTAGCATGACTAAATTTGGCCTTTTGTAGGCAGATGAGGTGATTTTTGAAGCCATTGTCAAGGACCCAAATAGGTTAGTGTTTCACTTATTTAGTAATGGAATACCTTTGATAGGTAGTGGCTTAATTCATAGCATCATGGAATTGCAGCCATTTGTACAACACAAGAGTTGTGCTTCGACAACTTATAAGTGTACAGGCTCAACGTAGAGGAAAAAGGGCAATAGAGGTTTGTGGACTTAGTTATTAATAACTTGGCACTTTGTATTTATTTTGGATAACTTCTAATTAGTGTGTCCTACAGGTCTTGAAGAGGCTGGTTCACCGTAAACTTATGTACCATTCCTATTCGATGCAAGTTCATGGTTACATATCTTCACCAAGTGATGCCCAAAACTCATTTGTCCTGGTCCATGGGGTAGGTCCTTTTACTTACAAAAATAAAAAATAAAAAACTTTTCTTTTTCATTATTCAACTGGTTCAGTTCCTATTTTCTGCTCATTGATTTCTTATGTTGTCTGAATTTTCAAAATTTTCTTTTACAAATGTTGAGGATGTCAGAAAGAAGATTACTGATTTAACTTATCCTTTTTTTTTGGAAGTATCATGGTAGCTTTTCTTTAAGACATTGGCTTCAACAGTCGAATTGGCTTCCTACTTTGGAGGCCACTCTTGCATTAGATGAAGAATCTGTTAGGAAGGTGGGAGATGACTCGGTTGGAGGACCTGCAGTCTCTCGGCAATTGCGGATCACACGCATATTGATGAGGGATCTCTTGATTGGAGTATGTATTTCTGCTTTTGTTCCTTAGTAAGACACATACTCGTTTTTTACGGTGAATATTTTGACTGGTGATGCTCCTTACATCAGGTGAATTATTTGCATAGTCATGGACTAGCTCATACAGAGTTGAGGCTGGAAAATGTGCATATTAGCCCAGTGGATAGACATATTAAGGTAAAAACAGACGTTCTCTAGACTAGGTCACTATTTCCAACCTGGACAAGATTAATTGGTACACATGAATAATCTGTAAGCTAGAAAAATTACTTTAGATCTAGAAGTGTGCTTGTTTTGTGTCTTCAAAATCTTGATGGGCTTTTCTGTGTTTATTTCAACAGTTACATAACAACAATAAGATGAAACTTTTCCATGGATCCATTTAAGTGATAAGTTTTATCCTGACTCCTGCTTGTGAAATATATCTTATGCTCATTTTATAATGTTATAATGCTGAATTCTCTTATGCAAAAAAGTTCCAGTCTTTGCGGATATTTGAGAAAATACTGTAACTCCTCTATTTCCTAATGTATAATTATTTTGATTTTTTAGGTAGGCATACTAGGGAATGCTTCTGACTTCTATGAGGATGGTGCAATTAGCAGTAAAGCAGACAACAACTTGGACAGGCGAAAGATGATGATTGCATTTGACATAAGGTGTGATAAAGGACTGTCTATATTGCATCTAAAATTTTATCACTCTTATATCTTTCTAAAGCTCATTTAGTTCACACATGTTGCAAAGATGTGTTGGATTCATAATGGCAAAAATGGTGTTGCGGGAACTCATGGATCCAGTGATCTTTATGAGGTTCAAATCATTTCTCAACAAGGTATAAGATGGCAGATCTTGTTGTTTTTTCATGAAACTGTCTAGAAGCTAAGTGAACCTTTAAAAAAGTGCTTGCCTTAGATAGAGTTTATGATTCTTTGTTTTTGGAAGTTGCAATCACATTCCACAAATGCAACTTTAACCTTTGTCTCTGTTTCTTCCTCAGAGGTCTTCCTTCACAAACTGATATTCTAAAAGAAAGTCATTAGTTTCTCTGGTGATTGGCTAGCTGGCTCTATTGCTTGGTTTCAACAGGATCGGCATTGTTCTTATCTAATAATATTTACAATAATGAAGTAATTTAGGAATGGCTAAAAGTAAGGGATGATAGATAAGGAAATTTGTTATCATGCTTCTGCAGTGACAATAACTGATGGAATATATATAGCATTAACAAGGTTGAGTTTCCTGAGTAGCATATAGTAGTCTACTTTTATGGTGGCTGAGTTTCTCTAATTAAAAATAAAAACTTATGGGTAGGTTCACTTTGCGTTTTATAGAGGAAGATCAGTCCATTTTGTGCAATCATAAGAGAAAATGAAAAGGCAAATAATAAGATGATGACTAGCAATTATTTATACAAATTGTTGTCTCATTTTTTTTTCTCAGCGATTCTCCTATTGATTTTATGTTGTCATATTGTTTATGAAGTGCATTTTCAAACTTGGCAACTATTTGTGAGTGTAGGGAAACGATCCTTCATGCCTGCGTGAATTTCTATTGTCAATCCTAAGTAGGAATTCTCCTCATGGAAATATCGGGCTCCAGGTATCTTTAAGGGCGGGCAATTATTTTATTGTTCAAGTTACTTGGTTCTTAGTGTATGGATGCCTTTTGATGATCATTCGTCTTGTAGATGCTTGATCGCAATTGGGGAGCAGGTTGGAACCTTCTATCTTTGCTGCTTGCAACTAAACCTTCCAAAAGAATAAGGTGTTAAGCGAAATTTGTGTGTTAGATAACTTTCTTTAATTGTGCTTTTTGTTCGATGCATTAAATAAATCTCTTTGGGAGATGATGGGAATATAATAATTGTTATATACTTGTGATCTGAAGTTGTTTGGATGCTCTTCGACACCCTTTCTTGTGTGGACCAAGATGGCGAGTTGCCCCATCTATGAATGGCATTTTATGGGGTCTAGGTTCAACTACAGTGCGAATTGCAGAAGAATACATATACCATCAACCCCAGGTTATCTTACCTTTCCAGCAAGGTTTTTTATGGTCATTAAGATGTTCCATTTGATTTGCTAAAAGTTCGATTTGCAAACCTATACTTAGAAATTCGTCACAAGTTGAATACAAGTATAAAGATTTGGTCTTTGAAGTGTTCATTCAGTGGAATTTTTTTATGGACATATGTGTTGGTTCCCCTGGTAGTTGATTTAAAATTTTCTAACATGGAGGCCAGTGTTGTTAAGTTCAATTCCTCAATATTCTTGTCCTGTTTCATCTGTCCTTTCTAAGGCTAGGGCATTTTAAACCATGAATCTTGATTGTTCTGCATAACTTTATCGTTTGCTTGAAAAATGCTCTAGCTTTGTAGTAATATTCCTAGTACGTGTGCAATGGTACAAGTGATCTTAGTTGCTTATGTTTTTAAGAGTTTAGCGTGAATTTCAATTTCGTTCTACCACATACTAGAGCTGTTAATTACAGTGATGACTTCTATTTTGCATTAGCTAGACTATGTAGACTAACTTTGTGTTGATCTGTTAGCGTAATAGGCTTGCTTATTTCATTGAGTTGATGGAGATGCTGAATCCTCATTCAAGGCCAAGGGTAAGCGATTTTTAACCTTGTTCTCGGATCCATATTCTCTTTTCCTAATTATGAAGTTTCTTCATCTATTTTATTGTTCTGTCTGATTATTTGGCTTCTATTTAACTATCAATTTGATGATTCATATAGAAACAGGTAGCAACATTAGTGTCCTAATTGAAAGGAAGTAGAAGACTCTGCAACTTCCTTTGGTTTGTTTTGTTCTTGAATGTCATCATTAAATGGTTCTGTGAAATGCTATAAACATGCAATTCTAATTGATAAATAATAAATTTAATCATCAATGGGAGATTTCCTAGGATAGTCTTTCATATTTCTATTTCAATTTCTTGTTCAGAGCTGGTTGGAGTTGCTTCCAGGAAAATGGCGGTTATTGTATTGTACTGGGAGACACATAGGATTAACACTTCGCCAGCCTCCTGCCCGTGTTCTCATTGGTGCTGTTAATCTAACTGTATCCAGACCATCAAAACCGAATGCGAATCTCTCTTTTGAGTCAGATATTGGCTTCACAATCATAATTGGTCAAGATTGGCCCCATAACAAGAATGGCATGACTGGAAAAATGAACGTGAACACTTCATTCAGAGTAACTTCTGGAAGACGGTTGTATCTTAAGGAGGAAAAGATGATAGGAAAGTTCTCCTTCGGCCAGTCAAGTAATATGGACTCATTGGCTCAAAAACTATCTGGCAAAAAGTGGAGGAAAGTAGTCCCTTTCAAGGAGTTCCCATCAAGCCTGCCAGTGGCCAGGCTTGTGTCCAGTGACATTGAGCTGACAATGAGTCTGGGTGATCAACTGAATCAGAACATTGTCACATTAGAAAACATAGTTCAAGAAATTCGTACTCAAGTGCCCACTGAAATTTTTGATTTGTCAAAACTTGTTTGTGGAACGTATGTTGATTCACGTCTGCTAGTCCTTAGGGGGGTGAGTGGATCGGCTCTTTTATTCACAAGGTCCTAGTGTTGATAGAAGGAACATCTATTGGTAGTCATTGTCGATAAGGTGATATACTTGAACTATTTTGCACTCATTGTATCTACAAAAACAGTTGTTTTCTATGATTGAAAGGAAAATGAGATGGCTTTAATTTGCAACCATTGAAGAGGAGATTAAATATGAGACATTACCCTAAGAGTAAAACAAGTCTTATATGACTTGGACAATCATCACTGTTTTTCAGGATGCAGTTGGCCTTTTGAGATAAAGTGAGGTTCAATTTTATTACGGTCTCATAGTCAACCACATGTACAATGTTGGGCCACCAATAGGTGCTTATAGTTCGAGGCCCTTGATATTCATTCTTAAGCATGAAAGAGATGTGTTAAGTATGTTAAATATTTTACATTACTTTCAGAGTAAAGTAAGTCGTATAAAGTTTGGTGAATTCTCTATTAAAGTGCGTTTTGAGTGGAATTAGAGCTGATTGTAACATCTTAAAATGTTGTGTAGTTTTCCTTTGATAAACAATTGTAGTTCTGAAAGAAAAATCTTTGTCAAGTGTAACATGGATTAAATTACCAGCTACTAATATTTTATTTAGGGAATGCTTTTGACTTGTATGAGGATGGTGCAAATAGCCGTAACCCAGACAACAACATGGACAGGCGAAAATTGATGACTGCATTTGACATGAGGTGTGATAAAGGACTAAGTCTATATACTGCATCTAAAATCTTTCTAAAGCTGAAGCTTAATACGATATTATCAAGGTAACTTGTGGTGATTAAAATTCTTAAAATTTTAATTCTAATAAGTGAGTTTAGTTAGGCTCTGATTTGAGTTTTAATAATTTTCAGCTTAAGATTTGCATCAAGTCGTTGTCTGATTCTTCTTATTATGAATAATAGATAAAGCAAGAACACTTTCTAGATAAAAAGGTGATAGTCCACTCTTCTTTCTAATTCGTAACTTTCAAAGAGTGGCACAAGCTTTAGCCATGGTCAACGAAGGGAAAAGGAGTAGGCACCACAATAACATCCATTTGTCCTCCCATCCTGAATAATAATTTCTCAACAAACTCTGATATTTCACTCGTAAGCAGATATACATTGATTTTAAACAAGCCTTGTGGGGGAAGACTCTTTTCAATTGTAATGATTGAGAAATAATTGATGAGTCTGTTGAGAAATCAAGTCGCGATCCGATCCTAACGTCAGTGGAACAATTACGAATCTTTTTCGTAATCTTTGATTTCTCAAAAACCAAGATCTCTTTGATTCTATAAAATGATTAACACAAATCATAAAAGTTGAAACTTAATTTGTACCTTATTTTTAAGCTTGATCTTTGTCTTGTCGTATTTCTTGAATCATTTCCGAATTTGATTCATCTCAAACACTGCGATTGTACAAATGTCTGGTCTCTAACAGTATCCATAGAATGAGTCCACAGAATGAGTTGAGAGAACTTTGTAACTCTTATAGAGATGTTAACCAAGAAGTGCTAGCTCCATAGAGCTTAAGCTTATTTATGATAAGTTTTGGACGTTTTAATAATTTATTTGATATTAAATTCTAATTTCAATTAAACTTTAATTAGAATTACAAATAATTCAAATTAAATACCAATTATACTCAAATTAGATTCAATATCTCATATTGATCCTTATTTATTAAATATCTCATATTTTATAATAAAGTTTCTCAAACTTTACAATCAAGTCCAACTTGATTAAAATAACTTTGCTCTCTTCAACTCATTCTTTATGTGAGACCCATTAGGTTCCAAAATATGCTGGCAATGATTACAAATTATAATTCTAATTCATAATTAGAATTAGATAAGTTAAAACTCCTTTTCATTTATCTTTAACTCTCTAATTAAATAATTTATAATTATAGATCAAGATTGACGTCTAGCAACGCGTCATGACCACCTAAATATTTAGGAATGCCAAAATAATTTTGACTAACCTTTTTGTGAATGACTTTTTTGTATATGACTTTTTTGTATAATTCAATCCTTTCATCAAACAATGTTTCGATTAGACAGAGCATGGAATTAATGTTTACTCTTTTTGAGTCTAATCATATTAGTTCTTTACTATTAGCTATCGATTCAAATAATGACATTTGTAAACTATTTAGAAAGTTTCATTCTACCTTGGCTAAGGATTTTCCGAATCAATGCTAATTGAGAACAACGGAGCATTCTCCCTAATTACTTTAAGATAATGAATCCTATCTTGATGACACAACTACCTCTATATAGTTTATGTTACATCTAATGACTACCAATTGATCGACACTTGATTATATAGGCCATAAGTAATATCAAAACATAACAATCCCTATACAAGATAACTTTGGAGACATCAAGTCAAAGGATCACTTATACAATTATCACAATGAGAATTCTATAGATATAAAAGAAATGTTCTAAATGAATTTCTCATATCAGGTCTATTCAGTGAACTTGTTCTCTAACAAGCACCCACACGTTTGTTTAAGTATCTTCATATTTTAGCCTATAAGATCAACTGATTCCTTTATAAGAAAAAACATAACGTGTTCTAATTTTTTTTACGTTCTATTAGTGTCTAGTCTTAACATAACAAGGACTAGGAACAATTTAGAGATAATGCATAAATGCAAAATAAATCTCATAATTATAATCTCATTATAATTTCAGTTGCAATGTACGATTATCCCATAGAATTTATCACATACATCTAAACATGTACAAGATAAAAAATGCCTTTAAATAATTTGTCACTAAACTACAACTAAAACGATTGGCTATAGGGCATAAACCAACAATTAAACTAAACAAATCACGAGCAAATCGTGAAGAAGGTAGTGAATTCCTTATTGCCACAGGAAATTACCCGAGAGAACCAATGAAGAAGGATGAATAACTCCAATGCACTTTTCCTTAAGTTGATATCCATGTACGCTAGACAGCAAAATGAAAAATTTTAAGAAAGTTTAAAGTAGAATCTTCCCTAGTTTGTACAAACAAGAAGTAAAGCTAACAATTTGAAATCCAAAAATCTGCTTTTAATTAACAACTTGAGTTTCTAAATGATTTTTTATACATTAATGTTGATACTCAATTTTGTGTAATTTATATTAAGTGTTATACAATTTTTTTAAATTTTAATTATTTCTGATGAGCTATATCTTTATTAAGTTTAACATGCATCAATTTGACTTTAGTTATATCTAATCATATATATTTAGTTTTAATTATACTTAATTGAAATTTATTTTAATCCATATTTAGTCACATTCTTAGCATATTTATCTTAAATTTCATCAACTTTGATTTGGTTGCATTTTATAAGGTCCAATTTGTGTCAAATTTTATCATATTACGCTAGCTTATAAGTGTTTATTACCTAATTTATTTTAATAAGATTTCAAAAGATTAACTAGAGATAAATATTTTTAGTTGAGATTAATTAGGTTCCTTCATAAACAAGTTAAGGTTTGGGTCTTCATACTTATTTTACTTATTTCTGTTCATTATATTCTCTAGCTGGAAAGAAAGACCTGCTATTTCAAGTTATGATTAAAACAGGTTGATCTCAACCATTGATTTGGTTTTGTTAACCTTTAGACTATAGTAACTAATAAATTTTTAGAGCTTGCATGGGTAACTTATATCAAAATTATTGCGTGGGTTATGTATTCATCCTTCATCTTCTGATTTCATCTTTCATGCTTCCTTAGTTTTCATTCTCAAATTTTTTTGTTTCTTTTTCCTTTCTGTCATTACTTTA
The DNA here is from genome assembly GCA_027123815.1 of Erythroxylum minutifolium. Lineage (NCBI taxonomy): Eukaryota > Viridiplantae > Streptophyta > Magnoliopsida > Malpighiales > Erythroxylaceae > Erythroxylum > Erythroxylum minutifolium. The sequence goes on along the minus strand of JAOTJB010000006.1, from coordinate 18,676,957 downwards.
GATCTCTTTTTTCCATTTGCCTCACCACTCACCTACTTTCCTTATTTGGAATCTTATCACTTATAGATCAATTCCCGCCCCTTCCTGCGAACAAAATTTTAGCTACAAACTTTTCTCTGTCTACTCCAAACCCTCTTCTAGATGTTGTCAATCCTAACCACTCAATTTATCTTCCATCTATAGAAAACCATCCAACTTAAGAAGATGTTACTAAGTTTGAAAGATCTTAGCTTTAGGTGGTAGGAGATTCTGATCCAAATGTTAATCTTCATTACACTCTGCCTACTAGCATTTAAGATCTATCAATTATGTCACATCCATTAGAGGTTCTCAAAGAAGGGGGAGCTTGATGGGAATCTACATTAATTGGCTATTTCTTTGATAAGAGAGTCTCCTACTCGTTAATGAAGACATGGGCTTTCACTAATTGCAAATAGTTTGGCATCCCATCAAAAATAGTGCAATGGAAGTTAATGAAGTATGTCCATGGCATGTTATGCACAAGCCAATATTACTTCAAAATTGGAGACTTAGAATAGCATTAGAAGACGTTAATCAACAAGCATACTGGTATGGATGTGGGTGAATGGTGTTCCTCTCAAATATTAGACAACTAAGGACCTCAGTTATATTGCAAGTTATGTTGGTAAACCTTTGTTCATGGATCAAGTAACTGCTGAAATCAAAAGAATCAATTATGCAAAAATTTGCCTATTAGTTGAAGTTGTAAAGGATCTGCCTAATGAAATACGAATTGTAACATCCCCTCACTTATTAAAAAGGGTATTTTGGTAATTTGGAATGGGCGAGGACTGCCTAAAGTGTTTTTGCCATATTCATGCATTCATTTAGGCACATGAATAGTAGTGATCGCACGTAGCGCTCCCTTATTTTAGGATATATATAGGAATGACCTACGGGCGTCCCGGTGCTTACCCTAGGGTATTGGGGTGTTACACAAATAATAAGATTATATGATGAAATTGAATATAAAGAAGATGTAGTGAAAATAACATATGCAAATAGAAACCAGAGACTACACCTAAGAAAGTCTGGAAACCAACTGATATAATATTTAAAATCAGTGTTCACTAAGAATTTGCTGGCTATAATGAAGGTCAAAGTAAAAACAATACTGAACGAGAAGAAGATAAAAGGACAAAATTAGAGTCAGGATAATGCACAAGAACATGGATGGGCCTCAAATGAAGAAAGATTAATGTAACCAGGAGCAACAAATCTAGGCCGTAAATGATGAGAATATGGAAATCATACATTAAAGAAGCAAAGGAAAAGAAGTGCATTTTAATGAAGATAAAAGACTTGTAATGTAAGGTAAAATGGATGACTTCTGCACTTTGATAAGAAGGAAATCTTATAGGAAGAAGGGAACTTCTTCTCCTATTGGCTAATATGTCTATCATTGAATGAAATGTAAACAAATTCCCCTTCCAAAGAATTAGTCGTTAAGGATTTTATCTATGCAAATAAGCCTTTTATTTTTGATATTTTGAAAACAAGAATCAAGAAGGAGAATTGTAACATTCTTGATCTAGTACCTTATAAGTGGAAAATGGTGAATAATTACGATTATTATTTCAATGGGAGAATAGTGTTATTGTATGATAAGGATGAAGTTTTGATGTTGAATTCCTTCATTCATACACAAACGATTCAAATGAAACTTAAGCTTAAGCATGAACAGATGATTGTCAATAATGTACATTGTATAGATATAATTAGGCTTTCTTGAAAATGGAGTTTTGAAACAAATTAAGAGAATTAGATAGATAATTCATGATCCCTAGTTGATTTTAGGGGGTTTCAACTTAGTTTTAAACATTGATAAGGTATAGGAAAATTATAGTTTGTGTAACTATAACAGTGACTTTAAAAAATATGTGATGGACATTCAAATGGAGGATCTCCCTATAGGTGTCAACTTTTATACCTGGAATAAAAAAAAATGATCATGGTTTTCTTAGGAAGAAATTAGACAGAAGCATGGTTAACTTGCATTGGTTTTAAAAATCCAAATTTTGTATCGATGTTTCTAGAAAATTTATGCTCTAATCACTACCCTATTATCATAAAACTAATAAGTGAAAGTAGGCCAAGAAAATTTCTTTCATGTTTAACAACTTCCTTTGTGATGTAAGGGGGTTTATGGACGCAATATCAAGGGGTAATGATAATTACGTAGAAGACTTAAATCAAAATAAATACACCAGAGTGATTCATGAAATAAGGGAAGAGCTCAAATGCCTAAATAGGAAAGTAATTGATGATACTCGTTAAGCTGTAAGATTTACCAAGTAGGGATTAGTTGAGGTACAATCTCAACTACACTCAAATCCCACTAGTACTATTCTTTAAGTCCTTGAAAAGTAGGCATTAAGCAAGTACTCCCAAGCATTAGAAGCAGAATACTCCATTATGAGGAAAAGATCAAGAGAGTGGTGGATATATGAAGGGGACATAAATACCTCTTATTTCATAGAAGAGTTGCCATAAGGAAGGCTAGAAATAGAATTGTTTCCATCACCAAAGGAGACACAATCATCATAAGTAGGAAGAGTTAGGAATGTCAATTTTAGCCCGACCCCATTTTGGTCCAGGTTGATCGAGCAAAAGGCTAAAATTTTTTGGCTCGATCGGAATGTCAAAAACAACATTATTTTTTAATTTTTTCAAAAGAATATAACCAAGGCCCGACTGTAACATCCCCTCACTTAGGGGAAGGGTATTTTGGTAAATTGGATCGGGTTAGAAATGTTTAAAGTGTTTTTGACATATTCATGCATTCATATATGCACATGAATAGCCAATAGTGAATTTTTGCACATGTGAATGTTTGTACATGCATTCATGACATTTTCCCGGTTTAAATGTGAATAATTATGTGTTATAGAAAAAGTGTCTTGTGTGATTGATAATTGGTATTGGAGAGCATTATTAGGGTTTTCCCATTTTTAGAGAATTATAGGAATTTTTCGGGAATTTTTCGAAATTATTTCCGGACCCAAAAAATTGTCAAGTGACAGAATATCAGTCATCCGGTAGTGAAATTTACTGTCCAATGGTACTGGAAACTTAGGCACATGAAATTAAGAATTTTTGGAAGTGAGCCATTGGACATTGGAGAGAAATTGAAGTGAATTGGGAAGAAAGTTATTAACTAATGAGAGTGTGACATGTGTCACCACTCTCATAGATCG
>JAOTJB010000006.1:18620978-18631088 GCA_027123815.1 Erythroxylum minutifolium | reverse complement strand
TAGAAGAGAAAGGAACACTCATGAACATTGGGTTCGACTTGCTTAAGTGAAGTATTTCCTAAATCAATCCACCGTTACAATTTTATTTCTCGTGTCCAATCTAATTGAAATATAATACCTTAACCGATTTTTGTCATTTAATTAAATCTAGTCATTTTGATTCATACCTTGCATTTTTCATATTTCCTTGATTTGCTTACTTTAATTTGTTTTATTTTCAAATCAATCAATTCTTGATCGTCCGAGTAATTTTTCATTATTTAATTTAATTGTCTTGCATGTTGGAATTCCCTTGTGTATGATATCCGATTCTTACCATTTTATATTTCTTGTCAACCGGGTGTGCTTGCCTCTAGTTGTTCTAGATAGAATTTAATTTATATTATTTTGTTTAGATTTCAACAATGGCTATAATATGGTTCATAATAGAGTTTACAATCGGACATCGTATTAATAAATTGAAACACGTTTTCTTATAATTTTAAATAATTGAAGAGTTCAACCAATTGGCTTTTGTGGAATGACATTTGGTTAATAAGTCGAAATTAATTCTATTGAGATTAAATTAATTCCGGGCTTATTGGAACTTGAATTATTTAAGTCCAATTAGATTCCCTACTTAGCTTCTAGGAAGGTTATCAAGGAAAGTAAGAAAAATAAATGAAGGTTATCAGCAAGAAAATGAGACAGATTGGAGAGAAATGGACGAATTGGATTCGAGCCAATAAGATCGAAATAATTTAATTAAGAGTTAATTAAATTAGTTTTTAAGCCTATAATTAAATGTTAGGCTTACACTAATTAATTGTTAATTATAAGCCCGAAAGGAACATTTAATATTGGGTTAGATTTTGATTTAATTAATTAGATTAATTGAATTAAAATTAAATAAAAAAAGACAAAACTGAATTCTACAAAGATGTAGGATTCGGTTATGTTTTTTATTAAAGAATGAAAGTGTTGTAGACAAAGAGAAGCAGCCCTCTTATTATTAAAGAATAAGGGTTGCATTGTTTGCTTTCTCCACTCACTCCTAAAGCGAAATTGATCATGCTTCTCATTTTTAAATGGTAATGGTTGGTTTTAATGTAGAATAATGTACAACTCCTTTAATTCATGAAATGAATGAAGGTGGGAGTGGAGTTATGGCTCTTTTGCATTCTTGACAAGTGAATGGAAGTGTGCGTAATTTTTCTCTTGATTAACTCTCTCCTAAAAACTGTCCAAAAGTTGGAGAATTCGATTTTACATAATTCATTTTTTAGTTTTGATATAAAATGAAGGTGTGCATTTAGCGGTCTTTAAAAAATCTCTCCAAACAATCGGCCATAGAAAAAGATTTGCTCTCTAACATTTTTCTTATCCTTTCCCGCCAAAGGATCTTATTAACCAAGCTATCCAAGGAGAATAAGTTGTAGATCGGATTGGTTGAGGACACAGTAGCAAGGAGCCAGTAATATTCCAATCTTATTCTTATCTTATTTATTTTCTTTATGCCATATCATGTATGGATTAAAAGCATGTTAATTTGGTATTTACACTTCTGGTGTGTTTTGATTTTGGAAAAAGTTTTGGAAATCTACAGTTTAGCCAAACCAAACATATACCTGTTTTCAATCCAATAGGTCTATTGCTCTCCGTGACGTATTTCCTCCACCATCGCTCTTTCCATATTTTTTTAACGTTCAACTCTTGAGATTCCCCATTGTTATCTAGTAATATCCAAGTTGATATGTCGTATACTTTACGCCCAGACTTTTTTTTAACAAAGGAAGGTGAACAAACCTTAGACTACAAGAATTAAACTAATCTATGCCTCCATGGCAATGGCGGTGCTAAAAACTTAATCATGGTTTTTCGATGTGTGTAACTTCTAACCTTGATAATTTACAAGAACACGGGTCGTTCACATATTACCTAAAGTGTTGTCCCACGAGGAGGGATAATCTAGTCCTAAATCTAAGGGCAACATAATTCGCAGAAATTCAAAAGATAACAAAACTAAAATAAGAATTCAATTCAATCACGCAATTCAATCCAAAAATCAATCATGAAAATATAACAATTTAGCTATCTTAACATACTCAAGAATTGACCTAAAGGAACTATCAATTGAGACAAAGGGAAATTTTACCTATCTTTAACGTTAACCTAACCGATTATGATTTGCTGGATTATAGTTTCTAGATGATCCTAGGGTTGATTACTCTCTTTCGAGTTATAACCATTAACCTTAAATTATAAACCCTAATCAGATTATGGAAAATTGCAATTTCTTAATTAACAACCTATCCAAAACCCTAATTAGATCTAAAAATTTCCAATAAACTATTAGGAATCTATGCGAGATCTCTCTTCACACAGTTACCGATTCTATTAATTTCTTGTTCTTATTAAATCAGCTAACTCTTGTTAGCCCAATTTAATAATTTTTCATTCGATTCACCCTCTCAGTTTATTACCAAATTATGCAATCATAGAAATCAATCACAGTAAATCCAATAAACATAAAAATAATCAGATTTCATTAAATCAAAGATAAAAATCCCAAGGTGAATTTAGAGTATCTCAGTATTCCCAAGTCCTATCATCAAACTGCTATTCCCAATTCTATACAATAAAAAAATGGAAAATAATAGGAAATACGATCTTGAATGATGATGGGAGGTAGCAATGTCGGGAAACTCCTGATTAGGGAAGTACACCGATGTCGGCTTCTTTTCCATTTCTCATTTCCTTCTTCTCTTTCTCAATCTCTCAACAATCATCTCTAGGTTTCTCTAAAAAATGGCTAATGCAAAAGCTCCTTCATCTTCTTTGTCTTATTCTTTATATACCTTTTATGTTATGGCCAACCCTAGGGTTTTTCCAAGGTCCGAAAGGTCCAAAAACTCCCTAAAGGCCATGATCGTGGGCTGCATCTGAGCCTTCTATCAAAATCGTGGTAAGCAGGCCACGATCGTAGGGTGACTCCAGTGCCTTTGTCTCGATCGTGTTCCATTGTACAATGATCGTTAGCTGTTGTTTTGGCCCGAGTGTCTCCAAAACTTCTTCGTTCTTTAATGTTGACTCTGAAATACTAACAAACACATAAAGGTACCTTTAAAATATAATAATTAAGCTCAAAGACTTGTACTAACCTATAAAAACACTTAAACACAAATAATTAACAAATAATCACAATTATAACTTGAACACGTACTAAACAATTGAATTAAAAATTAATTACATATCAAATTAAGCCTAAAAATATGATGTAATTCACACTTATCACTCCTCAATTTGGTTATTGTTTTGGGGTTGGCCACTCCCTTATAGCCTGGACTCTCTCTTCATCAACTCAAATACCATATGCTCCAATGATATAACCTAGAAAATGAATATGTTAGGAGCATTGGAAAATTTGAACGGCATCATAAGCCATTCATACAGCCCCTATTTTATCTTCAAGGCTATCTTCCAATCATCTCTAACCTGATTCAGATCTGATGCCATATGCTATGAATATCTATTTTTAGAAGATCTACACGCCATGAAGCACATCCAACATGTCATCCAGTTGGGGAGTAGGAAACTTATATCTCACAGTAATTTTGTTTATAACCCTGCCATCCATATACATTCTCTAACTTTCATCTTTCTTGGGGGTCAACAATGCTGGAACTGCATAAGAACTCATGCTTCCTTGAATGTGCCCCTTTTGAAGCAATTCCTCCACTTTCTCTCTAAGAACTTCTTCCTTACCTAGACACATCTTGTAGTAGGGCAAGTTAGGTAAACTAGTTCTAGGAACTAGATCAATGTGAAGTTGAATGGCCCTCATAGGTGAAAGCCCTGTGGGTAATTCTTCAAGCACCACGTCATTGAAATCCTCTAATAATAACTTCACAACATCTTCAAGCTCTACTGCATCTTGATTTTGTTAGAGCAGTTCCCTAAAGGCAATTGCCTTTAGTGCGCTTTGTACAAAGTTGTGTATAGGCTTTATTAAGAAAAGTAAATTTCATTAATTTGGTATTCATTATTTATAAATTGATATTGATCTATAAGCAAATTAATAAAGTCCATGATATACGACATAGAATAAAGGAAATTATGATGTGATCATACTACTGAGATTCCTATCACGTGCAATTATGTCAATATCTACATTATCCCTAGTCATAAAATTATGATGTAATCATACTACTGAGATTCCTATCATATGTAATTATGTCAATATCTAGATTATCACTAGTCATAAGATTAATAGGATTGGACATCATTAATCTAGATAGACTAGCACATGTCAAACTCCTTGATTTGATCAAGCAGTACATCTCAGAAACTATAAAGATGAGATGTTTAGAGTTGAGATGTGGATGCTTACTAGAGGTAGTAGGTACATTGGATGACCTACCATGAGATCATCACATGGATGTCCTATTCTAATGACAGTGATAATTTCATCATAACAATGGTGCAAGTATCCTTAGACTTAAGGTACTCAAGGATATCTTATATATTGATTCTGTGCTTTGACTCCATTCCTTGTTACCTTACAGAGGTTGTTCATAAGGTGGTGATTGGGTACAGCTTGAGGTATTCGAAGGTAATTAAGTAGCCAATAGAGGATTCACCACTTCTGTGATTGCAGAAGATGATACCCACGATCTTTTATTGGGGTCATTATTTAGAAATCTCTGGCCGGAGTACATGTGTCATGAAGAATGTCTTCATTGACATAAAGAGTAATGAGTCCCAGGATGAGAATTGATATCACTTGGGCTAGATTTGATGTAGTCAGTCTAATGAGAGTTGACATTTTGCTCATACTCATAACCAAGTGGGGTATAGCATGGTGAAAGGTGAATTGCTCAACAATTATCTATGGGAGGGTTCGTGAGATGGTTCTTGACGAGCACGATTTTGTTCGTCAAACCACTTACTTTTTGGTCAATTGAGGGTCATGATTTACTGCTAGACGCCACTCATGACTTGCTTGGATTAAGTGTTAATCCAAGTGGCCAACATAACCAAGAACCTAATGGGTCACATGCATAAGAGTGACTCGGAGGATTTGTAAAATAGTTTTGGATAGAGATTCATTATTTGGAGAGCAATAAAACCAAATGGATCCCAATGAGAATGGGATATCTCCTGATGAGATTGCAATGTCCACATTGTTGAAATAGGTCTCCGGTGTTTTTTCATCCCCGAGACCTGGTAGGACTGATCCCAATATGATTGGACCACCTCAACATTTATATATATATATCAGTGAGGTACATGGAAGAAGAAGGAGGTTTCTTTGTCAACTTAAGCATTTAATGTCTTTAATTATAAGAGACAAAATCCATAAAAGACAAAATGGAAAAGCATGAAAGAAGACATGAATCATGAAAATGTATAAGCAATCTTCATCTTTCACAATTTTAAAAAAGATGTCTTCATCTTTCTCATCTCTTCCTCTCCATTTTACTTCCCACGTATATGCTCTCCATAGAAGAAAGAAAGAGCTAACATTCTTGTCTTTGTTCTAGCCATTTTCGGATCAAGAAGTTTGATTCGGTTAGTTTCTTCGATCTCTGCATGGATATCGTCAGAGACGGTCTATTTGGTCGTTGTGGTTTGAAATAACTTGATGAGTAAAAGATCAAAGAACGAAGTAGACTATTCATAAGGTACATGGTTATTATATGCATGGTTGACTTGTGTAAATGCTATGAATTCCTGTATATATATGTGTGTTATGAACATGTAGTGAATTGGGAATTTTCACCTAGGTTTAATGGTATTTCCTTATATAGGCATATAGATCTTCGACTTCAAGAAAGTCCCGGAATAAAATTTTTTTTCCACACCGCATATATATGATGCATGCACTGGGTTTTTACTACAGTGGTATCAAAGCCACTTATGCCCCGTATAAAGGAGAAACCATAACATGTGTGATGCTATCGATTGGTTGTGACTATTGTGCATGTTTATTATGTTGAATGCAAAATCAGTATAGAGATATTGTTTTCAAAATTTTCTTACCCAGATTTGTTCATGAGATGTTGCTGAATATGTCTATGGAAGGAAAAAATTTATCAATGTGAGAATAAATTCTATAAAATTATTTTCAGGATTTTCTTTCACCACCCTCTTTCTAAGATGTTTATGAATGTCTATGAGGATGGAAAAATGTTTTCTAGGTGAGTGAATATTTATTTGAGAATTTCTTTTGTGCTGTTGGGAATGTCTATGTTGAGGAACACAGATTCTGGGTTGGCTTGGTTACTGAGGTTGGTTAAGTTTTTCTTGGAAATAAATTCTAAACAAATTCATGGAACATGTTATAGCCTTTGTAATTTTCTCATAATTTATTGAAATTTTTTCAATGATTTGTTTCAAGCAAAATACAAAGCTGGACAGTTTTGAGAAAACTGTTGGACCTAGTTTGTTTAAAGTGGTGATGTGTGTTTTTTGGTTTCAATACCCTGAATCATTTTTATGTGATCAGAATTATGTTACTTTGATGTTGTATGCATGCCAAACTGATTTGCTTAAAATTGAGTTTTCCAAAAATTTTTAGATGTCAAATATGTCATATTAGCTTCTAGTTGGTATCTTTAGTTATCTTGATTGTTTTGGCCATCACAAGTTATGTGACGAGTTCCGAAGTAGTCTTGATGAAGTGGAGATTAACTAGAGATACTTAGGGTGATAGTTTGATGTTCTAAAATTATTTGGAAATCCAAGAGATTAATATTGTATTAATCTATTTCGAGTATTTCATGTTTATTATGACTAGCTATGGCAAGCATAATACAATTAAAGTGTTTAATTGGTCAATCAGAGTAGAGGGTATTATACTTGGTATATTGATATTTTGAATTGGAATTGAAAGCGTACAGATCGAGAAATTAACCGATTCCAATATTAGAAAGCAGTTCGATTCAAGAGCTGAATTGAACGTCAAATCTTTAGATACATAACATGTCACAACCTATACAAGAAAATCTTGTAAGATGGTTGCATTAAAGAATGCATGCTAGGGTAGGTTAGGTGGGATGATGGATGGTTATGGATATAGATTCAATATGATTGATGAAATGTCCTAAATCATACCATATGGTCAATGTGACTATAATCCTACGACTTAAATGAGAACAGAATATGAAATCCCTTACATATAATATGAAAACTAATGTCTTCCATTAATATGGAGAGAAACAGAATTCTTTTAGAGTTAGGGTTATTGGGTAAACCCAAGCCCGCTCTATATAGATATGTTTGAACCATGAAAATAATATTTTTAGATTCATGGATCAGTTTTCAGTAAAAGCGTTAATTTGTTAAGTAAACTCATTAATGTAGACAGAGATGCAATTGGGTAGCGTACATCAGATGTAAGCACATCAAGAGTTGACAACCCAATGTATGAGTATACATCACGAGTTGATAGCACTAAATGATAGTTGCAGCTATGATGCAATTGATATGATTGATATTTACCGATTTACCTAAGGTGGCTTGTTGGATAAACCCAAAGTCATTCTTAGTACTGTCGAATATCGACCCATTAAGACATTTTGTAATATTTTTTCTTGGAATCATAGTGAGGACTATGGATTCTTTGAAACTAGTGGGAGTTATGTGCATGTCATATAAGTCTTTATGATCATGCATGTATTTATATTCTAACATTCTTTCTCTCTTCACATTTAGGTTGATTGAAGATGTCTTTCAGTGTGAATTTAAGCTCACTTATGGATTCTAATAAGTTGACTGGACCCAATTTTGTTGATTGGCTGAGAAATCTAAAAATTGTTCTCAGATCTGAGGAGATAGGCTATTTCCTAGATGTTCCACTTCCTGATCCCTCTGCTGTTGATGTTTCTAATAAGGATCAGAAAGCATATCGTAAGTATCTCAAAGATAGTGACATGGCTACCTGCATTATGCTAGCCTCTATGTCACTAGAAGCAGCATGAGCCTATGGATGCTAATACTATAGTATTTCATCTTAGAGAGCTTTTTGATGAGCAAGCTCGGTTTGAAAGGTTCGAGACCTCGAGGCTACTCTTCACAACTAAAATGGCTCCAGGGACATCTGTAGTATAGTATGCATTGAAGATGAATGGTTATATTGAGAGGTTGTCCACCTTGGGTTTTGTTATGGACTATGAATTAAGTATTGACTTAATTCTGGTTGATTGTCTAATAGTTATTCGTAATTTGTGTTGAACTATCAAATGAACCAAATCTCCATGACAATCCCTGAGTTGATTAATCTACTCAAGACAGCTAAGCAAGCTATCAAAAAGGATAGCAAGATAGTGCTGGTGGTAGACTCTTCTTCTTCTAGTTCAAGAAAAAAGAATCTAGAGAAGAAATGGTCTAAGAAACCAAAAGGAAGTACAGCCAAAAAGAAACTCAAAGAGACTGCATCGAAAGGAATTTGCTTCCATTGTGGCAAGAATGGCCACTGGAATCGAAACTGTAATATCTGGAGTCCTTGAAGAAAAAGCAGGCATCAAATGCCCCGACTCCTTCAGTTATATTTGTCATTGAGGTTAATACTGTTTCTGATCATAACATATAGGTATTAGATACTGGTTGTGGCTCACACATATGTAATGATATGTAAGGCCTCAAGGATAGTAGACAGCTCATGAAGAGAGAAATGGACCTGCGTGTGGGCAATGGAGCAAGAGTTACTGCATTAGTCGTAGGCACTTATTTTTTGTCACTCCCTAGTGGGCTTGTAATTAAACTGGATGATTGTTATTTTGTACCTGTTTTAACAAAGAACATATTGTCTATTTCTTGTTTAAATAGAGCTGGTTTCTATATGAATTTCAATAACAATGGTTGTTTTATTAGTTTAGATGTAATGCTTTATAGTACTGATACATTATGCAATAGAATTTACATATTAGATATGTCGCATCCAATTATGAATGCCAATGACACGAAAAGACATAAATGAGATAATTTAAAATAAACTTACTTATGGCAATGTTGCCTTGGCCATATAAATGAGAGACGCATAACTAAGCTCTACAAGAGTGGTAGTTTAGGGTCATTTGATTTTGAATCATATGGCATGTGTGAATCTTGTTTATTAGGCAAGATAACTAAGTTACCCTTTAAGGGAAAGAGTGAACGAGCGACTAGAGTATTAGACCTAATACATTAAGATGTATGTGGTTCGATGTCCATCCATGCTAGAAGCGGTCTTCTTTACTTCATCACCTTTATCAATGATTATTCTCGATATGGGTATCTATATCCGATGAGATACAAATCTAATGCATTTGAAAAGTTCAAACAATTCAGAAATGAAGTAGAAAACTAACTTAGGAGGGTATCAAGACACTACGATCTAATCAAGGTGGGGAATACTTAGACCAAGAATTTTTGGATTATCTCAGAGATAATGGGATTTTATCTCAATGGACTCCACCTTACATACCACAATATAATAGTATGGCTGAAAGGAGAAACTGAACCTTGTTGGGCATGGTACGGTCGATGATGGGCTTTGCAAATTTACTAAAATCCTTTTGGGATATGCACTCGAGACAGCTATCTATTTGCTAAATAAAGTTCCATCAAAGGCAGTTGACGTTACTCCATATGAGATGAGGACTAACAAAAACCCTATCTTTCTTATTTGAAAGTTTAGGGCTGTCCCACTTATATGAAGGGAATACAGTCAGATAAGCTTGATGCAAAGTCTGACAAGTGTTTGTACATAAGATATCCTAAAGAAACAATGAGATATCAATTTTACCATGCTGAGGAACAAAAAGTGTTTGTTTCAAAGCATGTTGTCTTTTTAGAGAAAGAGTTTCTTTTAAAAGAAGAAAGTGGGAGAAAAATTGAACTTGAAGAAATTCAAGATGCGCGAACAAACGCGGATCAACTGCCTGAACCTGAGACTTTGACACATACAGATTAAGTAACAATTTAACCTTCTTCAACACAGGAAGTTTGTAAGTCACGTAGGATATGCTCTATTCCCGAGAGATATGGATTTTTCGTGATTGAATAGAATGACGTATTGCTCATAGAAGATAATGAGCCTACTACCTATGAAGAGGTTCTGAAGAGTTCAGAGTCTGAGAAATGGCTTAG
>JAOTJB010000006.1:18596102-18607237 GCA_027123815.1 Erythroxylum minutifolium | reverse complement strand
AGCTCCAGAGGGACTTCTCTGAGACTGTGTAGACCAGATTGGCGAGAGAGGTCATGGCACACAGGTGGGTCAGCTGGCTTAGATTTTTGGGATGACCTAGTTAGGAGTTGTTTTATTTCTTCCTTTTTCATAGTATATGTATTAGGGTTTCAATTTGTACAGACTGTACTTTTGATGTGTAAAACTGGTAATTTTGAGTAATGAAAAGAGGAAGAATTTGGTTTTTAAAAATCTTGTGATTTATAATTATTGGTTTAATTATTCAAATTTGTATGATGCCATGTGGAGTATTGTAGTGATATCACGTAGCGCTTTCTTACTATAGGATGTGAACCGGAATGACCCACGGGTGTCCCGGTGCATACCCTAGGGTGATGGGGTGTTACAATCGATCCTCATTTGAATTGGGTAGTCATAACGTCTTGCTATAGGCCACTTATGACTTATGGGCCTTAAAGTGTGATCAAGCCCATTGTCAACATCAAATGAGCCTACAGGGTCACATATAAAGAGTTATGTGATTTAGGCTTATTCTCTTGGGCCTAATTTCTTAGGCATTGAATAAATATATATGGATATATTTATTGGGCTAGAGTGAATTAAGTTGTCGGGCTTTTATTTTATGAGATATAATGGGCCGAAACTTATTGGGCTTTAATGGGATTATGTTTTCTCTATAAATAGAGAAACTTAGGTCTCATAAGAAAGAGATACCATTGTAATACAAAACCCTAGCCACTATCGGAGAGAAGTGCGTGCGGCATTCGGAAAGAGTTTCAGGACGTGCTAGCATATGATAATCGCAACCCAGATCATACATAATCGTGTGGATACCAGTAGATGACATTCACGTGTAACAGTGTTTACGAATCCGAAAAACAACCACCAATCTATGTTAAAAAGGTAATTTTGCGCATCCTCTATGTTTTCGATTATACATCATATTATGTTATAGTCTCTTCCGCAAAGTATTGTCAATACTCGGGCCATCCGCGATCCAACACGAACTCCTTAGGTTTTTAAAGTTCGAAATTCACGTACAGATCACAAATAGTTCCATAATTAGAAATTAAACAGAATCAATCAATCAATCCTTGGAAGATCATCCAGGTTGACTCACAAATGCTCCTTTTAACTTATTGCCTTGAAGTCCCGGCAATGTCTGGAAGCGGTCGCTCGACGTGCTCCTCTATATGCAATCACATACATTTATATGTCACTCATGTTCATTTTTATATGAATAATAGGTCATAATTACATTTGTGAATGTATCATGTATTGTGCATGTTCAATGATAATTTATCAGGTATGTTTCTTTAATACTCTTTATAAACAATTTACAATGCCTTCAAAACATTCTTTTAATCCTTAATACCCTTTTTTTCACTTTAATCCTTTCATTTAACATTAATTAAATTCATTTAAGAACTAATTTCAACCTTAATACTTTATATGGAAACATCCTAGCCTTTATTAGTCCGAAAATCACTCAAAAAATAACACCCTTTGCATTTCATCTATGGTCATGATCATGTCAGTGCACGATCCTGATTTTCCTCCTTTTTTGGCAGAGTCGCGATTGTGCATCATCATTTTCAGCAAGGGTTGCGATCGTGCAGATGCACGATCATGCCCTGCTATGTTTTTCTTCCTCCTTTCTTCTGTTTATTCGAAACTCACATACATTTTAACACCAAATTCACTCCAATTTTTCATATTACTTTATCACAAACACAATGTCATTCCATACTCATTCACATACCAATTTTTTTTCATGAAATTATCAAACCCTAATCAATTGATTAAACCTCTTTAACTATATAATATTATTCATGAAACCTATCCTTTTCCATAACATGATATCCATTTTATCAAACACTTCATTATCAAAATTCTATCATTTACAGTTAAGGATCTCTTCATTTTTACTTCAGTTTCAGTTTAATAACATCAATACACAGTTCAACAATTCAAGATTGATCATAAACCCCAAAATAATACCTATTCCATACATCTCCATATCATATGTTCTGCATTTTTTTCCAGATTTTCTTAAGTAGATTTTGGGTCAGATTTGTATGACCATTATAACCTAGACAATGAGGTATTTAGACAACACCTTCTCCTAATAAAATGTTCCAAAATTTTTTAAGTGTCTAATGACATCAATTTCATGCATTTTGGTTCAGTATCATGCAAGTTATAAACAAAAATCTATAGACTATTTTCATACCTCGGCAGAACACAATTCTCAACGTCAAGCCAAATTTCAAGTCTCTTAAGGACTGATTTCAAATTTGATTCTTCCATAAAAAAATGTATCCATATGTCTCTAGTTTACTATAAATCAAAATTCATCTAATTTGGATATTCACAGATCAAGTTATGATCA
This sequence comes from Erythroxylum minutifolium, assembly GCA_027123815.1. Classification (NCBI taxonomy): domain Eukaryota; kingdom Viridiplantae; phylum Streptophyta; class Magnoliopsida; order Malpighiales; family Erythroxylaceae; genus Erythroxylum; species Erythroxylum minutifolium. Next base: position 18,604,845 of record JAOTJB010000006.1, on the reverse strand, counting down.
AAATACAAATGCATGTTTAGTAAAAACACTGCATATAACATGCTCCAGCTCACTTCATTGCTAAAATCCTTCATCTTGTTAATCATATCACCAAATTTGCTTTTTCCTTCACCACCCACACATGCATCCACACCATTCAAGCATGCATCAATCCATAAACATGGAAACATACACCACTCACGCATGCATCCAATTTACAAAAATTAAAACCTCTTATTAATATCATTTACAGTACCCATACAACTTTAAGCATCACTTACTTGCTTCAAAAAAATTTCAGCAGTTGAGAGGGGTTAGAAGAGATTTCGATGGATGGACAAGAATAAAGAAACAACATATAGTTTGAAGTGGTTTCTTTGTAAGGTGTCACGTTGATGAATTAACCAAAAACCAATATACAAAAATGAGCAAAGATGGTGTTTCGGTGATGGCAAAGAAAGAAGGAAGGTTTAGATGATTCGGTGAAACCAAAGAAAGGAGCTTCAGAAACATATTTCCTAAATGACTAGGTGGCTTAACTTAGCTTTGTCATGTGTCTCTAATGTATGTCTTGCATTTGTCATCATGTGAAGCTACCAAATGTCACTTAGCTATTGCTCCACTTATCACATAGTAATTTGTCCAATTATCAGACATTCACTAGTCTATTTGTCACAATTCTATTTGTCTTTTATTTCTATATTTCTCCAAGTCTAAAATACCCCAAATTTTTGATAAATTTCCAAAATATTCGACATGTCTCCAAAAATGTGAAAATAATTCTAATATATACCAATTTAATTTTGAAGACAATTAATCTATAATTCACACTTTAATCACATTAAAATCACTTATACCTAGAAAATGTCACTGAATGCATGTACAATTATTTTCATAAGTGACAACATTATTCACGTGCATGTGGATGCCATATAATGAATGAAATGCAGTTCTAAATTCTTAACAAAACTCTCATATATAGTATCCTAAGGTTCTAACCTTAATCTTAGGATAATGGGATGTTACAATCTACACACATATGACCATTTTTTGTGTGAGCTTTTGGGCCTAAGAGAATAAAAAATAGATAAATTTTTAAGCTCTTTTATTCTTTCATGTGTGTTATCATGTATAGTTAGATGATTCTAGAATTTGCTTTTATTATACATATTGAGATCAAAGTTGTTAAATTAGAAGCATTAAAATGACAAAGGCACTTAGAGTCAACAATTGTTTAAGCCTATTTCTTTGAAAATTACACTACTATATTTTACCCCTTAGGAATAATCAATTTTGAGCCTTAGCCTTTTTCATTGAGTATAACCCCATTATTAACCTTTATCCTATTTTTCTTGAAGCCTTTTTATTAATTTGAACCTTAAAGGTTATTTACATTACTTGATTGTTTGAAGTTTGAAATTTTGAAAGGTCAAGTATTTCTTTAATTGTCGTATCTGATGGATGCTTGAAAATATTGATTGAAAACAAAAGTATGTTGCAAGCTTAAAAAAAATTATAATACCAATGGATTTATAATGCAAGGACCTATACATTGTGAAGTAATAAGTTCCCTGTAATGTTTTCTTTGTAAATTTCCTTCAAATTTATCACACTTTTATTATCCCAATCATAGCTTACCTAAGCCCCATTAAACCTTTAGAAAGACATTTTGATTTTGATTTTTAGTTTACTTATAAATGGTGGAGATATGATAATATTACAAGCTTATGGTTAAGAGTTATGTTATTCATTGATTTAAGAGTTCGATACTTTTCACCCTAAACACATGAGTGCATTGAGTGAAACCTTGGTGAGGGTGTAAGGATTTATGTTCTTTATTTCAAAAATATTGTTGATGTGATTACCACTGATACTAACTTGTGAAGTTAGTTTTAGGATAACTTGATCTAATTGTAAATTAATTTGATTAATATGATATGATGACTTAGCGTATGGATGGACAAGTTGAGATTAATAAAGTATAGATGTTTGTAAAGTTGACAATTTAGATAATGGTTTGTTTAAGGACAAGCAAAACCTTAAGTGTGGGGATATTTGATAGATGCTTATTTGATGATAATTATACACCCATATTTAACAAGTTTTGCTTGTTATATCATAGTTTTATTGTATATTTAGTACTTAATTCACTTTAAGGGCATTTATAGATCATAATTGCCTTTATAAACCAAAAGAAGAAGAATTCAGATGAAATTTTGGCATACAATGAAGTTTTGAAGCAACTAAGGACCTACACAACCATGTACAATGACTGTGTAAGTCTATATAAAGTAGTGAAGATTGAAGATTTTTAGATCCAATCACGTGGAGTTACACGCACATGTATGTTGATATACACAACCATGTATGTTGCCTGTATAAATCTCTGTGCCTATGTGAAATCAAGAATTTAGATGTTTTGAAAATACACGGTCACTCACATACCTATGTAGGTTAACCATGTATAATCAACCCTAGCATTTACTATAAAAGGACATAAGTAGAGGCAAAGGAACTGAGTTATTAAGCAATTTTAATTCTTGAGATACATACAAAGGCAATAGCTCTGATTAAGGGATAAGGAAAACACGAAAAATACATCAAGAGATCCATTAGATAACAACTTCAAATCTAAGCTTGAAACAAGATCCAATAGAAGAAAAAAGGAGATTTAGAATTACAATTTCTTTATTTTCTATCAATTTTTCTGCAAATTTATCTTTAGTTTTGTTTTCTATGAGTAGTAACTAAACGTGTTTACGGTTTAGGTGTGATGAACCCGAAGTTGTGATAACAACATAACTTGATCTTTTATTCAATGCAATTATATTGATTGATTTATTGCGATTCAATTATGCATTTTATTCTTGTTCTAATATATCCAAAATATTAGTGCATTATTTGATTTCATATGGTTGAGATTGAGAAATTCTTTTGTACGAATAAATATACCATAATTGGAAAGAGTTGCATGCAAACCTAAAGATAGGTCGATATAAATCCTCTAGATTATGATCAAACTTAATAGTAGAATTCACAAATCGATAATACAATCCTAAGGATTTTAACTAGAAAGGGCTCTCTTAATCAACTGTGTTAATAGTATTGAGAAAGGTACTAATATAAGATAGAAATTTCTACGGTCTAATAATCAATAATATAATTGCATGATAAAGGTTTAATAATTAAAGAATTCTAAGGGGATTCATCACCTAGACACTATTATTTGATATTAATTTTTCTAAGTATTTTCCTCTATCTTGAGCTCACTATTGTTTTTAAGCTTAGTTTAATTTTTAATTATGTAAACTTATCTTCTAATAATCACTTACATATTTGTTTAAATATCTATGGACTTTAATTTATGAGATTAATTACTTTTTCATAAAAAGTAACATAATGTGTGTTAGTTTTATTATTTCATCAGTATCTTGTCTTGATCAAACTACAACCAGGAATAAGTAAGGAATAATATATAAGCGCAAATTAAATCCCATAATTATAGTTTCATCATAAATTCAATTGCATTATAATTATTCCATAAACTATACCTTTAATATTAGAACATCAAATTTAATTAACAAAATACATAAAGATAAAGATTGTCTTTATTAATTAAAATAATATTATTATACATAAAATTATAACCAATTGATTGATTGCAAAGGAATAAACTAACACTTACAACATATTTGAGTACAAATATAACTTGTAAATGAAGTCTCCTATGCTTACTACCTTTGTATTGTGGGTTCTCTTTACTTTTCTTAGTGGCTGCTTTGAGTGTTCCCCTTGTTCTGGGGCTGTTTTTATTTCTTTCGATAGTTTCTTTTTTTCCGCCCTGTTTCACTTGCTTCCATCTTCCGTTTCTGCTTTAATGCATTTATTTTACCTTTCAAAATAAAATCCATATTAAATCTGGATCAATAGTTTTTGCTTAGCCAATTTAAGTGGAATAATCGTTAAATGAAACATGGTGGCCTTGGGTTGAGGCTCTTTCATTTTCAGGCAACCTGTTACAAAACAAAGTTGAATTATCAGTTTCAAAAGTTGGATCTTCAATCCGGGCCTAAGAGACCAGGTTTTTTTTTTTCGTCAACTTTTGCCTTGGTTGGTAACACTCACTCCTGGGCCACACCAACATTTTTCTCCAAAACGAGCACTGGGAAGTGGGAAGTAAATTAGCCAGAGACAAAATATTGAACTTTGAAGTCCAATTTTCATCTCGCTTCACAATGTTCTTCCAGTGCTTGGCATGGAGTTCACGAAAAGAGCAGAGTACGAAGTAAGTTGCACAAAAAGCAGGTAAGGTCAGTCAGTCCAGAACACAGACTTTATGTAGTTTCATGAACATAGGACCACCCTAAGGTTGTTCAGCGAGGATACAAGCCTAGGCCGGTCCATTTTCAGGCTTTTATACAGTAGCTGGCGAGAACTCATTGACAACTGGGGATCAAAAGGAGAAAAAAAGAGGGGGTGTGGTAGCCATCAGATTTGGATCAGATGTATCCCCACTGCAGTGGTCCCACTAGCCACATTATTGGGTAGAAAATGAACTGACCTGACATTAGATTAAGTGTGGTCCTACTCAAACGTCACAAACAAACCCAAATTTTCTTCGGATGTTAGTGTAACTCTGCTCTGCCCACCAGCAGATGTATCTGTTAGCAGAGATTTTTCATCAGAACTCAGATCCCAAGGAAGCTTTTATATGTTAACAATGGCAGTAGTAGGCCTTTTATAGTGTAAACAGAAATCCACGCAGAGATGAACGAACGTATACGATCAGCAAAACAAGTGAAACAACATGCTTAGTCTGCTAGAGAGTACGGAGATCGTAATGAGATATCATGTAAACTCCATCTCACCATATGTAGGCAAATTCGCCTAAAATTGCACTAGCAACAGCCGCTTTGTGCTAGAACGTTTAATTTGACCAGGCTTCAAGAATAAAGAATTTAGCTTATGCATTCTCAAGTGATTCAAGTACAGAATTGCTAATCTGTGAATTTGGATACTTGTTTACGAAAGGAGAAATATATTAGCCTCTGAGATTTACTTAAGAATATGTCTAAACATTGATCTCAACTTAGAATTCAAGCTAATTTTATCAATAAAAGTTTTGTGGTTCTCTCTAAATCAATCTCTCTCTCTCTCTCTCTCTTCTAAATCTTCAATAAATTTACAAGGAGCTCGATGCTTTGCACTTTTAACATTGTTCCTTTATAAATTTAAGAGGGGTTTTCAGCTTAAAATCTTACGGGAGGTCATGCATTGCTTGAAAGGATTACCTTAATTCAGGAAAAAAAAAAAAGCCACTTCCTAACCGGCTACGAGATTGTTGGGAGCAAAATTGTCTACGTTATTGCGAAGGGTCTGGTAAATTTGATTTAACTGCCGAAGATGATGGGAAAATTTTTTGGTTCACTTAAAATTAATTATTATTAAAATTAATGATTAAAACATTCAACCGCTTCAACTGCAAAAACTTTAAACCGATTAATTTTTCAGTTTAAAAATTAATTGGTTTATTAATTAATCAGTCTATTTTTATAAATTAATAAATTCTTATAAATCAATTAATTTTTATTAACAATTTCTTTTTTCAATTAAATTTTAAGTTCTTTAAAAATAAGGATAATTTTTTTCAATCATTTTTTAAATTCTTTAATTTTATGCAAACTTTATTTAGTTTAACTTTCGTATCAGTTTTTAAAACATTAAAGAAAAGATTAAAGGTATATTTTTTATATTCCTTAGGATTCGATTTCTTTATAGACCAATCTAAAAATTAGGTATATGCATTAATGATGTAAAAACAGGTATATAAAAGAAGATTTAGCTTAAGACACAGCCTGAAAAAGCCTGTAGTTATTATTCTTTTAGAAAGAAGAAATTACAATGAATACAAAAAGGACGGCATGTATTAAAAGCAACTGTCCAAAATCCAGCCGTAGTACTAACTATGTGCACGATGAGGGACCATCTTCATAAGAGACATCAACTTCTTACTGCCATATCTGTACAGACTACGTATAGCTTACCTAAACTTTTCCTCTTTCGCTTTTTGAAAATCATGGCCTTTAACCTATTATAGTTTCAGTTTGTGGTGCATGTTCATGCATTTCTCAAAAAAGGTAGTGATCATAAGCCAGATTAACGGTAGGTGATGAGAGAATTCCTCAATTCTCCCGGAGTTTGTTGGTGCAATCTTCCTCGTAAGGGTCGTGGGTTCTGCAGCCTATCTACCTTCTGCGCATTTTGCAATATAGAAAAAGGTCAGAGATATTCACCTGAATATGCCACGAATATAGCATTTAAGAAATTGAGTAGAATAGGTGCGAGGTTTACAACTACTTGATATGGCTGATGGAACAGCTCTCAGAAGAAACCATGCAAACCCAGATGAAATCATCCGTGTCTTTGCCATTTAATTTCATCCGTACATTTGACATGCACAGAGGATCAGCTCCCATGCAAACCAATAAAGTCCTTTTTTCTAATACTAAAATGTTAGAACTCCAATATTAGGAGCCCTCACTTCCCGTATCTTCAGGATTGGTGGAGGATGTAAATTGCAGGATATGCCTCAACTGACCAGAGACTTAGGCTTACCTACTGATCTCACCATACAAAAGGCTCAAATCTTAAAAGTTGCCTCCAAAATTCGAACCCCCACCCTGCAAATCACCAGCATGGCAGGCACTACACCACCTAAGTCTTTACCAATTAAGCTATGCCCTGGGGCAAGAAAAATCCTTTGGGTACGTAAGTATGCTTATGGTTTTAACTGTGGGCTTCAAAGGCTGGATTTGTTCTAATACCAAATGCATAGGACGGTAGATTTGTCTTATTTGCGTAGGCGTTAGAAGTTAACGAAATTTTGATAGGGGTACTCAGTTTATCTAAATCAAATATACTAGAACATGCCAAAGATTAAATTTAGTTTTAAAAATTTTCAGTAATTAAATTGTAAATATATAACTTAAAATGAATATATTACTGGTAAGAAATCATACAGATTATTATATTTACTAAAAAATTTTATAATAAAAGTTAAAAAGTTATATTATTTTCTCTAACCGTATCTTAAGCCATGAATAAATGTAAGGTTAATTTTATTATGCATGAAGTTTTTCTAGTAAATACCAAATTACATGAAATACATTAGTTTTATTCCATGTCAAAAAGTTATGTTCCATGAAATAAAATCATTTTAAAAAGTGATTGTATTGAAAAAAAAAAGAAAGAAATTCAACCGTACAACTCAACAAGGCTATAATAGACAATACAAAACACTAAGCATCATAACTTCTACGAGAAAAAGTTCATCCTAATAACATACACTACCAAAAAATGACAAATTTCTAAGGAAAAATTATCGACAGAAATTAGCGACGAAAATTTATTTTTGTTGGTAAATTCGACGGTAAAAATGGCATTTTACAGCAGAAAAAATTCGTTGGTAAAAGAGGAGGGAATTTATTCGTGAAACTTTGTCGACGGGATTTAACAATAGAATAGTGAAAGTCGTCGTAAAAATAAGCGACAATGATTCGCAGTAAAAATTAGCGACAAAGTTTACTGATAGAAAAAATTTTATAGGGAAATTCCCTACGGAAACTCCATTCCATCGGTAATTTACTTACGGAACTATCATTTCATTGGTAAATTCAAACAATGTTGGTATTGTTGTCTAAATTTAAAGGAAAAAGACTTCGTTTTATCGTTAATCAAAAATCTAAAGCCCTCCCTATCGTTCTTCTTCATTTCCTTCTTCTTAGTTGCTCCTATATGTTCTTCCATCTGCGGTCATCATTGCTCATCTTCTTTCATTCGTCCATTAACTGTTTCCATTGTCTTGGATTTACCGTCTCAAGGTCACTACAAGAAAAGAACCCCTTCTGCAATGTTTTAAAAACGTCGCAAAATGTAAAAAAACGTCGCAGAATACCTTCTGCGATGTTTTTAAAAACGACACAAAAAACGTCGCGGAATGTGATGTAAGTAAAAGATTTCTACGACGTTTTTAAAAAAGTCACTGAAAGATTGCACGTTTGGCGTCGTTTTCAAAAACGTAGCGGAATGTTTTCCGCGATTTTTTTAAATTTTTAAATTTTTAAAAATTTTAATTTAAAAATTTTTTAAATAAATTTTTTTGTAAATCTTATTTGTTTAATAACTATTCAATGGTATTTATAAACTTTATTTATTTCATTCTTCAATTTTTTAATATATCATTAATTTTAACAATTATTCATGTATCACGAATTTTATACGTGCAAATAATTTATTATTTAATTACAATTTGCAACCATGTCATAATACACTAATTAATATAAAAATCTATAAGAAATCGACTTTATTATTTCTAAAAGTAAATTGAGCATGCATACAAAAATTGATAATTGTCCTGTATTATTGATGCCATTTTACAAAAGAAAAAGAGAAAAAAGAAACTGGTAAATTACTAATTCTTGCTAAGGTAGTGATAAACCAAACGAAAATGACAGTACGCTATACTCATTTAGAGTAGCCTGCCAATGTGTGGAAATTGACAGATGCAGATGTACTCTCAAACTGCATGTGAATGCCTACATGGAGTGTGCCTAAGAATAATAGTTTCAGAAGCCATCTCTAATCCCTTTCATTCCCAGGTTTAAAGCAACAAAATATAAGCTTTCTTCTCCATCTTGATTTCTTTCCTTCCATCAAACTGTTTTCATATACACCATTTGCTTCGAAGGAATTATATGCACTCCCA
>JAOTJB010000006.1:18572483-18583746 GCA_027123815.1 Erythroxylum minutifolium | reverse complement strand
TCCAACATTTCTTAGGTTTCTAAAGCAGAAGAGAAGACAGGTTCAGGAAATATTCTTGTTTCCAATAAGCAAAACATGGAGTTGGTAGGTTAAGGACTTTCTCGAAACAGATAAGAGGATTTCTAGGAAAAAGCTCACAAGCTTTACAGTAGTAGAAACACCTCCTACGGTTGATTTAGATTGTAATCAAATGTTGTTAATTAATAGTGTTGTAAATTGATTATAGGTTAGCTTGAATTACTGGTTAGATAAGCTAGCTCTATAAGTTCTCTTTGGCAGGAAGGTTGTTGTTGTCTCAATTTTTGTGTTATTGTAGGGAAGTGATGTAGCTTTCTCATGTATTTACCTTTGTTTCCTTTGGTAGGTAAGAGATTAATACTCAAGTAGTCTCCAGTGATGTACATAACTTTTCAATTTTGTATAAAATCTTCTGATTTACCCCAAAAAATTAGGACTAGATGTTTTCAAGTCCCTTTTTAGTATTAGGATAACGTTATTCAATTTTTTTCATTATTTTTTACAAGCATTTTCAATTCATTTCTAACAACTCGAAGTTTCTTAGTGGGCATAAAAGGGTGAGCCTCTAATAGTAATTTTTTAACTTTTTGAAGAACTTTATAAAATGGGTGTTTGAATAGGTAATTAAATAGTTAGAAGGTATTAAATACTTTAAATCTAGTGTGATCAAAGACGATAACATAATGAGAATGGTAAAACGAAAGCTACAGTTAAGGAAATTAGTAGTGAAGTTATGAAAGTTTAAAGACAAGATAAAATTCACGAGAGTATAATCCATTCTCTTCTTTTGAGGGTATTTTCTTGCTATTTGTTAGACCAAGTAAAAAAACATCCTAAGAACGTCAAAAGGCTAACTAACTTCTAAGCAGTTAGCAAAATCAACTATGTTATTATCCTATATTTTAAGACTGCCATCAAATTCAGTATGGTGCAAGTAGGCATTGAAATATCTAGCTACCATTCAAGGATGGTTTTAAGGCTATTAAGGAGATATATACCATACTTATCCAAGTTTGTTTCCTCAAAGTGAAATTATTTAAAGAATAGCAACATTGAATACGAAAAAATCACCTGTTGATATGAAAGTGGCACCGATATGTATGAATTGATCAAGGTTACAAATAACTTGGAATTATATGAAACAAAAATATTTTTGTTATAATAATGGTTGAGTTTATTAATACTTGTCCAATTCTTCATTGATATTTTCAAAGTGTAGGAGGTTGTAAGCCTAACTTTGATTTCCTATAAAGTAATAAGGTTCAGATTGAGGGATTATAAAAACTGTTTAACACCAAGTTGTTTAGAGGGCTTATTAATCCCTTTGACATTCCATAAAAAGGTCATGTGTTTAGAAGTGGAGAGGTTTCTTCCTTTGGTCATGCTCATTTTTTGGTCTTTTCTTTTTCTATAACTAGTTGTGATGACTTTAAAAAAGTCCATAAGTTTTATGAGTTATGTTTGAAATGTATCCCTCTTTATAAAGGCCCCTATCTAAACTTCCAAGTTCCAAAAGAATAATGTTCTCATTATATGGAGATAATGTATCAATCAAGGAGGTTTTGTAATAGATTCTAAATCAAGAATGGTGTTTAAAATATTTTGTTCTTGAAATTTTTTTAGTAAGGTCTAAATAGTAGTTAGCTTTAATTAAGAGGGGGATTAGTAAAGTTTAGTTTGACAATAGTGAAATAATTTAAAGGCTTCCTCTAAGTTCTATATTCTTTTAGTAGCCTTCCATTTTTTTAGGGAGGGATAATATGTTGTAGTGTTTTCCAATGGTAGATGATGCCAACAATAATGGTTTATTGGTTCTAAGTCATTTAATTTTAATGATTTGTAAGGCCATTTTAGGTCAATTTTAATGTAAATTATTCAATTATTTGTAAGGTTTTTATCATCTTATCTAAGTTTTCCTAATACACTAGTAATGATGTTTAATCAATCATTATTCTAATACTTAAAGGAACAAAATAAAATTTTACTCATACAAGTTATTTGGTTTGCTCTTTCAAGTTGAGTGAAAGTTCTTAATGCCATAATCTTCAGACAAAAACTATATGTCAAGGCTTAAACTCAAACACCTAGAGAAATATTTCATTTAAGGTGAATCAAAAGGCATATTGTAATATCTCATTTTCCTATGCTAAGGGTTAGAACCCTAGAATATTGTAAATGAGAAATATTATTGAGAGATTAGGAAATGCATTGCATGCTCATGCATAACATAGGTGTACACACATGTGAATATTAATTTTTATACACATTACAATGATTATGCATGTACTCATTTGACATATTCTGGGATATAAATAATTTTAATGTGATTACAATGTGGATAGTGACTATTTTATCTTGAAAATTGATTTGGTGAGTCTAATTATTGATTTAGAATGTTTAGTGAAAATTGGGAAATTTCTGAGATTTTGGGAATTTCTGAACAAGGAAGAATAATAATCAGCAAGACAATTGATAAATGGTAGTAGAAATAAGTGACAATTGATAAATGGTAGAAATTATTGATATCTGGCATTAAAGTTTATTAAAAAATGTCGTAGAAAATTGGGAGACAATTAGATTTGAAATTGGAGACAAATGGACTAGTTATGAAAAAGGTATTAAATGGAACCATGGGAAGGTGACAGTTGGCAGTGACAAGTGTCACTACCACTCACCACTCATCCCTCATGATTCTCTCATTTCAAAGACACACTCTTTATTGTCTTTCATTTTAATTCATGCTTTCATCTTCTTCGTTGCTCTCTTCTTCTCTTCTTCATTTCCACGACACTCATCAATATTCATCAACGTTGAACCTTACTCTCATCCTTCACTTGCTACTTCCATTTTTGTTATCTTCGTCATCTTGACACTAGAAAATCTAACCTATTCCACCTACATGTTGATGATCGTGTGATGTATAGAAAGCTAGGATTCTTGGAGAACTTGAAGAAACTTTAAGTAAATCAAATTAGCATGTAATCTTCGTAGATAGATGTAAATGAAACATTTATGATGAATGATTTGAAATTGAATGATCATAATCATGGAGTTACATATATGTTGTATCGTGGGTATAAAAATAAAGAGGTTTAAGTTCTATTTTTTTTAGTGCATTAATGATATTCATGGGTTGGCTAAATGAAAGCATTTATAATGATCATTTGGAGACAGATTGAAAGTATAAATGGAGTTGATTTTAATGCTAAATCATGGATGAATAAATGAATATATTCATGGCTTATTTTTGTTTTTATGATGAATAATAATTCATAAATTGTTATAGAGATGTTTTTGAGGTAGAATGATCATTATAAAGGTGTTTGGATGAGTGCAGTAGATTGATAGATGAATACATATGTTTGTGTTCTGTTTTGAGTGTATGAAAACCATGAGTGATAAGTTGTTATGTAGATGTTATAAGTTGTGAACTAAGGTTATAATAAAAGCGAAAGTTATGTTGACACAAATATTGAGTTATGTTCTTGGAATGAGGAGAACTAGGATGATAGTTAAATGATGAATGAATGGACATGTTTGATGTCTTGTTTTTATGATTATGGTCAATAGTCTTGTATGAATTTTTTGTTAATGTTTTGAATTAGAAATTGAGGTAAAAATGTTTGATGCTTTGTCTTGTGGTTATGGTCAATAGTCTTGTATGAATTTTTTGTTAATGTTTTGAATTAGAAATTGAGGTAAAAATGAAGAGGCTATTAAGTCTAAATGATAAACTATAGAGATGATTTGGTTAATGTATTATGAATGAGATATATTATGGAAAGAGTTGGGATTGCATGTATGATAGGATTAAGTGAATGAAAATGAACATATTGAGAGGAGTTTTATGAGTTTTAATGCAATTAGTATAGTAGTGTGATTTGTGTGAAGTGAAGTTGCATAAATGGACATGAATGCTAGAAAATTTAAAGTGTAGATGATGTTATTATGTATGTTGAATTTGTGGAAGAAATGAGGAAGAAAATGCAGGGCACGATTGTGGCATAGTCTCCATGATCGTGTCCTGGAAAAATTTTGGTTATGTCACGATCATGGAAGAATCCCCACAATTGTAGCCAATTCCACCAGCTTTTGTCATGATCATAGGAAGGACCATCACGATCGTGTGCAGGCACAAAGAGAGAAATGTTGTCCTCTAAGTGATGTTTGAGACAATTAATGGTAAGGTACCTTTTTATGATGTATTTAGGCTTGAATAAGGCCTAGAATGAACTTAGTTGATGATGGACTAAGTGATTAAAGTGAGTAAGGGGTATTTGGTATTAATGAATGATTGAACGATGATGTTTAAATGATCATAGAATGTTAATTAAGGAAATATACCTAGAACATACAAATTGAGCATGCATTATACATAACACATATGAATATGTGTATGATTGAGTATTAATATGATTGTGTAAATTAGTAATGTGTAAATATGTATGTGTTGCATGATATAGAGGCATAAATAGAGCGACCGCATCCATACATTGTCAGGACATGAAGGCAATAGCTATGTAGATCATACAGTGAGTAACCTAGATGTTCTTACTAAGATTGTCTATCTTTGTTTAAATTTTAATTATTGAATTACTATTAATGTAAATGTGTTAATTCCAGACATTGATAATCTAAGGTGTTTGATGCATGAGAATCACATTAGAAGTGTCCATTGTATATGAATATGATAGAAATAAGTGTACTCAACATAATTGTTGAATGTCGAACTTAGGTCCAATGTGAAAGTGAATGTGTAATTGAACAAATGTGACCGATTGAATATATGAGATTTGATGCATTTCATACATGATATGTATGATCAGATAAAGGTAGTTATGACCAAAGTAGCTAGTGAAAAAGAACTTAAAGCTCAGAATGTGGTAAGAGCCTCTAGCTCACTATATAATGAGCTTGGTACCCCCAATAAATATGAGACAATTATTAATGAACTCGGTATCCACAATAGATATGGGACAATTAAAAAGGCACTTAGTCACAACAACATAATAATTAAATGAGTCACATGTGCATTGCATATACATTTGGTATGTATGTTTTAAATGATCGAAATGAACTATTTAAACTGTTCTAAATGTGAAATAGGAAAAAAGTGAACATAATTGTCTTTGACTCAGTATGATGATTAGTGAAGTGAATTCATTCATGATATCATGAATTGTCTGTGAATTTGGAATATGAATTGGTTGTGTTATGTGATATGAGTGAGCACATCGATGATGGCTTGCTCACTGAGTTTACAAAACTCATCAAAAATTACAATTTGGCTTTTCAGGAACGAGAGAGGAGACTTAGTTACTAAGACACTCTAGAAGAAGTCTAGTACTGCGTTTTTGGGACTTAAGAAAATGGCTCAAAGTTTGGTTAGCTGAGATTGAAGATTTAGATAGAATATTTTTGTATAATTCCTCTTTTATGTAGAATGTGTAAAAGTGCACTCGACCCTTATAGTTTTGATGTTTTATATACATATGGATCATGTAGTGTAAAACTACAATGTACATTATGTTTTATTGAAATAAAATGAGAAATTGAGTTTTAGATATTGAGTATTCGTGATTAAATTATGATGCCATGATATAAGTGAATATGACTACCCTATCGTATTGCTTCCACCAGGTATGTGCTTGAATGTCTGATAGGCATACGGACATATGACAGATGGAAGTGGGGTGCTACATTTTTTGTATCAGAGCTTATTTTGGCATCCATAGGGGATACATATAAACATATAGACATGTTATATAGTAGGAAACTCAGATAGTAATTACTATTATTGTCTATTATAGGTTTTTCGCCATAGGTGATCAAGTGGGACAATTAGCTGACCTAGAGTCTGTAGGAGCCAGTAGGGAGTCTTCTGTATCTCGACCTAAGCGAATGCCTCTTCTGTGGAATTCTACAGAAGTACAGACCCTGCAAAGGTTAAAAGATGGCTAGAGAGAACAAGAGAGCCTTCAATCAAATAAATTGTGAGTCGGACGAGAAATTCGACTACACAGTCTCATTACTATAAGGTCCAGCTTGCCAATGGTAGAAAACTATTCTAGGCAATACCACCAGGCCTTGTGGATTGAAGTGGGAAGACTTTTTGAAGGTCTTCAAAGAGAATTACATGCCCTAGACTGAAAGATGAAAGAGTTCTTAGATCTAAAGCAAAGGAGACTTACAGTAGCTGAATATGAGATAAAGTTTAATGAACTAAAGGTATGCTATTGCTTTGATTCCTATTAAGGAAGACAAGTGTAGGAGGTTTGAAGATGGGTTGAACATGGAGATTAGGACGAGGCTAGCCATAATGAATTTGAGTACTTTCTTTGAGTTAAGAGTAGACTCGATCCGAATAGAACAACTGTTAAGTGATGGCCAAGGGGAATACAGGCAAGAGTCTAGAATGAAAAAGCCTAGTGAATCTCAGGTTAGTTCTGGCAGAAGGTTTAGTAAGTGCTAGAACAGATCGTTTCGACCACCAACTAGATCAAGACAGACAGGGTTTAGACAGAGGGGCAGTTTTAAGTAGTCAAGCAGTGGTAGTGTTCTGGTGTCTGGGAAATCCCAATAGCTGCCAAACTGGGAATAAGCACAATGGAGAGTGCTAGAAGTTAATAGTAGTTTGTCTTCAGTGTGGCTCCTACGAACATCAAATCAAAGATTGTCCAATAGTTTGTAAAGCACCATCTAGAATGAGAGGAAGAGCGGTAACTGAAACAATTGTCCAGCAAAGCCGAGCTAGTGGATATAGACAGAGAGGTAGAGGTGGAGGCAAAAGCAGAGTGTGTTCAAGGAGTCCTACTGTCAGGACTGAGGTACGAAGCAACCAACAGCAGTCTCAGGCCTGAGTCTATGCAATGACTAGACAAGAGGCTCAAAACTTCCCAGATTTCATTGCAGGTGTGTTGCATTTCTTTACTTTTGAAGCTTTTGTATTGCTAGATCCTAGATCTACGCAATCATTTATCACACTGCATCTGCATCTTGACTGCTTTGTGATACATAATTAGTGAACTATGGTTTAGTGGTGAGTACATCGATAGGTAGTACTACAGTAATTAGTGAAGTCTGTAAAGGGTATTTGATTAGAATTGATCAGGCAGAGTTAGAAGCAGATCTAATTATATTGCAGTTAAGGGAGATAGATATTATTTTAGGCATGGATTGGCTCACTACTCATAGTGCTATCATGAACTGCTATACTAAGAAGGTGATACTATAATCTCCTAATCAGCCGAGAGCAGTATTCTGAGGTGTTAGTCAAGTAGTGCCAGCCAGACTAATCTCATTCATGAGTGCTTTGAGACAGATGCAAAGAGGATATGAAGCTTTGCTAGCCCAATTAGTTGATACCTGAACTGAGCAGAATATGTAGGACATACCTATCATTAGGGAATTCCTAGATGTGTTTCCTGTTGAGTTATCTAGTTTACCTGTTTCCTGTTGAGTTATCTAGTTTACCTCTAGATAAGGAAACAGAGTTTACGATTGACTTAGTTCCAGGTGCTGCTCCTATATCTATTCCTCTATATAGGATGGCACCTGTGGAACTAAAGGCTTAGTTACATAATTTATTGGATAAGGGTTTCATCAGATCCAATGTATTACTATAGGGAGCCACAATGTTGTCTGTGAAGAAGAAAGACAGGACTCTGAGACTATGCATCGACTATAGGTAGTTGAATTGGGTAACAGTGAAGAACAAATACCCATTACCTAGAATTGACGATTTGCTTGATCAGTTGTAGGGAGCTCGGATGTTTACCAAGTTAGATTTGAGATCTGGGTACTATCAGTTGAAGATAGCAGAGGCTAATGTATCAAAAAGTGCATTTAGGAGTAGATATGGGCACTTCAAGTTTTTAATAATGCCGTTTGGGTTGACTAATGCTCCAATAGCTTTCATGGCTTTGATGAATAAGGTATTCCAATCTTATTTAGATCAATGTGTGATTATGTTTATTGAAGCCATTTTGGTGTATTCGAAGAGTAGAGAGGAGCATGTTGAAAATCTGAGGTTAGTCCTACCGATTATTAGAAAGAAATAGTTGTATGCCAAATTCAATAAGTGTGAATTTTGGCTAGATCAAGAAGTAGTGCTCTTAGGTCACATAGTGTCTAGACAAGGCATACAAGTTGATCCAAAGGAAGTAGAGGTACTAATGAAGTAAGAAGTTCCGAGGAATGTGCTAAAGATTTAGATTTTCCTAAGATTAGCTGGATACTACCGAAGGTTTATCGAGCATTTTTCACTTATCTTAGCCCCTTTGATAAAACTTCTGAGGAAGATTGTGCCTTTCAGATGGAACGATGAATGTCAGAGGAGTTTTGAGGAGCTAAAGCATGGGTTAACTACGGCATCAGTGTTAACTATTCCATCTAGATCTGGAGGTTATGTGGTGTATAACAATGTTTCACATAAGGGATTAGGGTGTGTTTAGATGCAGCATAGTAGAGTAATAGCATATGCATAAAGACAGTTGAGTTCTCACAAGTTTAACTATCTGGTACATAATTTAGAGCTTGCTATAGTAGTTTTTGCTCTAAAGATATGAAGACACTATCTGTATGGAGAGACATTTTAGATATATACTGATTATAAGAGTTTGAGGTATCTATTGAGTCAGAAGGAGTTAAATATGAGTCAACAGAGATGGATAGAATTATTGAAGGATTATGACTACACAATTAAGTATCATCCAAGAAAAGCTAATGTGATGGTAGATGCATTAAGTAGAAAATTAGATAGTAGTGTAGCTTAACTATAGCTATCAAAGTTACCGGGCCTAGTTCAAATGAGAGCATTAAATGTGGAGTTGAATCTAGAGTAGAATGAGGCATTGATTGCTACACTAAAGTTCAGACCTCTATTGTATGACAGAATTAGAAAAGTTCAGCGTAAAGATCTAGAAAAAGTTGAAAGTGAATCTGGATTCTGAATTTGAATTGAGAAATGAGACACAGTGGTTAAGGCAGAGATTATATGCACTTGATGTGGATAATTTGAGGAAGGAGATTTTGGAGAAAGCTCATGTAGCAGCCTATATTATGCATCTTGGTACCATCAAGATGTATAACATTCATGTAGCAACCTATATTATGCATCCTAGTACCATCAAGATGTATAACATGCTGAAAAAACATTTTTGGTGGCCAGGAATGAAGAAGCAAGTAGCCAACTATGTAATTAAGTGTATAACTTGCCAACAGATAAAAGTTGAGCATCAGGCTTCATTTGGTAAGTTACAGTCATTACTGATTCCGAAGTGGAAATGGGAAAGAAGTACTATGAACTTTGTTACGGGTTTGCCAAGAACTCTGAGGCAAGATGATGCTATTTGGGTTATTGTGGAATACTGGGATCAGTATATAGCTCTAATTGAGTTTACATATAATAACCATTATCACCGTGGTATCAAAATGGCTCTGTATGAGGCATTATATGGTAAAAAGTGTCGTTCACCTCTATATTGGGATAAAGAGGGTCTAAGGATAGTTGAAGGCCTAAAACTAATACAAGATACGGTTAATAAAGTGAAACTGATCCTAAGTAGAATTAAAGCAGCTCAAGATAGACAGAAAAGTTATATGGATCAACATCAGAGGGATATGGAGTATTGAGTAAGAGATAAAGTTTTTATAAAAGTATCACCTTGGCGAGGAGTGTTGAGGTTCAGTGAAAAGGGTAAGCTCAGCCCTAGATATATTGGTCTTTATTAGAACATTAAGAGGATTGGACCATTGGCACACAAGTTAGCCTTATCAATTGAGATGGCTCAGATACACAATAGTTTCCATGTAAGTATGCTCAGAAGATATCTGTTTGATTCGACGCTAGGAGATTGAAGTAGCTAGTAATCTAAGTTATGTAGAGGAACCGATAAAGATAGTGGGATATCAAATGAAGCAATTGAGAAACTGAGTAATTCCATTGGTGAAATTCCTTTAGAAGAATCACTCGAATGAAGAGCCTACATGCAAAACGGAGAAGCACATGAGGAATCAGTACCCCTACCTATTCGAACAATCAGGTAAGAATTTCGAGGATGAAATTTCTTAAAGGGGAGAATTATAATATCCCATTTTCCTATACTAAGGGTTAGCTAGAATACTGTACATGAGAAATATTATTGAGAGATTAAGAAATGCATTACATGCTCATACATAACATAGGTATACACATATATGAATATTAATTTTTATACACATTACAATGATTATGCATGCACTCGTTTGACATATTCTGGGATATAAATGATTTTATGTGATTATGATGTGAATAGTAACTATTTTGTCTTGAAAATTGATTTGGTGAGTATAATTATTGATTTAAAATTTTTGGTGAAAATTGGGAAATTTCTGAGATTTTTTGTATTTTTGGACTAGGAAAAATGCTAAGTAGCAAGGTAATTGATAAATGGTAGTAGAAATAAGTGATAACTAATAGTAGAAATTATTGATATGTGGCATTAGGATTTAATGACAATTGTCATAGAAAATTGGGAGACAATTAGATTAAAAATTGGAGACAACTAATCTAGTTATTAAAAAGGGACCAAATAGACTCATGGGGAGGTGACAAGTGTCACTACCACTCACCACTCATTCCTCATGATTCTCTCATTTGGAAGACACACACTTTATTGTTTTTCATTTTAATTCATGCTTTCATCTTCTTCGTTACTTTCTTCTTCTGTTCTTTATTTCCACGACACTCACTAATCTTCGTCAACATTAAACCTTGCTCTCATCCTTCACTTACTACTCACATTTTTGTTATCTTCACCATCTTGCCACTAGAAAACCTAACCTACTCCACCTCAATGTTGATGTTCGTGTGATGCATGGAAAGCTAGGGTTCTTGGAGATTTTAAAGAAACTTTAAGTAAATCAAGCAAGTAGCATATAATCTGCATGGGTAATTGTAAATGAAACATTTATGATGAATGATTTGAAATTGAATGATCACAATCATGGAGTTACATATATGTTGTAACGTGGGTATAAAAATAGAGAGGTTTATATTCCTTTTTTGTGCATTAATGATATTCTTAGTGTAACATCCCGGTTCCGTAGAACGGGTCGGATCAGAGAAACAGGTCCAAGTGAGGTAAATAAGAGAAATTAGGAAAACACATCTCATGCTCATGCATTTATGAACAGTGATATGTGCACACGAAATTATCTGTACATGCATTCATGACATTTTTCCCGGTATAAGTGTGAATAAGTG
>JAOTJB010000006.1:18552282-18565321 GCA_027123815.1 Erythroxylum minutifolium | reverse complement strand
AATTAATACCAATTGTGACAATTTTTACTATCAAATTGCATAAAATAAAAGTGCACACTCAAGGATTAATTTAAGCATAAAATAAGGAATTAGGAGTCAAAAAGTATAGTAAAGGCCATGAAAGTGTTGCCAATTTAGATAATAAACTTGGCTTAAATTAGTGGAGAAGAATCTTCTATCATATACAGTTATGGATGAACACATCGATGACTTGAAACAAATTTCTTATCACAATAGTAGCATAACCCCTTTTCTTAACATTCCTGTGCCTCTTGATTAGTTATTTGTTAAAATGTGGTTGGAGTACTTGAACTTGTATTTTCACGTTGGTTAGGTGTAGGTCATAGTATACCAATCGTCAAATTAGGATTTGACTTTGGTACTATCAAACCTAGATGGAAGCAAATCAGCTAGCTAGTTTTTTTTGGTAATTGATCCCATTCTTCAATAATTCAAGCCACTCCTATCACATCTACCAAGGTACGTGGTTGTTTAAGTTATACATCTAAACAGATATCGCCCCAAAGACCTGCAATAAAGCAACCAACAAGGAAAGTTTTTAGTAAGCCATCAACACAGTGAGAAAGCTTTTCAAATTTTTCTTAATAAACTGCTACCGTTGAAGTTTCTCTCAATCAGGTGAGAGCTTCTAAAGGGTCTTTGTAGTTAGTTGGCCTAAAGCGTAAAGGTACTTTAGTAAACTCATCCCAAGCAAGTGGTTTTCGAAATTTTGTTAGCCATTGATGCCATTATAGAGCACTTCCTTCTAAATGGAAGGAGGCAAGCTGCACTTGTTGATCAGGAGCAATGATCCTAAATTGAAAATATTGTTCTTCCTTATAAATCCAACCAATTGGATCCTCACCGTTGAACTTCAGAAAGTTTAATGATTTAAATAGAAATCTCACATTGTTGAAGCATAACAACTTTGCTAGAAAATAGGAAAACAAACTGCAACTACCCAACTATAACTAAAGACTAGCTCTTATTGGCTTATTAATCAGAAGACAAATAACAACATAGACTAAGTCCTTCAAAATTTGATTACCCACAATCGAGCAATGGTCCATATCATTGAAATTCAGACAAGTCCCATATTTTAGATGCTCCAAGGTAGTGTGAGACAGGTTTAAAGTAAAGAAAACAAAGTCGCACAAAAGTATCAGAGATTCACAACTTTGGGGAGCCATATCTTGTTATTGAGCACTAATATGAGCTTAAGGAGAGTCCAATACCATGCCTTGACATTTGTGGACCACGACGAGGCCATTGTAGGATTTTGGGGATTGACTGAGGTGTTTGCTTTCATTGGAAATGTCATGGTGTTTATGGTTGTGGCCATTGTAATAAGATAAAAGGATAACCTAAAAGTTTGAAAATGTACCAAGGTAAAAGCATATGGCTTATCGGGAAAGACACAAAATTAGGTTTTATGTTTTATAATTTAATAAAATAATAAATAATTAGTTGGAAAAAAAAGTAGACTTGTGGCAGCCACGTGGCAAGTATAAAAATGTGACATGTGACATGTAACATTAATTGAAAACTTAACATTGGGCTTTGTTCGCAACAAATTGAAAGTTTAGATATTATAGTGTCACTATTTAAAATTTAGGTTAATATTACAAATTTGAGATAGGGTTAAGATTCTATGATAATTTACCCTTAAACATTTGCATTTTATTGTTTTATGGCGATTTTTGTATTTTCCTATATAAATTTAAAATTTTTGAATAGAGTAAAATAGATGACGTGAAAGAATACTTATTATATTAACTTATTATTGTTTAGATGCTATATAAATAGATATATATTTCACATACATGAATCATTTTTACATTTTTATTATAAATATG
Source organism: Erythroxylum minutifolium (assembly GCA_027123815.1). NCBI lineage: Eukaryota > Viridiplantae > Streptophyta > Magnoliopsida > Malpighiales > Erythroxylaceae > Erythroxylum > Erythroxylum minutifolium. Next base: position 18,563,465 of record JAOTJB010000006.1, on the reverse strand, counting down.
AAAGAAAGTATAATAAGCATGTTGACTCATGGATCATTTTGTATCATTTCCATGTAATAATTTACATGAATTAGATATAGTTTAGGCAATTTTATGTAAGTAAAATATTGAATGAAATTAATAAAAAATAACATTAATAATGATCATTGTTATTTTTATTGTTTCCCCTTTCACCTATTTATCATACCAATAAAATTGTTCTTAAAATCTTGTTGTGTGGAAAGTGTCAAAATTTAAGTTCAAATAAAATTGTTAATTGGTCTTCAATTCGGTTTTAATTGTAGTAAGAAATAGTGTTCAAATTTCAATCTGAATACATTTATAATATGCTTAATTAGGTGGAGTGTGGAAGGGAAGATGGGTAAAAATTTGGTCAAACTACGAGGCATGAGTCTCTCCACTTACGCTACAGAATTAAACAAGATTGTCTGCTGATGAATATGACATGAAAACTCAGCATTTGCAGCACAAAAACATATTTGGTCGAGCATAAGTTGGTGTATGAAGACTTTGCTGCAGCAATCCCAAACTGACGTCTGTTTGACTTGGTTTTTAGCAGCGACAGCAGCATTCCTTTTAAGACAGCCGTTGCTTTCTACTATCAATCAACTATCCTAACATTTACTCTTGGAGGCTAGTTGTTTTTTGAGAGACAAAAATTTAGTGTAGATTAAGACAAGGAACATATCATGTACCTCCAACATACAATAATGTGGTCGGCTTAAGAATAAAAGCATAATCATCATGTATGGCTTACTACCAAACCTATGGAGGGTTAATTGTTGCAACTTCTACTTTTTTGAAAATTTGAGATTTTGTATGGCTTTAATGCAGACATAAACCTATCTTAGTTGACCACATTACTACCATTGTCTCGCAGGTTTGCTCTTACATTGAACCTATTTCAATTTTTAAGGACAATCATCTGACTTTAACTAGTTACTAGCTTTAAAATTCCAGCGTACACTTTTACTTTTGTTTTGTTTTCCTTTTCTTTACTTTTTCACATCAAACAATTGCAAAAACTCTTTATCACATTTTTATTTTTGAAAAAGGTGCTGACTTTCACTAATAAATCACATGCTCGTTGATAAAACACGACCCAATGCTATGTAAATAAGATTATAATTTACTTTCAGTTCTACGACAATTTACAATAATTATCATCCATTAGAATTTGTAAAAGGAAAAATAAAATTTCTATGGTTGAATTATATATATTAAACAGCGGGATAGATACATATCTTTTTTATTTTTCGGTGAAAGATTTTGAAGTTGCATTTACATTCTCTTACAATACCATACTTAAATTAAAAACTTTAAAAAGATCACTTATATTGCAAAATTTATTTAAATTTGAGAATCACAAATATTCTTTCCTCCTTAGAATCATGTAATCAGGGATTTCAGAATATATATAATTACTTCCATGATATTTGTAAATATTCTCAAAATATATTCTTTACCTTTGTTTAAGGATAGTTAATGCATATGTAAATAGCTTTACAATGTCCTGTTACCCTTCACTTCTTACACCTTATATTAGTATTAGAACCAATAACATGGTGTTTTCTATTCTAGCTTTTTCTTCTTTTTCCCCACCCTACAGTCTTTTTCTCTTTCCAACACAATTAAATTACCAACACCTTCTTCTGTTATTATAAATATACTATCTTGGCCTCCTTTTTTTTAATCACAACTTAACCTATTACCACCCATCAAAAATATTACATACTTTGAACAATACGAATTATCTAGTTCGGAGAAAACAAGTGAAACATATCCTACTAACCTGTGATCTCATGAGTTATATTGATAGCACCGTCTTGTCCCCATCCCAGGCTTCGAGTTTTGCTTCTGACTCTTTATTATCTTACTCTTAATATCTTCAGCGGTGAAAGATGGAACAATTTGTGTACTGTTGTTGCAATCCATTGAACGATACCTGTTTTGCAATCCATTGAACGATGAACAAATTGTTAAATTATTTAAACAGGCTCCTTAATGTATGAATAAGCTCCTAAAACTTTCGATTCAATTTTTAATGCATGAGCCTTTTAATGGATCAAAGAAATTGAACGTTTTTGAACTTACTTAAATAGGTAGTAGGAGATCTTCGCAACTATTTATAACAACCTTATTGGACCTTCCCATCATAAGCCCAATAAATAGCTGGCTCATATTGATTAGGACTCATTTTCCTAATTGCACTTCAACCCATCTAACCATATCCTTTATTGAACTTCTTTATTATCTTTAATTTGGATCAAATTTGATTTTATTAACTTTAATTTTATAAAAACCAGTAATTAATAATTGTCCAATTAAAAAACATTGACATTCTCGTCCTTGGACAAATATTAACTATAGCAGTTGTAATAATAATAAAAACAGTAAAAGTTGTTAAGAAAATTAATGTAAAGGTTGATCAATTTAAAACATTTGATCCAAAGATAATGAAAGTTCACTATTTAATCCCTTAAGGCTTTTGATACCAGAAAATATCAAATGCATGTGTTATATATGACACAAATTCAATACAATCATGCATGTCTAATACCTTACTAATATGAATGAGAAAATGTAGTGTGGCAAACTACGATGATGCCCATATGATTTTAAATGTATCATCATCTTTCCATTTATTGGTCTCAATTTCTCCAAAATTTATACTAAACCGCATCAAAGAAATTTGTTTTCTCTTATTGAATGCTAAACTATATTAGAGAAAACTCTTATGGGATTAAATACTTATATCTACCTATATCTCATCAAATCCATGTATTTATGTATGTATTTGTATGTATCCTAAAGATATAAGCTCAAAGTCGATATGTATACATATGACTAATAACATTTAAAATTCTTAAGATCGACATAGATCTTAAGATTTTTACCTATATTATGACAATGTACAATAAACTATATGATTGAGAACAAAATGATGACCATAAATATATATATAAATATATTGTCATAATACCTACAGTTTGTACAAATGTATCAAGAGCAAATACAACAATCCCTATTTAACAGTGCCTGAAAACTTCAGTAAGCCCATACTATATACATGTATCTAAAAAATGACTTGCGAAGTACTTTAGTTAAAGGATCAATAAGCATGTCCTTGATCTCCAAATACTCCACCACAATGTTACCTTTTTGTATTAATTCCTTTATAGTTAGATATTTGACCTCTAAATACTTAGATCCCATGATGTTCTTATTATTATTACTAAATAATACAACAAAAAGATTATCACAATATAATCGAATGGGATTAGCAATAGAATCAACTATAGATAACTCAAAAATCAAGTTCCTAAGTCAAACCACCTGTGATGTAGCCCCATAACATGCCTCAAACTCTACATGCATAATTGAGGAAGTTACTAGTGTCTACTTGACTCTCTTCCATGATACTACATCGTTTGCTAATATAAAAAGTACCTTGATGTAGACTTCCTATCATTTGGGCACATAGCAAAATCTTAATTTGTATAACCTATGAGGTCTAGAATATTGACTTTCCTAAATGTCAATATATAATCTTTAGTTCCCATCAGATATCTCAAAACTTGTTTAACTGCATTCTAATGATTTATTCTTGGGTTAGCCAAATATCTACTAAACAGTTCAACAATAAATGCAATATCCAATCAAGTACACACCTAGGCATACATCAGGCTACCAATTGCACTAGAATAAGTACATTCTTTATAGCCTCTCTCTTTATATCATTCTTTACACATTATGCTAAAGATAATCTCTTATCATAAAAGATAAATGCTATAACATGTTTACAATTAGCTATATTAAACCTTTGTAACACTCTATTAATGTATGCTCTCTGTGAGAGACCCAACAAGTATTAAGACCTAAGAAAATTTATTTAAGAATTCATCGCAAAGAAAATCTCAATTAGAGTGATAATCATATAATACTAAACAATAAATACACCATATGAGATACCAAAACCACATATTTCTCTTTTATTTCAAGTAAAATGCACAAAAATTTACTCAATTATGAGTTTAATAACCTTACTTAAACCTTATTTATTACCAATGTAATAAATCTAGAAAATAAAAAACTCACTTTGCAAATTCACAGGACCCTAAAAATTGACCCAAAATAACATGGACCATTTTGTAAATTTTGTAAATTTTAAGTTTTTTGTATAATATGATGACCTCAACATCATATATGCTATGGATGATGCATGTACAACATGTGCTAGAGCCTCATGCGTCTTTGGATGCATAAGGCACATAGCATGCACAGATGTGCACCACCTTTATAGCACGTGAATCACACGAGTGTTATGCATAGACGTGCCAACTATCTTAGGGAGCATGTGTCCTACATGTTTGACACACGTCTAATTCTTGGCTATCGTATGTTCCAGCTATCTGACGCACGTGTATCACGTGCACCATACATTGAGTGTATCCCAAAAGTAGTTGGCTACATCATCATTGCCTCTCCCTCTAATTGCCAAAGAAAGATAATTTTAGACAGCATTTCCAATGATCGTTTACCAGATTCTAGCCATATTTTACAAGAAATTTCCTCAAAGTATGTTTTTGACTTGTTTTTTCATGCAACACTTATTCAAAAAAAATTAAAATAACAAATACACAATTTATATAAGCTAAAATAGATTAATTTCTCTGATTTCCTTATGGATAAATTTGAAAATATCCATTCAAATTCATACAATCATATAACTGCTCTGACACCATATGTTAGTCATAACATGAACCTTAATTATAGACTTAGGATTAACCATGAACTTGTATTAATAGAGAAAATGAAAAAAAAATACCAATTTTGCAATCTATTGAGTGATGAACAAGCTGCTGAACTACTTAGACAAGCTCTTTAGCATAGGAACAAGCTCTTGAAATTTTCAATCAGCCTTTATAAAAGTTGTATATCCTTATGTTTTTAACATCTTTCTGTGCCTCTCTTAATGTGTGGGACTCTTAACAAGTCAGAAAAACTGAACATCCACGAACTTACTTAAGCAGGCAACAAGAGACCTTAGCCACTATTTATAGTAACTTTATTGGGTCTCCCCATCACAGGCCTAATAAATAACCAACCCATACTAGTTGAGGATTATTTTCTTTACTGGACTTTAACTTATTTAATCATATCCTTTATTAGGCTTCTTTATTATCTCTAACCCGGATAAATTTTGATTTTCTTAATCTTAATTTTATAAAAACTTGTAATTAATAATTATTTAATCAAAAAAACTAACAAGAGACTTATGAACCACCCTTAAAATCCTATTGCAAACTTCCACCCACAAATCTACACTCATACATCGACTCCAAACAACTCAAAAGTTGACTCCTCTATAGCTAACTATCTCTCTATAATTGTCTGTAGAAGACTGATCGCAAGGTTACGTACGCTAAATTTTAATATTTATAACCTCGATATTTTCGCAAGTGCATGGATTGTTCACGTAGTACCTAAGGTATCAATCCCACGAGGTAGGTTAATATAATCATAAAATATAAGGCTTGACTAAATTTCACAATAAACCAAAATAAACAACTAATGCAGAAATTAACTAATCAGCAATCAATATCAAGAATTGAACTCATAAAATATATACAAAATAGTAATTTTGTACAACCCAATCCAGAACCAACCTAGAAACTTCTAATTGAGAGCAAGGGGTTTTATTTCGAAATTAATAAAAATCTAATCAATTATCGAATTATTATGTTTAGATGGTCCTAGGGTGGATTACTCTCTCTTGAGTTATAATCTTTAACCCTAATTTATAATCACTAATTTAAATTATGAAATTATAATCTCTCGATTTTCAATTAACCCAAAACCTAAATTAGTTCTGAATTTGTCTAATAACCTACCAAAAACCTATGCTCGATCTCTCGTTACACGATTTTACCAGTTTGATTCAATGCTTATCTATCAAACTACCTAACTCTCATTAGCCCAATTTGATGATATTCACTCGATTAACCCTCTCAATTTATTACCGAATTATTAAGCACAGATATTGAATCACAAATAATTTAATCAAAACACAATCAATCAAACTTCATTAATCTCAAAGATTAAAATCTCGAAGGTGAGATTAGATAAAAATCGACATTCAACAATAATGATTCTCAACGATTATCCCAATTCTATACATCAATAAAATTGAAATAAAGATGAAAAATACTGTCGAAATGGAATCTTGGAGGCAGCGATGACGGGAAATCACTTGTTCTGGGAAGTACGTTGCGTCAAGCTTCTTCTTCGTGTCTCTCGTCCTTCATCTCCTTCCTCAAATCTCTCGGTATGCTCTCTAGGATTTCAGAATTGACTGATGCAAAAAGGCTGCTCTTCTGTCTTTAATGTTTTATTTATATCTTGGAAGCCCTAGGGTTGATTCGGGGTCAAAACGGTCTGAAAAGTCTCGTGTAACTTGACATTTTTAGCTATTTTTGTGTCTGTCGGACACAGGCCACGATCGTGGCCCTGCCTGCCATGATCGTGGCCAATGCCTAACCCTTTCTGTCACAATTGTGGCCCAAAGTGCACGATCGTTGCTAGTTCAGAGCTCTCTATCACGATCATGCCCAAAGTGCACAATCGTGGCCTGGGTCTTATTGGCTCACCTCTTTCTGTCATAATCGTGGCTTATTGTGCCACAATCGTAGGCCATAGTTTTAGCTCAAAACTCTTCGAAACTTCTCTGTTCTTCACTGTTTACCCTAAAGCACTAACAAACACATCAAAGTACCTCAAACATATAACATTTAAGCTCAAAGACTCATACTAACCCATAAAAACAGTTAAACACATAAACTAATACAATTAAAACATAAATACACACTCAACTCTCAAATTAACACTAAATACCTAACAAATTAAACCCTAAAAAATTCTACAAATCACTATTATCAACATCTCCACACTTAAACATTTGCTTGTCCTCATGCAAACAAAATAACAAACGCAAAACACACAATGCAATAATGAGGCAATGGCTTCAACTTCATGAAATAAATTTAATCTCAAACATAATCATACAAGTTATATATAATCATTAACATGCAAAATCTATGTCTAGGGGCTTTGAACTAAATATACAAATTAATCGAGATCTAAGTGTTAATTTATCTAACCTTTTCAATTGTACACACACATTAATAATTCTTTGGTTATTCGGACTCTATAACTGTTCCTAAGTATATTTTTATGAAAAATCAAGCTTATTAGAAGTCTGGTAGTTTTTTTAGTTCGTTTTTAAACATAGACTTAGTTTTTTTACGCGGAGGTAAACATTAGTAATGAATGTCGATCCAGTTACTCAACCAAGTCATGTTTTTAATAAATAGCTTGGTTGAAATGTCATTATAGCTTTTTGACATGAAGGCATACATTTGTGATGCATGTCAATCCGGTTACTCAACTATATCACGTTTTCAACTGGCTACTAGCTCTATTCATAATTCGAAGGCCAACGGAATAGTGATTTATTTAATAAAAATACATTTTTATTTATTTTATTGCCTATTTGTTGTTTAAGCTACTCATTTCCATTAAAAAAATACCAGTTAAGCTACTTAAGTTGAAAGGCCTCAAATTATGAATGAATGTGACAACCTAAAAGGTACTAAATTTGCATTAAATCCTAATTAAACTTTATATTTATCCAAAGACTCCTAATTCACTAATTTTGCAAGCTAGTGATTATTTACAACCTAATAGATTATCTTCAAAATTAAATAAATTTCACTTCATCTAAGTCATTAACACATTCATACAGTTCACAAAATGCACCCTAATAACTATTATACAATATGCAAAATCACATTCAAAAGCAAAACACATAATCCCTCCCCACACTTGAACAACAGATTGTCCTCAATATAAAAAGGGAGCAAACAACACATAAAAGAAAAGAAAAGACAGAAATTACAGTAAACAGAAAATAAAATAAAAATAAACATAAAAGAAAAAATAGAACTAAATGCTAATTTGAAAAAGAAAAATAAATGGGGTAGACACAAATCCTATGAGGATGAAAGTGGTGATGGTGTCGGAGGTGGCAATTGAACGCCCTAAGCCTCGAAATATCTGTGGATCCGACGAATATCCCAGCTTTAGCGTCTTTATGTCTGGGCCATCTCCTTCATCACTTTGGTGTTCTCCGTAAGTGTCTTGTTGGTTTCGAAGATCGCATCTAAAACTTTCTTCTAGCATTGCTCTTCTTCCTCTTCCTTGGATTCTTCATTGGACTCTTCTGTTTACTATGGCGGGGCTGAGCTTGAACTTGTCTGACTTGCCCTAATCCTGACATGTGTCTTTTCGCTGATTTCCCTAGGTTCCATATTATGTGAATGAAGGATCTCAGCCCGCCATAAGTGGTGATGGTTTAGGAAGTCAGGTAAGTGGACAGTTAACCCACTACGGTCCATGCCATAATATTCTACAATAGTAGACACTATGTATCCCATTCCTAAGTTATTACTTCTCTTGCGCGAAGTTAACAATGGCATTTATCATATTTATGGATGTGCAGACTGGAATACTGTGGTCCATGCACCATAACGTAAATAGTTCCTTTGTAGAACACTTATTGGTTTCAGTTTTGTCAAAACCAGCTGACATATGAATTTGTGCAGCAACAAGTATTCATGGGACCTTATGATGTTGTTATGAGCATTCTTGGCATGAAATTTCTCAATTCTAGTAATCTCATTCCAGTATTGAGAAGGACGAAAAACTTCATGATGATCGATGACGAAGGATTTAGGAAATCCACACATTTCGCACATGATTTCCATATTTAATTCATAGGCTCGTCCTCCCAACCTAAACCATACTTCTTTGGGATTCCTAGGGTTATAAGTCAGTGAAGTGAACAATTCCAATGTGAACTCCTGATAGACAGGAAATTGGAATCGTATAAATTGGCCCACTGATTCTCACAGCTAGGTTTTCTAGCCTCTCACGCAACTCTAGCCTATAAAGTGTGTCAAAATCAAAGTATTTGGGAACTAAAATTTTTCTAGCATTAAGGGATTGAAAATGAGTACGTTCCTCCTCTGTATAGATTGGGAAGGGTGCGTTAAAGTTTGCTGTTTGGTTTCTTCTCCCACGTTCCGCAACTTGCTGTCATCCATATAGCTCTCGTCAGGCTGATTGTTTAATGCGCGACATAATTGGATAGAATTTGGAGGTTGAAATTTTTTTTAAAGATGTGAGAGCTTTTGTGAATTTGAAGTCTAGAGAGATAAAGTTAAAATGAAAGTGAATGTAAAAGTGAAGTTAGAACTGAATATATAGGTGGTTAAAAGGGTTAAATGGTAAAATTTTTTTAAAGAATTTGCTCCCCCTCTTTCTTCTTGCCCAATTGTAGGCCATAATTGTGGCTTATAGCTTTCCCCTTTTTTTCAAATCTTTTCAATTTCACTTCTTTATTCTTTTGTAGCCCCCTTTTACCTCTCTTTACTTACTTACTCCATCCATCCACTTTATTCCGAAATCCTATTCTTTCTTGATTTTATTCAAAACAAAAATAATACTAACTACATAATTTAAATGTTCTAACTAAAATAATCAAAGAACTAATTTTTCATGGGTTGCCTCCCATGCAGCGCTTCTTTTAACGTCAGTAGCTCGATGCTCCTTTAAGCTTATGGTGATCAGAATGAATGGTGCGATGGTAGTACTTTAGCTACCATGCTACAGTCCCCACCTTCCTTGCAATTCTCTTTCCCTTGCCTTATTCTTCACGAATGCTTCTTCCTGAATGCATTCCCAGGATCCTCGATATCCTCTCACTCGCCTCGAGGTTCCGTTTCTTTGCTATTCTACGAAGGTAAAGGAAATCTGTAATCTTTTTGTAACATTTGGAAGGTTATCTGCTCTTTTCCTATCCTCAGAGTTAATTCTCCCCCATCAACATCAATGACTGAACGTGCAGTAGCTAAGAACGGTCATCCAAGAATTATTGGAGTATCCATATCTTCTCTAATGTCTAATATGTAGAAGTCTGTGGGAAAGATATATTTATCAAGCTTGACTTGCACATCCTTTATAATCCTCATCGATTTGGGCATCGTTCTGTCGACCGTCTTCACCAAAAAATTGTGGGCACTAACTCTCTTAACCCCAACTTTAGACTAAAGGTGTAGGGCATCATATTTATACTCGCTCCTAAATCTGCGAATGCCCTGTCTATGATGATTCTATTGATACTGCAGGGGATGAAAAAGTCCCCTGAGTCTTCTTTCTTCTGTGTGATGTTAGGGTTCTCTTCTAATATTTGCTTCTTATCCTTTGTCCTGACGGATTCCTTCATTATAATCTTCGTTTGTAATTGTTCCGTCACTTCCTCAACCTTACTTTGCTCACTCTCCTCTAACATTCTTGCTGCTCTCTTTGCATTTATCTCCTACTGAGCTAGAATGGGAAATGGAAATACACTTCAAGTTGCCTTAATTGACTCGATCACTGGTTCGCTTAGAAGGTCTTTTTGATCCTTCCTTTTATCTCCTTCTCTCTGCACTTGCTTCGGTTCTTCACCCTGGGTTTAATTGATGACCATGATCCTTTCCTTTGGATTAGACTCAATGTTACTTGAAAGAGTTCCAGCATTCCGAGTAGACATTGGGCATGTTTGGTTGTTAGCTAATCAGCTAAAAAATAGCTGATTGAACAAATTTAGCTTATTGACTTTATTGACCAGCTGTTCTAGTGCTTGGTAATCAACTAATTGGGTTAGCTGATTTTTAAAAAGCTTAAGAGGAGTAGCTTTTTACTTTAGCTGATTGAATAAATTACAGAAGATACCCTTCAATCCTAAACGCCAGTTACTGTAGGAGAGCTTATATTGTGCTTTCCCATGATGTCTACCTCCTACCACCTCTTAACATGGCCTCCACCCATTGGTTCGTGAGTTTTTTGATCACTAATTTGACAACTTTTTGTAGTCAATCCTCATTAGTTGGCCAAGTTATGTGGTAGGTATACGCTTATTTTGTCATAAATCACACTGATTTAGTACAAATAGTAGAGTACAAGTAATAAATCACACTGATTTATTATTATTATATGTTGTATTTTTTAATAGATTTATAAACTTAATTTTTATAAAATTAAATATCTAAAATTTAAATTTTTATGAAAATATTCAAAGA
>JAOTJB010000006.1:18538305-18552182 GCA_027123815.1 Erythroxylum minutifolium | reverse complement strand
CACATTAATAATTCTTTGGTCATTCAGACTCTGTAACTGTTCCTAAGTATATTTTCATGAAAAGTCAAGCTTATTACAAGTCTGGTAGTTTTTTTAAGGAAACAAAATTTTTTTAAACATAGACTTAGTCTTTTTACAAAGAAGCAAACATTGGTAATGAATGTCAATTTGGTTACTCAACTAAGTCATGTTTTTATTAAACAACTTGGTTGAAACGTCATTATAGCTTTTTTGACGCGAAGGCACATATTTGTGATGTGTGTCGATCTGATTACTCAACTATATCATGTTTTCAACTGGCTACTAGCTCTATTCATAACCCGAAGGCTAGTGGAATAGTGATTTATTTAACAAAAAATATAATTTTTTATTTGCCTATCTTGTTGTTTAGGTTACTCATTTCCATGAAAAATACTAGTTAAGCTACTTAAGTTGGAAGGCCTCAAATTATGAATGAATGTGGCAATTTAGAGGGTATTAAATTTACGCTAAATCCTAATTAAGTTGTATATTCATCCTAAGACCCCTAATTAACTAATTTTGAGGGCTAATGATTATTCACAAACTAATGGACTATGTTAAAAATTAAATAAATTTCACTCCAACTAAGCCATTGACACATTCAAACAATTTGCAAAATGCAACCTAACGCTATCATACCGTATGCAAAATCATATACAAAACAAAACACATAACCCTCCCCACACTTGAATAACTCATTGTCCTCAATGTGAGAAGAGTACACAAACACACCAAGGGGAAATAAAACACAATATACGAAAAATATAAGAATAAAATACTAACAAAAATGAAAGAAAAGGGTTAGAATATGAAACCATTTATGGTGATAGAGGTGGTCATGGCAATATTATTGAGACCAAATCCGCTTGACATCAAGGGTGTTTCCCTATCTTATAAGTGATTCAATAGAGCAAAAGAATTAACAATCCAAACCGTTCCAATTCATTCAAAACTTATTTAAAAATTTAAAATAAACCTAGCTACACAAAAATTTAAATCTAACTACAAAACATGCTAATTTATGATCATTAGCTTAACCTTCATCCTTTAAAACTCAGCCAGGATCAATTATGAGCGGCTTGTTTCTACCCTTTTTATTCAACATCAAATTTGTAGCCTGTGAGTAAGCTACAAATTGTAAAATGATCAGAAAGATAATATTGATGAAGTTGAGAAAACTAATTAATTTCATCAATGTCCTCCTCATTAATAAACTGTTAATAAAATAAGGAATAACGAAACTCCCTGAATCGTCCATTGAATCCAATAGTTTGTCATGTACGAAAGTGATTTGCTCTCTTTCTTCCTTAATCACCTTCGTCTCCTTTGCTTCTTTCGCTTCACAAACAGAGACCTTCATCGTTTCTTCAAACTCTATGTCTGTTGTCGTTTGTTCTTCTTCCTTTTATTTTTAAGAAGATTCGAACACATCGATTATCCTAAATGAGCTACTAACATTCGGATTCTTAATTACATCATTCATGTTAAATGTCATTTGATCATCATCAATCTAAGAGATAGAGTTCTTTTCCTAAATATCTCCCCAAGATTTTTCGACGTTTACATATGGTATATCAAGAACTGGTGAATAAAAGGGAGGTTGACATTGTTTTCTTAATCCTCTTCTTTAATTTCTTAGTCTTCTCTAAAGTTGGGTTTAGCTTGATTTCACTCACTGATTCTTCTAGCTCTACCCTGCTCCTAAGTTTGATAGCCTCATATTGGTCTTATAGATTTAATTCCATATTTCTCAAAGAGTCTTCCACACTTCTCTTACAAAATTCATGAGAAAGCTGCCTTACTTAAATCTCCAGGCTGTGAATAGAAGCGGCATTATTTTTTGTTACTTAATCAAATTGCTCTTTAAATATCTTTTGGTTCTTTTCATTCCATGTCTGTTAGCTTATCCATGATTTTTTCCAATTCAGAATCCCATAAACTGGACTCATCTTGTTGAAATTTTGATAGGCCTTGATGTCCTAAGTGAGTCCCTACATTGTTGGACCAATAGAAATCAGATTGGTTCTACCACCCCAAAGTGTACGACTTGATATAAGGATGATGATTTCCCTAACCAAGTTGGGGCTTATTGAAATCTGCAAGGGTCCCTTGCTCCTATAATATACATCCTCCATGATCATTCTTCTTATCTCTTCTTAGCATTCAACTCTTCAAATGTATCATTCTCACTCTAAGATGTCTTGTTGTGTCTCCAGTTTATGTCCCAATTTTTTCTAAAAATAAAAACAAAAGATAGTGGAAAAGCCTTAGATTAAAGAACTAAACTAATCGCCTCCCTGGTAATGGCATCAAAAAACTTGATCGCTAGGTTACGTATGCTAAGTTTTAATATTATTAACCTTGATATTTTCGTAAGTGCATAGGTCGTTTACGTAGTACCTAAGGTATCGATCCCACAAGGAGGGTTAATCTAATCCTAAAATTAAGGCTTGACTAAATTTTACAATAATCAAAGTAAACAACTAATACAGAAATTAACCAATCAAACAATCAATATCCAGAATTGAACTCATCAAATATAAACAAAGTAGCAATTTTGCATAACTCAATCCAGAATCAACCTAGAAACTACCAATTGAGAGAAAGGGGATTTTAATATGAAATTAATGAAAATCTAATCAATTATACAATTATCGAATTACAAGCTCTAGATGATCCTAAGTTGGATTACTCTCTCTCAAGTTATAATCTTTAACCCTAATTTATAATCCCTAATTTAAATTATGGAATTGTAATCTCTCGATTTCCAATTAGCCCAAAATCTAAATTAGTTTTGAATTTGTCTAATAACCTACCGGAAACCTATACTCGATCTCTTATTACATGATTTTATCGGTTTAATTCAATTCTTATCTACCAAACTACCTAACTCTCATTAGCCCAATTTGATGATATTCACTTAGTTCACCCTCTCAATTTATTACCGAATTATTAAGCACAAATATTGAATCACAAATAACTAAATGAAAACACAATAAATCAAACTTCATTAATCTCAAAGATCAAAATCCCGAATGTTAGTTTAGATAAAATTGTCGTTCAAAAACAACGATTCTCAACAATTATCCCAATTTTATACATCAATAAAATTGAAATAAAGATAGAAAATAATGTCGAAATGGACTCATGGAGGCAGTGACAGCAGGAAACCACCTGTTCCGGGAAGTACGTCATGTCAAGCTTCTTCTCCGTGTCTCTCTTCCTTTGTCTCCTTTCTCAAATCTCTCGATATGCTTTATAGGGTTTCGGAATTGATTGATGCAAAAAGACTGCTCTTCTATTCTTTAATTTTCTATTTATATCTTGGAAGTCCTAGGGATGATTCGGGGTCGAAACAGTCCAAAAAGTCCTCCGAAACTTAACCTTTTAAGCTATTTTCGTCTCTGTCTGACACAGGCCACGATCATAGTAGGCATAACCATCTCTATCATGATCGTGGCCCAAAGTGCATGATCGTGGCCTGGTTCAGAGCTCTCTGTGACGATCGTTCCTACAATGCACGATCGTGGCCTATTGTGCCATGATCGTGCATTATGGTTTTGGCCCAAAACTCTTTAAAACTTCTCCGTTCTTCGTCATTTACTTTGAAACACTAACAAACACATTAAGGTACCTAAAAAATATAACATTTAAGCTTAAAGACTTATACTAACCCATAAAAACACTTAATCACATAAACTAACACAATTAAAACTTAAATACACACTCAACTCTCAAATTAACACTAAATACTTAACAAATTAAACCCTAAAACATACTGCAAATCACAACTATCAAAGACTTGGAACTTTTTACCCTTAATGGCTTGCCATATGATTTTGATTCATTCATTACTATGATTAAAGATCTTGAAACCCCATTGACCTTCTTTAAGCTACATGCCAAGTTGCTTCTTTATAAGCAAAGTCAGATTACATTTCATTAATCTTCATTGGGACTTTAAAATCAGCGCTCACATAAATAAAATTAATAATGGTGATGTGAAATCGAGCTCTCAACATTCTAATCAGGTTCATTAGCATTCTTTAATTCACTTTGGGAATAATATGTCACAAACACAAGTCATCGCTCTGTGGTCTTCACGATTTATGCCCATCCTAGGCCCTTTTCATCTCCTTCAATTCTTAGCTCAGCACATCCAATACAACAAACTACTAGCCGAAACCTAACTTTTCTTATAATAACCTAACTTCCTTTTATAACAAACCATTTACTGCAAAAGGTTTCATTTCTAATGCTAATTTATCATTTAAAAATTACAACAAATCTCCTTTAAAATGCCAAATCTATGAAAGACTGGTCATATAACTACCACAAATCATTTTTGGTATATGTAATCTATAAATAATCACTTAACACCTTGTCATAACTCCTCCATACCTTATACTACATTCTTTGCCTTCAATTTTCAACTTTCAACTTTGTACACCCTGACAAACTCACTCAAAAATCCCTTTCTTTTATTTTTATCAATTACTTTCCCCATGAAAAAGGATGTCACTACCCTCTTACTGACAAAATCTTTATCTCTCGACATGTCAGATTCCTTAAAACTAACTTCTTATTTTTCCAAATCCTCCACTTCCTCTACACCCGATCCAATAATTGTTCTTTACGTCTTCCTTTTAGCCTTATCCCTCCCATAAATACTCCACTAACTCTCCCATCTTCTCCAAATTTTGCTTTACCATCTCACCCATCACCAACTCCATCATCATCACCACCTTTGCATCCTATGGTTACTTGCACTGCTGATTGCACCTATAAAACCCAAACCTTTCTTGATCACATAACCTACAACATCACAACTCAAGCTCTAATATAGTCAAATCCTACCTTGTTTACTCAAGCAAATAAATTCCCACATTTTCAACAAACTAATATGAGATAAGTTCAATGGTCCTATCATAATAATTATTAGTTGTAAATAGGCCTTTCGTACTAAGTGTAAATCTAATGATACCTTTGATTACTATAAGGCTTACTTTGTTGCTAAAGGGATTCACTAGTCTCGTGGCCTTGATTATATTGACACATTTAGCTTTGTTATTAAAATTATAGCTATTCGCATCATTCTCAACCATGTCATATTTCAGATTGGTTCATTCATCAACTTGATGTAATAATGCCTTCTTACACGGTGACCTTCAAGAACCAGTGATCATGAGTCAACTTCACTGATCCTCATTATCCTAACTATATGTGTCATTTGAACAAAGCCTTTCATAGCCTTAAATAAGCCTATAGGGCTTGATTTAACAAACTAAGTCAGAAACTTTGTGATCTCGATTTTTTTTTCCTCCAAGTTTTTCATTCCTCTCTTTATTTATACATCTTCCTTCCACACTACCTTCTTACTCGTTTATGTGAAAAATATCTTGGTTACAAGTTCTTCACAATCATTCATTCAAACCCTTATTCATGACCTTCACATCACTTTCACCATTAAAGACCTTGACTCTCTTCACTATTTCCTTGGCATTGAAGTTACAAACACCCCCACTGACCTCCATATAACACAAAATAAATGCACTTGTGATCTCCTTCTTGGAACTCACCTTGATTGTTCCAAATCCATTGCCACACTTAATATTCCTACTTTACCTTTATCAAAGAACCATGGTCTCCCACTTTCTGACCCTACTAAATACGATAATACTATTGAGGCTTTTTAATACTTTTTCTTAACCTAAGCAGGCGTTTAATTTGCAGTGAACAAAGTGTACCAATTTATCCATTACCTTACCAACATTCACTATATTGCGGTTAAATGGATTGTACAATAAAACGAAAGCTACTTTGTCATATGGCATTTACTTAACCAAACCCATAAAACTTACCCTCCATGCTTATTCTAATGTTGAGTGGGTGAGTTTTTTTGTTGATTGTTGCTCCACCTCAAGTTATTGTATCTATCTTGGGTCTAATATTATTTCTTAAAGTTCTAAGAAACAACCTACTGTTACCAAATTTATTATTGAAGTTGAATATAAAAATATTGCTCTTATTGCTACTAAAAATTTTTTGGATCACTTTTTTGCTTGGTGAAACTGGACTCTCATCTCTCACTCCTGCCTTATAATGTGATAACCTTAATCCGCATTCACTGCTGTTATTCATGTCTCGCTTTCACGTATAAAGTTGATTGAGGTATTCAGAATTTTCTTCATTTTTAACTCTTTAATGAACGATCCAGGACACGTAATAAGGTCTATATTACGTGTTACAAAAAACACATAATACAATAACCACATAATATATATATATATATATATATATACATTGAGAAGAAATCAATGATCTTGTGGACTCAGTCTCGGTTGCAAATGACAAATAATCTTTAATTTCTTATAATTTCCAGAAATCGATTGAAAAGCTCTTCCTTTTCTTAATAATCTTTAGTTTCTTATAATTTCCAGAAATCGATCAAAAAACTCTTCCTTTTCTCGTCAAAATTTTATTGCGTAAAAGTAGTATGCGCGGCCTGGTCCTCACAATTGCTTTGTACCCTTGCAGTTGGCTTTAATATGTACAAAGAATCAAATGCGTGGCTTTGTTTTAGTGCCTATAGATATTAATTAAGGTCTAAAATTAACACATGCTTTTAAATAAATCCAAAAAGAGTAATTTAATCAGAATGATGATTAGTCTAGTTCTAGGCAAGTCAACCAGTCTCATGAACAATTTTTCATACAATTTGTTGGTACTGATAAAGGTAATACTGATAAGTGTAATAATAATATTATGTTTATCAGTACCAACAAATTGTATGAAAAATTGTTTTTTCTTTAAAAAAATTAAACTTATCTCTATCTAGTTGACACCGAATGAGGGAGTTCTCACCAAACACGGTATATCCCAATACACACAATAATAACATCTAAAATGGAAGCAACTCTTTTATTGCTAACATTGGAAATATTATTTAATCATAATTAGTATAAATATGCGTTTGAAGTGCATATAACATGAACCAGATAGTTGGATAGCAAACTCTACTTAACGACCATAAGAGAGGAAGATTATTAATTATAAGAAAACATAATTGGGCATAGATAATTAAATCATAGAATTTGTATATAGATAATTTAACCATGTAAGTGAATGAGAACTACATGTTTTTGTTTGTTTTACAAACTTTGTTTCAAGTATCTTAACTACAGCTAACTTTGGTCTTGTTAAGGTTAAAAAAAAGACATTTTCTATAAACTTCAATTTCTCTATTATTTGCATAAGAAAGTTTTTAAGGAAAGATGAGAGATGAGAGCACAAAAGCCAACCCTCCAAATCTCGTTTCTCGGGCCATCCGTTCCCGAATATCAAGGAAAATTATTCCCTTTCCTGTTTTACCCTTGTCAATTTCTCCCTCTTTCACTTTGTTTATCGTGACATTATATAGTAAAATATACTTTGTTATTATATCTGGTTCTTGTTCCAGTGTTCCCCTGCTTGAGGGATAGACAGAGAAAGAAAGAGAGCGACAAAAAGCTACAATTTTATGGATGTTTCGATCTATGCCTTCATCAGTCTCAAGGAAATCTCATAGAAACAATCCCATGTAAGCAAATGTCTCATTGTTTTAATTCTCATTTCAGAAAGGAAACCTTTCTACCTTGATAGCCCTTTTGCGTGCTGTAAGACAATATTTATTGGATTCATTTCTTTGAATGCAAGCATGCAATCTTCAGTTACCGTTAATGGGTTCTCGTATTTGTGTACTTCGGTTGTTTTAACCCTTTTTTGGTGCAAAATTCTGTGCTTAAATGACTTAATTTTCCCCCCGCCCCCGGCAAAGTTCCTTTTCTACTTTTTAAAGTTTTGTTTTGAATGTTTGCACTGTATATTTCATGGGGGGTTTTTATTGGTTCGATGACTAGGTTCAATGGTTATAGATCGGGATCCATGTTGGATTTTTTGGTTTTTGTTTTGCTCTTTTTTAATCGCTGTTAATAATATACTTTGTTGCTGGTTGGTTTTATAAGCGTTTGTCGAGGGATTGACCTCAGAATTTTGCTTTTGTGATTGTTTTTGTACTTCTTTTCTCAGTTCATTGGGGTTACTTGTTTTGAGGGAATTTAGTTATTGCTACATTTCCTTGGGCTTAAAAAGGTTAGTTCATTGAGGCGGGAATTCATGGGTTGAATTCCAAGGACAATGGCCAGCTTAACTGAAGAAGGGTTTCGGTTCTTTGATGCCCTCGAGGACCCTGCATCAATCTCTGATGCAACTTCTGATGGTTTTGATGTGGTTGATTCCCGTAGTAGCTTCAATAATTCAACTACAAACAGTCCGCCTTATGACGTATGGCTTAAGAGCCCCAAAAGTGTTGACGAGCGTCGACGGATGTTCTTGACGTGGATGGGGGTGCGTGTGGAGCAAAATGCAACTCAAAATTCTGTTGTTTTCTGTGGTTCAGAGTGGGAAATTGATAGATTTAAACAAAGTAATGGGGCATTGTTGAGGCTTTCAGGTTTTGAAGATGAGTTCCTTTCACCTCGTTCAAATATGTCTTGTGGGTCTATTGATGAGTTAGATTCAAATGAGAAGTTTATATGTAGGGATAGGAATTTTGATGGGGGAAAATCTTGTAATGTAGATGAGCATGATAGGCAGATAAATGAAAGTTCTGAAGCAGACTTGGGCCGCTCAGCAAGCACTGTGAAATCTGAGAAGACTTCAGGGTTCTCTTCATCATTTCGGCGAGTCATACTGAAGAAAATTGAGGAGCCAAATCATTCAATTTGCACACTAAAGACAGATAAGAAGGGATGGTTGAGTAGATTACGTTCCATCACATGTTCTGTGGACAAGCAAAGAGAAGCTGAGATACTGATGCATGACGATGATGATGCTTATAAGTTTCAGAGAGTTAAGGTTCGTCGACATGGGCAGCGGATTAGAGAACTTTCGGCTCTTTATAAGGGGCAAGACATCAAGGCGCATGAGGGTTCAATTTTGACAATGAAATTTAGTCCTGATGGACGATACCTTGCAAGTGCAGGTGAAGATGGTATTGTGCGAGTGTGGCAAGTCTTGGAGGATGAGCGGTCAAATGAGCTTGACGTTCCAGAATATGATCCATCCTGCATATATTTCACTGTAAATCATCTATCTGAGTTAAAACCACTTTTTGTCGACAAAGAGAAAGCAGGCAAATTGAAGAGCATGAGGAAAACATCTGATTCTGCTTGTGTAATATTTCCTCCGAAAGTTTTCCGGATGTTGGAGAAACCATTGCACGAGTTCCATGGGCACAGTGGAGAGATTTTAGATCTGTCCTGGTCGAAGAATTGTGTAAGCTACTCCCTAAAAGAAATAATATTTGTGTATCCTGCAAAGGTGAAAGATTCTTATGTAGTAGATTAAGAGTTCACTATTTGTTTTCTTGCTACAGCATCTACTGTCAGCATCAGTGGACAAAACTGTTCGACTATGGCAAGTACAAAATGACCATTGCCTCGGAGTCTTTTCACATAGTAACTATGGTGGGCTTTTGGCCAGTTTTACATCATTTTTATAAACCAATATGCTCTTTAAGATACAATTTATGTCAAAGTTGATTTTTTTTTCTGAATATCTTAGGCATGTCATGTCTTGTCAGATTTCAACTTGTGCTGACAATACTTTACCCTGGTTCTTGTTTGATGCAGTAACCTGTGTTCACTTTAACCCTGAGGATGACAATTACTTCATGACTGGTTCCATAGATGGAAAGGTTCGCATTTGGTCAATTTCTAGTTGCCAAGTGGTTGATTGGACCGTTATAAAAGATATTGTAACTGCAATTTGTTATTGTCCAGATGGGAAGGTGTGGTGATGTTCTTGTCCTTTCCATTCTTGTTGCTACAACATGAGTTTTCTGGTTAAATAGTCTGATAGAAAGTCTTCCTTTTTCCCTTTTTCATATAGGGAGCGGTTGTTGGCTCTATGGAGGGGAATTGTCGCTTTTATAATTTGTCGGGTATATAATTCACACCCACTACATTCTTGGTTCTTTAGTAAATCTAGTTATTCTGCTTCACCTTTCAATGCCATTTTCCAGTTCAAACTCATGTTCCGTTAAATTTATTTTGCAGTTGTCTAATATATGTTGTTTGGCTAGTATTCATTTCTTTTGATGAATTATCTGTTGGTTAGAGGGAGAGCTGGGTTTAAGCAGTTTTGCTTGATTCATTAATAACAGAAATTACTCCTTAATAAACAGGCACTAACAATCATTTTCCTCTTTGTTTTTATTGTTCAGACGGTCACTTGCAACTGGATGCTGAAGTAAGCTTACACAGCAAGAAAAAATCAGCTTGCAAAAAGATAACTGGGTTTCAGGTGGTTATCATTTTCCCTTGAATGTCACTTTTTCTGATAGTCTACCATACTTGTTATCTACTTAATTTAGTTGTATCTGTTTTCAGTTTTGTCCTCAAGACTCAACCAAAGTAATGGTGATTTCGGCTGATTCACAAATTAGAATTCTGCAAGGGCCGAACATGATTAGTAAATACAAGGGTATGAATCTGACTCTCACAGTGTTAGACTTTTACTTTGGACAAATCAGATCCCTTAGTAGCCAAACTAGCAGTACCTGTTTGTGCTGAGGGAGCAAAGTACTGCCCACATTAATCGAAAGAAGCTAAATCGTGTTGATACAAGATGCGATTCTTTGACCATTTTGAAGTACCTTTGTTCTTAGTCTCTTGTTATTGATAGATGTTGATTCTTGTATTCCCATATTTCTGTTCTTTTAGGACCAAAAAGTGCAGTGAATCCAACATCAGGATGCTTTACTTCAGATGGAAAGCATATTATCTCAGCTTTTGAGGACTCCAATGTATATGTTTGGAATTGCATTAGCCAGGAGGAGCCTTCTCCTTTTCAAGCTAAAAACATAAGGTCTTGGGAGCGTTTTTATGCAAATGCATCTGTTGCAGTGCCTTGGTGGGGCCTGAAAGATGAACACTCTGAAAGTGAATGGGGACTTGATTTACCAAAGGATGATTCTACGGGGATTCCCCAATTTTGTTCACCTACCTGTTTTTCTCTGAGCCAAGAATATGTCTTGGAGTCTTCTCCAAAGTGTTCTGCAACTTGGCCAGAGGAAAAGCTTCCATCATCTAGCTCATCTTCCACATCATCATCATCAATGAACAGATCCGACTACAAATTCTTGAAAGCTTCATGTCAGAGCACAGTTAGGTCTCATGCATGGGGTCTTGTCATTGTGACTGCAGGTTGGGATGGACGAATAAGATCATTCCACAATTATGGTTTGCCAGTAATTGTGTGAAAGTTAACTGGTTTGGCTTTAGTGACAATTACGATTCATCCACCTGGATGGGATTTACGTTGATGAACAACATAATGCAAGTCTCTGATGTGGCATGAGCTACCCAGTAGTTCCGGCAATGGCAGCCCGAAGAAAACAACATTATGATGAGTGGAGAATTTTCTGGGTAGTGAGATGGGCCCTTCGCTAATAGCCTAGCATATGAGGAGATGTTGACTGCAGTGGTGGCCTTTTAGTGGTTGGAGTCTAGTCCAGCTTAGGATGAGCTACTGGCTGAGGTTAGCTTCTCCTAATGTAGAATTTGTTGCTTAATTACATACTTTTTATCTGCTGGCCATACAAAGATGCAGACACACACATGTTGGGATACCACCAATTTGGGATGTTTCTTCACTATAATGGAGGTGCCTATGCGACCTTTGCATTAACATCTTTTATTTGGGGTATCTATAATGGGAGGATTGGATCCAGAGCTCGTGGTGGGAGTTCATTTTGGAAGAAATTGTAGGGAACTTCTGCCATTATAATAACTTGGCTGATGTTGAATGATTGAATTGTCTGTCTGCCATTTTGCCCTTCATGGTAGGGTCACTTTCACCTGGGATTGGCTTGTAGGGTTGTTATTGGATTCCTTCACTGCTACTGGCTGGTATGTTGTTAGCCAAGAGCTTGAAAATGATTCATTACATGCATACTGTACAAATGTTGTGCGCCTTCTACGATGGGTACGGGCGGGCAGTTGACTAACTGTGATCATAGCTACGGCATTTGTACATGTAGTGTCTTGTCTATTCCACATAAATTTATGTCCTTTTTTGTCAGCGAAAGAAATGCCTTTTTGAGTAACGATTTTACAGAAATGTAGTTATGTAATAACCTGTATGCTTGATTTGTGATGGGAATAGCTGCGCAAAATTGTAAGCAATTTACCGCGGCTATGAACAGCCAAATGTCTCGGCCTGCACACATTTTACGTTACCTGGTTTTATTTGAGTTGTTTAGACTGTAAAAGACGTTCAATTATCATCAAAAGCTGCAACGGCGTGTTATGCTTCAACCTCCACTTCCTTTTAGTTAAAATATAAAATTTAAAGCATATCCGCATAGTTCCGGGTCAGTTCAGTTTCGTTAATTATTTTTATTCTTTTAAAAATAAAGTTATGTAATTGTTAATATCAATTTAATTTTAATCTCTTATAAAATATATGTTAATAAGTTTATCATATTATTAAAAATAAATTGTTGAAATTTTTGTCAAATTATATTTTAGAAGTCCTATTCATTTATTAAAACAATCAATTTTTAAATTTCTATTCAATAATTAGTTTTAAAATATATGTTTTTTGAAGATGTTTTATATTTATAGATAATTATTAAATTTGAAAATATTTTTAATGTTAGTCATAATTTTGACTAGTAATTAATATTTATTTAATTATTTAATAATAATATCCAATTAATCTTTTAACTTTTCAAAAAAAGATCCGATTATAACAAAAAATAAAACCTAAAACTATTTTTTATCATAAAAAAAGAACCTAAGAGTTAATAAATACTTTTTAGATCTTTTGTTTGGTTTTATTATTTCTTTGTAGCCGGTATTATTTGATATCTAGACTAGAAGGTACCTTGATTTTGATCTTGTATCGGTTGATTACAGTACTTTTATAAAAGTGTTATATGTGTTGGATCGCTTATAGCCTGGGAATTTAAAATATGCAGTGGAATGGACCATAGAACTTCGTGTCTTGTGTCTTGGTTAACCGAAACTACACAACAAGAAGTGTAGCCGAAATTACTAAAGCGCGCGGTTTGGATTCTTTTCAGATATGTTGACGCTGTAGCTCGCGAACGTCCTCTATCGGTATCCACACAAGGATGAACGATCCAGGCAGCGACTAATGTGTGCTAGGACGTTTTAAAACACTTTAAAACGCTGCACAGTTTTCTCTCGAAAAAGAACGAGTGGCTAGGTCTAGGTGGCTAGAGTTTTTCGTGTGTCTTCTAATGAGACATAAGTTCTTTGTTTATAGAGAAACCCTAATCTTTGTTCCTATTAGAAATAAGAATATCATAATCTTAAACCCATTAGGATTATGGAAGCCCAATAAGCTTCGACCCATATTATATCTCATATAATAAAAGCCCGACAACTTAATTCAATTTAACCCAATAAATATATCCACATATATTTATTCAGTGCGTAATAAAATAGGCCCAAGAGAATAAGCCCAAATCACATCACTCTTTGTATGCGACCCTGTAGGCTCATTTGATGTTGGTAATGGGCTTGATCACACTTCAAGACCTATAAGTCATAAGCGGCCTCTAGCAAGACATTATGACTACCCAAATCAAATGAGGATCGATAATCTGATTTAACCTGTAACCATGGTTACAAACTCAGTCCCTTTGTAACACGATATCAATATTAATCACAAGGTATAGTACATGTCAACCTTTGATTAATCATAGTTTCTTGATTCCCAAGTTGACTGACTATACCAAATGACATTGATGACTCCTCATCAATTCATTTGAGTACGGCCATGCA
>JAOTJB010000006.1:18506094-18525349 GCA_027123815.1 Erythroxylum minutifolium | reverse complement strand
GTTCCTTACAATCGTTGGGATGTAATATACATCCTCCAAATATAACCTATGACCACTAGGAAAGTCCAAGATAATTAATCCCATTGATCTTACTGAAACATAGAATCCATTTGCTATCTTGACTTAAAACTGGCCTTTATGTAGTATTTTCCTTTGCTGGAACCCCTGCAAAGAATTGCAAACATGGTTAGTGGCTCCTGAATCTAAAATCCAAGAATCATAATCTACCACATATCTAGTTCCTAACAAACTTAGGAAACCCATACCTTGTTTGCTTTTGAGGGACTTAAGGTAGACGGCACAGTTTCTTTTCCAATGACCCTGCTCACCACATTGGAAACACTTTCCTTTGGTATCCGCTTTGGCCTTCTTTTTCATGGGTTGTAACTTGCCCCTTGTTTGGGCCTTCTTTTTCATTGGACTCTTCTTCTTTTGCTTACCCTTAGCCTTGGGCTTAGAAGAAGATGCTACATTAGCTTCTAGCCTATGAGCCTTGATATTTAATATCTCCTCCGTACTCTAGAGGGTCTACATCAACTCACACTCAAGGTGTAATCCTTGCTGTTGAGCTCATAGTCCAATTTAAACTGCTGAAAAGATGAGTTTAAACTATTGATGATCATAATCATCTGCGTGTCCGCATCCATATCCGCCCCAAGCATCTTAGCCTCGGTAACCACAGAGATTACCTTCAGTATGTAATCCCACACTGGTTCACTAGGTTTTTGTCTGAGATTATGAAAAGTTTAGATAGCTCTCACTCTTGCAAACCTGACCATTACACCAAACATCTCATGTAGGTGATGGACCATTGCACTAGCAGTTTTCATGCAAGCAATTTTCTTTTGCAACATTCTATAGACAGAAGCTAGAATATAACATTACAAATCTTATCAGCATTCTGCCACTGCTCATGTTGTTGGACTTGCTTAGAAGTTGAATTACCACCTGGAGGTGTAAGCTAATTGTCCGTTAATGCCCATAAAATTTGTTCATATTAAAGAACAATGTCAAGGTTGTGTCTCAATTCATAAAAATTCTCTCAATTTTCCAATTTGTTATTAGTCAAGAGCAAAGTGAGTGGATTCGTATTGTGGTTGATTATGTCTGAAAATATAAATTATTAAAACATGAGCATACTAGTCAATAATATTGGAACTTTGTATAAAATCATGATGCATGTATGCATGATGATAGATTTAACAAAAACTTAAAAAATAATTAAATTTTTATACGACAGTTATTTTTCTTATCTATAATAGACTAAGTGATAGTGGGCCATCTTATCTATTAAAAGAAAAACTGGGACCCTCTCACTAAAACAGCTACCAAGCATCTTTATGCTTATCTTTTAAAGAAGCATCATAATTTGGTCCATACTTTTACCAACAGAGCTACGGTGGGCAGGTTATTGATAAAATATGTTGAGTGTGTTACCATTTGATTCATCCAGTAAAGGTACTTGCAAACCATGCCTCGGTGGAAGGTCACATTTGCTACCAATAAATGGACTTATCCTTAAGGAGACCCAAACCATGTAAGATCTAGGATTCATGCCCTCCGGTGGGGAGTAACACTTCACCACATACAAATGGGCCATCATTTGGAGACCGTGGACTCTCACATGAGCATCCTCTCCCACTCAATCTTTTTGGGCTCTAAGTTTTAATAAATACCATCTTGTCTAGATGCAATTTATTATCCATCCTAATTGTTTCATTATATATCTCATACACAATGAATGCATGGCAAAGCCTAGCGTTGGCAATTTTCTAAATGACATGCAATCACATAATATTTGCATTCATTTATCCATTCATCATATGAAGTTATAAGCCACTTTTCATTGTCCATCCTACAAACATAAATAAAATTACAAGGCTTTTAAGCCCAACAATTTCTTCTTGGACTTGGATCTTTCGCTTCGAACTCTTCGCTCACATGACCCGGCCTACTCGATAAAAAGTGTGTAATGACTTTTCTTTTACAACAAAGTTTTGATTTTCATAAAAACTAATTTTTCACTTTGAAAACAAAAATTCCAGCACTATTTTTTCATGAAAACCGAAATTTGTCCATATGAAACCAAAAAAACAGCATTTGTTTTTAATCAAAACCGAAACTTGTCGTGACATAAAACTGAAAATTTGTAATCATAAAATTCCTGTACTTTGGTTTTCTAACAACCGAAACTTTGCCAATACACTTTTAGCAAAATCGAAACCTTACCTCTTTATTTCTTCATCCATGGCTTCTTCATCTTCATCATTACATGATTTTATACATTACATAATCAAAGAAAACATAAAGATGAAACCAAGGAGGAAACATGACGATGATAGGCCACCCTCCTTGTTACAAGCCAAATGAACAAAACTTAGAAGGTAAATATAGAATCTATGGACAACCAAAAAAGCAAAACATACACCATATATATTTCTATCATATAAAAATATGTAGCATGCAAAAATGATTGCCAACCCATACATAAAATATAGGAACCGAAATCATGTATAATAAAAATGGCTCTGATACCAATTGAACTAAGAGTTAATTCAAGTGCCTAAAATAATCAGAAACTTAAGGATCACACGCATAAAAGATCGCATGAAAAACATAGTGTGTATGGCTAGTTTTAGGTAAGCGTCGACAGTTGATGCATAAGTGAAGAATTCACTTATATACAGAGAGTTTTTACTATTTCTTACACGCTCAAGTGGGAGAGAAAGGGCTTTAAAAGAGTTCTAGAGATAGAAAGAAGAGCTTTTGAGTTATCTTCATGTAATTTATGCAATTGTTGCATAAATCTAGTTGCATGCAAGATAATCTTGATTTATCTCCTCATTTTAATGTCTACTTGAACTCATCAAGTTTAGTATTCTAACACCCTTACACACTGTTCTCCTTCATCTTTGCATGTTCTTAGGTGATCAAGGAATCATGAAAGGAGGAGAATCAAGAAAGGAGGAAAAATTTAAAGGTACAATTGTTTAAATTTTCATATTCATAAGAATCTTATGCATGAATGTGTGAATTTGGCTTTTCGAGGTTATCATGGTGTCATAGTTTAGATTCTGACACTTCTGCTGCATTCTCATGCATGTGATGCATGTATACATGGCCAACCCAACAAAACTGAGAAGGTGAACTGAATGAAAAATGATTTAATTAGATTAATGAGAGTTAGGCAATTTAATAGAAACCGTGACAAATCATATTGGTAATTGTGCCGAGAGAGATCCCATGTGATGTTCCAATAGTTTATTAGAGTGCTTCAGATCTAATTAAGATTTTGGAAAATTTGTGAATTGAGAGATTGCAAATTCCATAATCTTATTAAGGTTTATAATTTAGGGTTTAATGGTTATAACTCGAGGGAGAGTAATTAGCTTTAGGATAATTTAGAACCAACACTCCATTGACACATAATTGGCTAGGTTAGCATTAATGATAAGTAAAATTCCGTTTCTTATAAATTGATAAATTCCTTAGGTTGATTTCTATTGTGGTTACATATTGCTCACTTGTTAATACTTTTGTGTTTAATTTTGATTTGATTGGTTGAACTTAACTCTGCTTCCTCGTGGGATTGACACTATTAATACTACGCTACGAGCTATGCGCTTGCGAAATATTGAGAGTTTATAAGATTAAAACTTACCCCGATCATCCAGCTCACCCAAACCTTATATTTTAGTATAAAAACAACATGTTGTCAAAACAGACATGTTTCAATTGGGGTTTTCGTTTTAAGGGTGTGAGCTCTCAGTTTTGAAGAAGAAAAGGGGAAAAGCTCTATTCCTTTGGAGAACCATGGAGTTCTAGCTCCCCAACGCATGTTCAGAGATGACATCGACGTCAAAGAACCCAATTAAATATGTTTTTCATTGTGTTTATGATTCTTACTCTCTTAGGAACTGATTATGTTATCCTATGTTTATTGCTTGAGTATTATGCTATTATGAAACCACTAGTAAAATCTTCAATATAATCCATAATTATTATGTGGAGAATTGTTTGTGGCAACTAATGGTTTGTAATCATTAAGGACCACATACTTAGGTTAAATGACCCGAGCTTGTGTGATTGTTAAGTTGATTAATCTATTTTCCTAACTTATAATGCTACTGTCCAATTAAATCAAGAGATCATATCCTAGTTTGTTCGATAACTATATTTAATTAATGAGCATCTCTTAATTCAACATAACCTAAGGGAAAACTGGGGTTAATACAGTTTATAGTTAACCTACGATTAATAGTTGCTAGGAGAGGTATGAGAACAATAATTCAATTAAGTATGTTTAATTTTATGTAAGCCGAGATTGAACCGATGATTGGTTCCTTAATTTATTCATCACTTTTCATCATCTTTAAATGTTTTCTTTATTTTTTCATTATTTTAGTTTCATCCTAATTTCTTATTTAAAAACAAATAAATCCCCTAAAACCTAGACACTAATTCTTTTCATAACAAAAGCTAATCGAACGCTCTATATGGGATTGACCTAGACTCACCACTATTATAGTTATAGGTCTAGCAATTTTGATTAGTGTTACAACATGCCACATCAAATTCGATGGGATAAATTTATTACTTTTGATTATATTGTTTATAAGGAATTAACTCTTGAATTCTATACTACTCTTCAATTTGTGTCAGAATTTGACTAAATTTTGGTTTTGATTGAGAGTTCAACCATATAATTTGAATTATGATGTTATGAAACAAACTGGTGGATTTCCTAGGTCGAACATAATCTAAAAACATGATAATTTTCATGCTAAGAGGTATTCGAAACAATTAATGAGGATGGATAACTTCGTTGTTAGAAATGCCTATAAAAATGTCATTCTTAGTCCTAGACATCTGTTACTTCATAAGTTTATGTTTCATATTGTTTTTGATAAATCAGAAAGTAATAAATATTCTGTTAAAGGCTTATTCTTTTTATGGTGCATGGATAATAATGTTCAAGTTTGTACAACCACCCATATTTTTCAATCTATAGCTACTGCTCCTAAAAAGAAAAGTAGTCATCTTGGCTTGGGATATAATTAACATGCTTTTTGTTTACTATAGTGTTGATGTTGAAGGACTAAACTGTTGTTTTTCCTAAGTTTTTAAATCACACTTACTTAAGGCAAGATAAGATCTTAGAGGCCCATCATATGGGAACTCTGAGATATCAGTTTCAAAACTCATGTGAAACATACGATAGGATAAGCTAGTTTTAGTTCTGCACCAACACTGTAGTAAATAGAGGTCTCAACAAGTGAAGAAACGAAAGATGATGAAGAGGAAGGCTAGGAGAAGGTCTTCAATTTGATCTTTGATAACTTTAAGCTTCTGAAGGAGATGGCACAAGAATAACAACAATAGTGATGCGATATTAGGAAGATTTATAAGTACTTTGCTACTCAAGGTGTTCAAATTCCTTTACCAACACCTTCGCCACCTCGATCTCCATAATTGGTTTCATGCTCTAAACTTTTTCTTTTGTTTTTTTATTTTGATTTATGTTGTGTGTTTTTTCACATTAAGGGTAATGTGATAAAACACACAGCGCACATAAAAATAAACAAAAATAACAATGTGATGTCTAATTGTGGGAAGGTTTATGCATTAATATGTCATATGTGTGTGAATTTTTCATATCATATTATGTTAGTTTTGATTAGGATTAAAATTGTGAGGACATTTTATTGCATATGTATGCTTTGTGTGAATGTGTCAATGCAAGAATTTGATGGAACTAGTTTAGTTTTGAACATGATCATTTAATTTATAAACACATATTAACTTAGGAATTTTACGTTTTAAATATCTTTGGATGAATATGCATGCTAATTAGGATATGATTCTTGTTCTTTACCTTAGGAAATTTGTGGTATACATTTATAATTACAAGTCAATTGAATTGGTTAGTATTGTGAGTGACCTTTCATGAGAATAATTGACAAAAAAGAAATGAGGTAGGCTATGTGATTAAATAAAAATTGTGTTAAATAAATAACTATCTCGCTGCCACTTTTGAAATAAATATTGAGTTAAGAATAGAGCTAGTAGCCAGTAGAGAATGTGATATAGTTGAGCAACTGAAGGCATTTATGAAAAAATGTTTTGTCTTCATATCAAAAGGCTAGAATGACTTTCCAAAGCTAAATAATAAAAAATGTGCCTAGTTGACTAACCGGGTGATATTTGATAGTTATAGGTTGCATTATGTTTTAGTGGGTAATTTAGTATGTTTTTATTTGTTAATTAGATTATTTTTGCATGATTAGGTTTAGAATTGTGTTAGAGTGATTAGGTGTTTGTTTTATTAACTGTTATGTGGTTTAAAGCATGTCATTGGGCTTTAATTTTGTGTGTTTGAAGTGTTTTGATGAGTTTGTTAGTGTTTGAGATTAAGTAAAAAAGACCAAAGAAGATTTAGAGAAAGCTCGGAGGAGAAGCCAAGGCCACGATCGTGACTCTTTGGCCACGATCGTCATAAAAGACCAATTTTAAATGTCACGATTCATCGGTCATGATTGTGACAAGCACAGGGACTACTTCTGAACTCAACTTTATGAGGGTTATTTCGAAAATTTAGGCCCAGTTAAAACCTAGTTTTTACCCTGAATGGAAAAAAAGGATATAAAAGGAAAAGAAAGAAACCTTAAAAGGGAGCCTCCATTTTGCTACACTTGGAAAGAAGCTAAGGAAGAGGAGAGAAGAAGGGAGAAAATGAGGGAGGAAGAAGGAGTTGTTGCTGCTGATGCCACTCCTAGTCTACTCTAAGCTATCTTTCTCATTCCAACTTGTTATTTCTTTCATTTCATGTATAAGACGGATATGATGATGATAAATTAGTGTTTAAGGATGTTCTAAACTCTTTTAAGGATTTGTTCTTGAATCAATGTTAATTTGATTGCTTTTGATGTTAATGAATTGGGAATTGTGATTGTTTGTCATGTTTTCAAGCTTCGATAAGAGAGTGAACCGATAGCAAAATAATTAGATTGGGTAATAAGAGTTAAACATTCTAATAGATCACACAAAGAATCAAATCAATAATTTATACGAAGTGAGATCTTGTGTGAGGACTCGATTGTCTATTAGAGTGCTTAGATCTAATTGGATGTGTGGGCTATTTGCTAATTGAGAGATTGCAAATTCCTTAATTCAATTCAATTAGGGTTTATAATTTAGGGTTAAATGATTATAACTTGAGAGAGAGTACTCCACCCTTTGAAATTCTAGGACCGATACCGAATTAACTCAAAAGTGATTAAGCTTACATCAGATGATAGGATAAATCCTCTTCTCTCATAATTGGTTAATCTTCCTTGTGTGAATTTTCAATTGTTAATTGGTTGTGCTCAATTTTGATTTCTTTGTGTGTTAATTTTACAATTTCACTTTCAATCAATCTATATTTAATTGCTTAATTTTCTGCTCATTTTTATTTTTATTTTAATTACACTTTTAGGCTTTAGACAAGTTAGGATTTGATTAGTTCACTAATTCCTCATGAGATCGACACCTCATATACTACGCTTATGACCCGTGCGCATCCGGAATATCGAGGGTTTTATAATTATAAAACTTGCTCAACAATATTCACAATAAAATGTTTGTCTTCACGTCAAAGGACTAGGTTAATGTTAAAGAAAACAAAAAATGGTATTTCAATAAATAAAACCTACTGATCTTTAAAAATAGTAAAATTTTTCATGAAAGGATACTTATTGATAGTTTGCCTTTGTGATTGATCAATAATTATAAATGCATGTTTACAAGTTCCTTAGGTGTACGAGTTTGGTGTTTATATTTTGATTAATATGTATGTTCAATTCAAAGTACTTCAACATAAAAGCAATAGGTTAGTATGTTGACACAATTTGAATGGTGGATGTTTATGGTTAAATTGATTCCTTAGGATTTAAAGTCATTGTACCATTATTGCATGTTGCACAAATGTGTGCTTATGTGTTTTTAAGTATTTGTTTTTTGTTTTTGCTTAAGAACAAGCAAAATTTTAAGTGTGGAGATGTTGATAGGGTTAGTTTATCCTATGTTTCCTTAGGTGTTTTAGTATGTTTTTATTAGATGATTTTCATATTTATAGGCTTAAAATTGTGTTGTTGTGAGTGTTTGTTTATAATTTAGGTGTTTGTGTGGTTTACAGCACGATTTCAATCTTAATTTTACATTTCATAAGGTGTTTTATGTGT
Organism: Erythroxylum minutifolium; assembly: GCA_027123815.1. Classification (NCBI taxonomy): domain Eukaryota; kingdom Viridiplantae; phylum Streptophyta; class Magnoliopsida; order Malpighiales; family Erythroxylaceae; genus Erythroxylum; species Erythroxylum minutifolium. Next base: position 18,517,127 of record JAOTJB010000006.1, on the reverse strand, counting down.
TTGTTAGTGATGGAAATCAAATAATTGAAGAATAAGGAAGATGGAAGCTACTTGAAGGGTGTCATGATCGCATATGAGGAGCATACTCCTGAATAGCGTGCATGGGGCTGCATGGCCTCTGTCCCCCAAAAGCATGATCGCAACTTAGTCGATCGTGATAGACACTTTCTAGGCACGAGTTTTTCCACTTGTTTAAGGGTTTGGGGTATTTCTGGAATCAATCAAAGTGGGAAAATCCTAGTTACACCCTAAGACCCTAATGCACTACTTAAGAATGTGAAAGACACCAAAAAATTGTAGCAGCCAATACTAAAAATCGAATCAACATGGGAGATCAAAAGAAGAACATCCAAGAATTCTAGCTTTCTTGATCAAGTCTCCAATAGAGTTTTTCTTCTTTTCCTTTAGTTATTTCATCAATATTAATGTGTAATCTAAATTACAAGATGTTTAACATGTTCACGAAGTTCTAATTTCATATTACGATTTATTCTGGATTTATTTTGTGACTTTAGTTATTATTGATTTCAATACGTATTTAGGTTTTTTTATAATTATGCATGCTTATACTTGACAATAAATCTACAGAGTGAGTCAAAAGTAATTAGATTAAATTTTCCAACGACAGCAAATTAACAATCATCCGAAGAGAGATCTTGTTTGAGAACTTAATTATCTATTAGATAACTTTAGATTTAATTGAAATTGTTAGGGGAGGTTTTGTATAACTTTAGATCTAATTGAAATTGTTAAGGGAAGTTTTGTGAATTGGGAGGTTGCAAATTGTTAAAGGAAGTTTAGTCTCTTGAGAGAGACTAATCAATACCTTAGTAAATCTAGGCTCATACACATAATTGAATCAAAAATAGTTAAGGAAACAAAATGAGGAAAGAATAAGTCCTAAGTATACTATCTTGATCAAAACCCTAAATTAATTTGACAACTCATTATTTCATTGTTATTTGAATTATTTACTTTAATTTATTATTTGTTTCAATTTTTATTATTTATCTTCATTCAAATCACATTCTGAGTATCCTAAAGTTAGGTTCAAACTTGTTCTAGTCTAATCCTCGTAGGAACGACAACCTTATATATTACAAGATAGGATTCGTATCTTGTGCTGTATTGAGGGTTTTATTATATATGAAACTTGCTCAACATTGACCAATATTTTTAGATTAATTTTATAAAGAACATTGGTGCACGAGATTAACCTAAATTCTTAAAAAGGGTAAGAGTGAGGGGTATTTAGGATAAGGTAAAGATAGGGCTTGTTCATTTTTTTTTAAGTATCTTTTCCTTAATGAAGAACTCTTGAATAACTTTTATAAGCTAATTGTCAACTAGATTTCATGATTTCTGGAAAAACGGTACATTGAATCTATTTGGACCAGTGCCTTATCAGAATTCATGCTAAATAGAGCCTCTTTATTTTCAGTTATAGTGAAAGGGTTATTGAGCATGTTAATTTTTTCTTAGACTATAGAGGGATTATGAAAGATTGGATGATATAAATGAAAGAAAAATTAGCATACTTAGCTAAGGTGCCTCTGAAGTAGTTTTAAGACATTAATTTCAATTCATCATGTTTCCAAATGATTTTCCCATTTGAAATAGTCGAAGTGTCAATTTTTTTATATATATTTCTCTTAGAAAAATTGCATTATGACAGTACTGCTAAGACATTGTATCACCTGATTTTTGTCTTAGGAGGGAGTGAGTATGTTTTTAACCAACATTTTAAGACAATGAGGATGTTTGGGACCGTACACGCCTTAGCAGTTATAAATTGGTTAGATCTTTGCGAGGAGGAACAGATTGCAGAATATGTGGAAGACAGAATATTTTGACAGAGTCAATTGGATGCATGTAACTCAAATTTTAAAACATGTCGTCGAAATTAAAGTTAAATGTGTAGATAAGACAAAGTTATCATGGTGGGAGAGAGACGCTGATTAATGTTACATGATTAATTCCTTCAGAAAAAAAAGAACGTAAAATTCTTTTCCTGATTTATTTTGTATCTACGTAATGCAGAAAATGTATGTTTGGATTTTATTACTTGATGTCTTTCAAATTATAATCTCCACGATGTGTAAACATAATAAATATTTATTTACCATGTAAATGGATGAAGTTGCTGATATTAAATACGTTTTTCACACGCAATGAATATCAACAATAAAAAGTTAAAAACCCATAAAAGCAAAGTAAAATGGTGAAATCCTTTGTTTTATTATTATATGACCTCTGACAGATTATCCTTCACTACACAAGCGAAAGAAGGAACGTATAGCATTAACGGAAATTCTAGACAACCACCAACATTAACGGAAATATTTAGGCGAAATTATGAAAGTTGAAGGGCTAACGGTGCTCTATATACCATTAACAAGAAGTCCAATTAAGAAAGTAATTATTCATGTTACTAAAGAAGTTCTAAATGTTAAAAGGAGATACAATTTGAAGCTTCCAATATCCTCATATGATTTACATGATTTCCCTAACTCAATAAACATAATAAAGGAAAAAAAAAAGAAACGCCTTTACATCTCGTCCATAAATCACCACATTTATGCCCAGTGACATTGAAAGTTGATGTGTAATAGTCAATCACTCAACTTACAGATGTCAATGAACTTCTGAACTGCATTGTGGTATTGGGTTCCCTGTAATATTGACGAGCGCGTTAATTCAAGTAAAATCCTAAGCTCTTTTTCACAAGGACTGTCTTAGTTACGCATTCTTGGCATCATTCACAAATTTAAACATCATGAATCACTTTTCTATACATAATCTATTACTAGTCAGAGCGCTGTTAAGACCAACATGCAATACGATTCATTTATCCAGGCAATGAACATCATAAAGCCAGTTAAAATGAAGAAGGTTTTAAGTTTTCAACACTCAGAGGTGGTTGAATTGTAGTAAACGAGATAGTTTTTTTTTCGAAAAAATTATAAGAAAATAGAAAACTAGAATTTTAATTTCCAAATTTTAACCAATTAAAAAATATGTTTTCAAATTTTCTGATTTACACTAAGAATTGGAATCCCGTCAGAATACATTTTAAACCTTTTTCTTTTATTCTGCTAAAATAGAAACTCATGATTCAAGTTAAAATTAACAGAATTATAATACAATAGTTTGTAGTACTCCTTATTGCATAATCCTATCTAAATGATCTTTAATTTCTTTCAACTTTAGTCTGCACTACTAAAAAATTAAGGCCTTCAGTCAACTCCAAAATAAGTTACAGACAAATAATGGCTTATGTCAGCCCTTCTAGTTGTCATACGTTTCCATTCAGCTGTCTAACCCAATCAAGCCTTTTACCAATATTTTGTGGAAAACCAGTAAAGTGTTTACAATTGATCAGGTCTTAGGCTATTTATTTGTCGAACCATGGAATGCACAAACAACAGAAAATGATTGAGTTGGCAGTCTCATTTTTGCACTAGCAATTTGATGACTAATAAGACAGTCCTATAATATACTCCCCAGAGGATACAGAAAAATGCTGCTACAGAGTTTAAGGGAGATTATTAAACCATTACATCATATTGGTTCCATTCATTTAAACAAAAAGGCCGAACTACTTATACCACTAGATTAACTACCTCTCACATCAGTTTCAAATACACAACTTCTAATATTAACTCATATAAAGATTGATGCAAAAGAACTTAAAGTCGATAAAAGAAATAAAAGAGGAAAGATTAATCAATCACAAGCTTTAATTTGGTGGATTGAGAATTGGGAATTGAGTTGACGTCAAAGATAAAGGTTGAAATCCGTATTTTATTAGAGTTCCTTATTAAATAGGAAGTAGAAGTAGTATGTCTTATTTGAATATGTTATCTTAGTTGTATAAGACTCATAGAATTTTTATAATAATAGGATTTAAATTAGAAATCCTTTTCCTACTAGAATAAGGATTCTAAAAAGTCTGTATATATGTCCTCGGCCTTTTAATAATAAGAAGCAATCTGGAATTTTTTTCTAGAAGTTGTGATGTTTTCATCTAAGAGGGATTCTTAGACCCTAGGAGTGATTCCTTGTTTCCCTATTATCCATTCTTTGGGTTCTTCACTAAATTCCAGCAACCCTACCCCAAATTCCAGCCCTCTTAAACCTACATTCTAGTCATCTCAAACCTATATTCCAGCCATATTAAACCTGAAATCTTATACCTAAATTTCCAGCAATCAAACCTTAAAGTTCCAGCCATACAAAATCTGAATTCTACATTTTTAGCCTAAATCCAATCTTGAAACTTGATATCCCTGCAGCCTAATATCAGCTATATTTCCTAATTTTGTGATTTTAACTACTAGTTAATAATTCTTCTATTTCTCCTACATCAATTTGGTATCAGAGCTTTGGTTCACAATGGCAACTCGTAGTGGAAGGGCATATAGAAGAATATTTAGAGACTTAGAGCAAGATGGAATACTTTTGAATATTGCAAAACGGTTGGGCATCGATTATCCTCTTTCACAAGGTGCACCAAGAACCAACTTACATGTAACAAAGCCCATAAGAAAACATGTTCGACAAATTTTGGAGAGGCTAGACAACCTTGACATACATTCCCTAAAACTCAAAACTCCAACAAGGAAAAATCAACCTATACTTGACGCTAAACATGGAGAACGTGATAATAAGCAAGATGAAGGGATAGGTATTGATCAATAACACAAACAAGGGAAAATCTTTGCTGAAAAATCATGTACTGATTTTAATTCTTCAAATTTAACAGTCACTACCTCTGAAGAAGTGTTTATTATGGGTGGCAAAATTAATGACACGTCTCTTCAAACTGATCAACTAGAATCTTCAAGCCTACATCTAGATAATGTTCAAGTACTTTCAATAGTAGGAGATGATCAAAGCGTTAGGTGAAGAAAAACAGAACCAAGTACATTCTTTGGCAAACCCTAAAGCTGAAACAACCGAACAACAAATTCAAACACTTAAACAAGAAGCTGAAACGCCTGAACTAGAGGTTGAAACACCTCAACAACAAGCTGAAACCCCTGAACCACAAATCATAACACAAGGACAATAGGCTAAAACAACAAGGAAACAGGCTGAAAGAATCAGACAGTAATCTAGAACAACAAATTCAAACACTTAAACAAGAAGCTGAAACACCTGAACTAGAGGTTGAAACACCTCAACAACAAGCTGAAACCCCTGAACAACAAATCATAACACAAGGACAATAGGCTGAAACAACAAGGACACAGGCTGAAAGAATCAGACAGTAATCTAGTATAACAGAACAAGAGGCTAAAAAGATTAACCAGCAACTACATAGAGTTTCAAAGCTTGATAATTCAAAACTTAATGATGCCCTTGGTGTTGTTAATAAAGGTTGTATTGTAGTGGCCGATGAAGGAGAAGATGTCAGTACACTTGCAAAGTCAAATTTCAGCAATGATGACAAGTTAATGCATTTGATTACAAGAAGCAGCAATATGTATGATCTTGATGCCTATGTTGTAGAGAAGTCATGTGGTTTAGTTATGAATCCATTTGTAAATATATTGGTCAAGATTTATGATGTTGTCCATACTAATAAACTATTTTTCAAAGAGATCGTACGTCTATATGGATTACCTTTAACCATCATCTCTAACCGTGACGCAAAATTTGAGTTATTTGAAGAACTCTATGGAAAACATTGAACACTAAGCTTCATTTTTCAAGTTCTTTCCATTCTCAAATTGATAGATAAAAGGAGGTGGTTAATAGAAGCTTAGGGGACTAAAGAGGAAATTTGGGACCTAATTCTTCCTATGGCAAAATTTTTGCATACAACAGCTCTACAAATAGGTTTACTATTAAGAGCCCTTTTGAGACAGTTTCAGGAGTTCAACCAAGGAACTCCTTTGTAAAAATAACGGGAAGGTTGCGTACATTATGACTTTCCTCAGACCCCGGCAAAATGGAGAGCCTTGTACACTAGGTACGTTGACGTTTAAATTTTAAGGGAGAGCCTTAGAGCAACTAGTAAAAATTACTCTTTTGTGACCAGAAGGTCACAGGTTCGCATCACAGACACAGCCTCTTTGTAAAAAAACAAAGGTAAGGTTGTGCACCCAATGAACCTCTTCAATCCCCCACAAAGTGGGCAGCCTTGTGCACTGGGTACTTTGTTGACAACCAAGGAAGCCTATTGATCTTATTCCTTTACTACAAACAAGAAGAGTTAGTGTTGAAGCTGAAGGTTTTGCATAACACATGAGGGACATTTTTTATGAGATACGACAAACAATAACAACCAATAACTTGTCTTATAAAGAACAAGTTGATCAGCATCATTGAATTGGTAGAATTCAATGAAGGGGATATGTTGATGGTTAGGATTCGTCCAGAGCATTTTCCAAAAGGAAAGTATAAGAAACTCCATTTATGGAATGTTGGACCTCATAAGATCATCAAGAAGATAAATACTAATGCTTATGTTTTGGAATTACAAAGTAACATAAGAATAAATCCTATCTTTAATGTTGCAAACTTAACTATTTACCATGGACAAGGTGATGGGCAATCCTCTACTACAGCTGTAAGAATTCCAACCATTCCCCATCTTAAAGAGGAGATAGAAGATGTTCTAAATGAACAAATTCTAGCTACCAAAGATGGAGGATATCTACAATTTCTTGTCAAGCGGAACGGAAGACCAATTTTTGACAACACTTGGATTTTAGAGTTTGAATTTTAGAAGTCGAATCCAGATTTATATGATCAGTCTATCACATTCTACGTCGAGGAGGACTTCAGACAAGTTAGGTAGAATTGACGCAAAAGAACTTTATAAAAGAAACAAAAGGGAAAAGATTAGTCAATCACAAGCCTTAATTTGGTGAGATGAGGATTGGGAATTGAGTTGACATCAAAGATAAAGGCTAAAAACCATATTGTATAGGATTCTACATTAGAAAGGAAGTAGAAGTATTATGCTATTCTTATTTAGATATGTTATCCTAGTTGTATAGGAATTATAAAATTTTTATTATAATAGGATTTAAATTAGAAATCCTTTTCCTATTAGAATAAAGAATTTTTATTATAATAAGATTTAAATTAGAAATCCTTTTCCAACTAGAATAAGGATTCTAAGAAGTCTATATATATGTAATCAGCCTTTCATTAATAAGAAGCAATCTGGAATTTTTTTAGAAACTTGAGTTTTCAACTAAAAGGTGATTCTTATACTCTAGGAGAGATTCCTAGTTTCCTATTATCTATTCTTTGGGTTCTTCACTAAATTCCAGCAACGCTAACCCAAATCCCAGCCCTCTTAAAGCTACATTCTAGTCATTTCAAACCTATATTCCAGCCATATTAAACCTAAAATCCTAAGCCTAGATTTCCAGCAATCAAACCTTAAAATTCCAGCCATACAAAATCTGAAAATTCTACATTCTTAGCCTAAATCCAATATTGAAACTTGATATTTCCTTAGCCTAATATCAGCTATATTTCCTAAATTTGTGATTTTAGCTACTAGCTAATAATTCTTCTATTTGTACTACATCAAAGATTCTAGGAAATCATCTCCTGTGCACTGCAGAAAGAAAAAGAACCAGATTAAGAAGCATTACCTCCCAGTAAAGCTGGCTGCAAACTGTGCACTGCCAGAATTCCAAATTTTTGTTGAATAAACAATTGGGAATCTTTTGGAAACCTTTTGCAGCTTCAATAGCCTCTACAGCTGTTAATGGCTTTTGTATGAACTTCCCGTTGCATTTAGTGCACCTTGACATCAATTGATCCTCACAAATTTTTAACTGGAAAGTATTTATTACCTGCATAATATCTTCACTTCTTAATGTTCCAAACTATGTTTCAATGAACTCAAGAATGCTTCACCATTAGCATTCCTTTTACAGAAGAGACAAGTGAAGAGGGAATGATGGTGTGGCTTTGAATGGACATCCAAAGAGGAACTGTTTTGTTCTTTTATATCAAAGAAGCGAAATAGAGTAAGCATGTAGGAAATATAAATGATTCAGCTTCTAATCACACAATTCAAACTTCTAATCACTCAAGGAAAGAGCACAAGGAAAAAAAAAGGATATTTATAGACCCTCTCACCAACAAGTGTTTAGTGATTAAAATAGTGGCTTTTTCAATGTTTCAAGATGAATGCAGAACAGATTTTTGTAAGTTCAGCCAATTTCAAAGTGCTAATAAATTCAACGTCAAATAATCATTTGATTAAAAAATAATTTTTCTTTACATCATTTTCAGTAACTAGTTAACCATAAACCTTCTTGAATGCACGATTATTGTACCTCAACTAACTGCTCATTTTTAAGAAGACTCTTCACTCTATATATTTGATTCTTTACCAAGTACTGGTGTCTCAAGAGTTTTGCATCTCTCGTCAAAAGCACTCTATCCTCTTTGCATGCTTGATCTATTAATTCTCTGCATGTGATCAGGAGAGGAAAGGAAGTGCAATCAAGATCCCTTCTTCATTATCAAAAAACAAAAAATGGATATGGATTAATACCTTGAATCTGGCTTTTTTGAAAATGGAATTGCAGCATCTATTCCTACACATCTTAGATGCTTTGCCAAACCTTCCACCTGCATGACTAGATAATCAGTCTCCTAACAGGATCACAAATCACAAAATTTGTTAGGAATACCAGTAGAGATTTGTATTATTTACGTAGAAGTAGGGTACAGCAGCAGTATACCTCCTGGAAGATAGCTTCCAGGCCAATACAATATCTATATTTCCAGAATATGAATGATGATCCTTCCCCCTCTCCATCAGATTCCTCTATATTCCCTACATTACCTTCACAGTCTCTCTCTATAACTAACTCCTAACAACTTGCCTATGTGGCATTTACCCCCTAACCCAACTTACCCCGACGGATGTAGGTCTGGATGGGCTTAGTGGGCTGTATACTAACACTAACAGGCTAAACACTAAGAGGAATGCTAACAGTTCCCTCCTCCTCAAGAGGCGCCTTGTCCTCAAGGTGAAAGGAAGGGAATTGTCCTTTGATGAAGTCTGCATCATCCCAGGTTGCTCTACTTCCATTTCCTGATGCTTCAGAATTTGCTGTAGTGCATGGGGAGAAGAAGTATGCATGTTGATTCCCTGCAAGGTGACCTCTAATCCCTTTCGACAGAATGACATGTACATTTTCTTCCAATCTACCTTCACCACCCCTAGTGTTTCTAGCCATGCAACCCCCAAGATCAGATCAGGCCCTTCCGTGTCAAACACATATGCATTCACCCTAAACTCTTCTCCAATCAACTCCAACTTAATCTCCTTGCAAACTCCTTGTGAGAAGGATCAATGTCCATCCCCCATCCTAACTCCGAAAGTTCTGGTTGAAGTAAGTGATACCCATAGCCTGAACCAATCTTCGGGACACAAAATTGTGGCTAGCTCCACTATCAACCATTATGACAATAGGCATTTCGTTTAACTTACCTATTAAAACCATTGACTTCGGGGGTGAGGATTGATCACTTCCTAATTCCATGAACTCCACAGAATTGCACACTAACTCCCGTTCTTCTTGCTAATCCTCTACCATTGGTGCTTCTCGGTGACTTTCTCCCACGTCTGCTTCATCACCCTCCCATATAATTAACCTATATTCTTTGTTTGGATATCGGTGGAGTGAGCCGAAAGTTTGCCCACACTTAAAACACAATCCCTTAGCCCTTCTCTCCATCAGTTGTTCGTAGGTCAAGTTCCTCATTCCCCTCCATTTCTAGTTCCCTGGTTGGTGGCCTTCAGTAATGGTGTGTCGATTTTTATCGGGTAACTCTTTTGCTTCATTCTTGGTGTTACTAGTAGCATGGAATAACTGAGCTGGACAGTGAATGATATTATTACCTAGTCGAGACACAAAATTTAAATGAAAGCTTCCGGGTCTTATTTTTCCTTCTCCTGGCCGTATCACCTTCACCCACTAACTCCCTTTCCACCTTCCTTGCTATAGAAATTAGTCGAACTCTAGTAGGAGGGTCATGGGTTCGAACTCTAATCTTCACTTCTTCACGTAAGCCACCCAAAAAACAACTCATATACTATTCTTCTGGAAAATGACCAATCTGTGACGCAACTCTCTCAAATTCATCAATATATTCATCCACCGAACCTTGCTGGGAGATCGACTTCAACTGTTCTATCAGATCACCCTCGTCCTTACCCCCATAACGGTCGAACAACGATCGCTTGAATCTTTCCCAAGTCATACACGGGTACAACTCACGTAAAGTCATGAACCAGTATAACGTCGAACCCTCCATACAAATCTGAACCATGGGTAGACGAAGCTCAGAAGGGATTTCATGAATCATAAAGTAGGATTCAGCTCTCGTGACCCATGCGAATGGGTCATCCCCGTGGAAAGCTGGGAGGTCAATCCTACGTGCTGCGTTCCGATATTCCTCCCATGCACGTTATGTCGCAGCCAATGACATGTGGTCACCCTGTCGGTGTTGCCCAGAACCTTGCGGACCACTAGTGTGGTGCCTAGTTCCTTGCGATCCACTGGCAGTTTTGTTATTGCCAGCAGAATCCGAAGAATGATGTGCGGGTCTGTCACCACCAGCAGAAGAGGACGCATGGTGGGTAAACGCCGGTGGTTCTTCTTCCTCACTTCTCATGCTCTGTTTCTGCGGGTTTCTGGCCATCAAGGACTGAAAACCATCTCTCAACTTCAATTGGAGCAGATTTTGAGATTTGGCCAGCGTCTCCACGCTGACCATCAAGGAACTGAGCTGCGTTCGAAGATTCTTCAAGGTAGTTTCATGTGATTTAACCATTTCCTCTTGAGCTGAGAGGGATGATTCTTGCCTCCGGAGAGACACCTCCACTGCAGATACTCTAGCCTCCATTCTAGTTTGCATATAATCTCCACCCACTTGGTCTCTCAATGAAAGCACCAATTGTTAGGAATACCAGTAGAGATTTGTATTATTTACATAGAAGTAGGGTACAGCAGCAGTATACCTCCTGGAAGATAGCTTCCAGG
>JAOTJB010000006.1:18488589-18505994 GCA_027123815.1 Erythroxylum minutifolium | reverse complement strand
TACCTCCTGGAAGATAGCTTCCAGGCCAATACAATATCTATATTTCCAGAATATGAATGATGATCCTTCCCCCTCTCTTTCAGATTCCTCTACATTCCCTATATTACCTTCACAATCTCTCACCATAACTAACTCCTAACAACTTGCCTATGTGGCATTTACCCCCTAACCCAACTTACCCCTACGGATGTAGGTTTGGATGGGCTTAGCGGGCTGTATACTAACACTAATAGGCTGAACACTAGGACGAATGCTAACAAAATTTAACTTTTCCACCACATGAAATAAAATTTAAAGAGGTTATTTCTTAGATTTTGTTTAACATAAAGTAGGACTAGAGGAAATCTTACGTACCAATCTTGCATTCACTATACTGGTTAGCAATTTAAACTAAGGCCAGTGTCAAGCCTAGTCAATCCTTTTATTGCTACACCTATAGGTCCCAAACTCAAAAGCTAAAGAAGCCAACATGAAGTAGGTCACTTATGTGCCATTGCTCCATTCAAGATCAAGTCAAGTAACTTAATTCATAAAATAGTACATAATACGAAAATTAATTCTTACCATCACATCGCAGAGGAACTTGGGGCTACCATCACCCCCTATGGACTTATCCCAAGGTGGAAGGCCTTGCCAGTCATAAGTGTCCTCAAAATGCCTCTCTCTCCTATCAGCAATCACATATAGCTGCTTTTTCTCCTTCTTCTTCGAGGATTTTGGTTTTCTATCAGATTCTCTCAATATGATTTTTTCCCCATATTTTAGTACAATCTTCAGGATGGTTGAATCCATAGGTTTGGTAACAGCAACCGATAGCTTAAATTTTATGCTTTCCATCTCAGCTACTCTTTGAAAATATTGAGAAGACATGGTAGCTTGAACAATATCCAAAGCTTCGGAAACTTTGACCCTAAAAGGTTTAACGCCAACATCTTTCGTTTCAAGAATTTCTTTCAAACCGAGACTATGGTTTAAAGAATTCAATTCCGTTGCTTTGTTATAAGTACCTAAAGTTAACATCCAAGAGATTTTAAAAGCAGGTCAAATAGAATTAAGTCTTAAAAGCATCAACATTACCATAATAAACCATCAAATATACACATGAAGCATTTTCATAATAACAACATTGATCAAGTTTTCACTAATTTGGGTGGTTCACATAATATGAGGACCTCAAAACGTAAGTTCATAGTACATTATACATCACCTATTTCCAAATAATAAATATAAATAATTCTTATAAAGTGTAGATCAAATAATATAAGATTTACAAACACCACAAACCTTCTATGATGAAATTTTCAAGGAAGACATTAAATATTCTCAGCAAGCAGTGGGCATCAGTAGCAGCATATGTTTTTTGCTCTTCTGTAAGAGGGCGAAGTGACCAATCACTACATTGAAGCTCCTAAAGAAAATGCAAATACTGTTAAAGAGTTCTGCAATGTAATTCCTGAAATTTCAATCCTCTTCAAAGTTGTCCATTCAGTGGCTTATACAAGAGATAAAAAGTAACAATCTAAAATTTTTGGAGAAGGAATGAATCAGCATGATTTACCTACAATGAAGGTCGAAAGCTTATAGAGATTAAATTAGAAATAAAGAACACCCAATTACAACCTAACAAGCTCTAACAATAGATTCATATAATACAAATGTCAATTAAAAAAATCAGTAGAAGAACAACAAAGGAGTATTTCGGAGCTTTATAAGTAGATTTGCAATAAACTACGCTTCCCTCACCATATAACCAGTACTAGATCTCCACGAAAAACAAGTCCCAACACTACGCTTTCAATAACTATAATTGCAGCTTAAAGGGTAAAAATCATACCTTGGAAAGATGTAATCCCAATACTTCTCTGCATATAGTAGCCAAGCTCTTTGTTTCCTTTGGCATCTTCTTTTCACGTCGCTTATGTTGCGTATAATTACATATCGAGGTGATATCCAAATATGGTTCCAACTGTTACCACCCATTGCTTATATCAATCCAAATGTCACCAGAAACTGATTACCAACCTTATCTTACAACAATAAAGCTTATCCCTAAAAAAAAGAAAATTCAAAAATACCTTGTTGAAACCAGGATGAGAGTCATTGGAAGAGAAAGTAGAAGATAAGTAAACCAAATCTTGTTTGAATCGAAACCCTAACTTCAATATATCGGGAGACACGAACACGTCTCTCAACAATTCCCAAATTGAGCAGAGAGGAAGCGAGCAAAGGTCGAGGAGGAAAACTGGCGACTCATCGGAGGATGAGGTGGAGGAGCCGAGATGACAAGCAAGCTGGAGAAGGGTGACGGTGGGGAACGTTGGCTGGCGAGCGCGAAGAGGCTTCCACTCGGCATCCAAGCCGATGACGGAAGAACCACTCAAACACTGAGTTAAGAGAGAGAACTCAGGCGACTCGGTTGAAGTGATGACATGGATTTGTAGTGCACTTTGGCTCAAGGAAGGATCCATTCAACGCACAGAATGTAATCTTTTGCCTATTTTGTAGAAGCCTTCCAGGACAAGCTCATTCTTGTACTTTGCCTATTTTACAGACGGCTTTTTTTATGTTCGGACTTGCCTAAAGCAATGTTGACAATGGTGTCGGTGTTGAATTTAATTTTAGTACGATACGACATCGATTCTAATAACGTTTTAGATAATTAAATAATATAATTTTTTAAAATTATACAAAATTATAAAATAATTCTTTAATATGTTGTGGTATATAAATTTTAAATTATAAAATAATTCTTTAATATGTTGTGGTATAAATTTTAATTTTACATCAACCTTTTCATCCAAAATTATAATAATATAAATTTAAATTTTCAACTATCTCTTTATTTCTGTTAATATTATTTTTTATATAAATAATAATCATAGTTAATAAAGGTTCATATCTCTAGCAGTGCAAGAGGAGTTCCTCTTGACTAAAATAATTAAGCAGAAACAAAACTTGAAACAATTGTAGTTAAAAGTTTTATATTTATATATCATATATACAAAATTTATCATATGTATCAAATAGAAGTTAAATTAAAAGAAAAGAGAATAAATTAAAAACCTTAAACTTCATTCCATCAAATATTTGCTCAAATAGCATTGATATTATTTTTTATTTGGTACAAAATCATCAATATTGAGAGGATTCTCATCATCACCTATCATTCAAATTCATTATACGAATTTCTCATTCAAAATTGTCTTCCAAGTCACTTTCATCTTATCAAACTTGGTTTTTCCTCAAAAACTCAATCTAGTAAAAAATCGATATGGTCAAGAAAAATTACATCTATAGAACTATTTGTTCTATTAAGAGTCTTAGCAAACAAATAAAGTTCAATTATCAACATAATAATAATAATAATAACATATCTTTCTTGAAGCTTTAAGTTGTATCGAATAAAGACCAAATTATTCAACCTTTTATGTTCTAATATATTCTTTTTCCTGGAATTTATAAATTCAAATGTACTTTAATTCCTTTAATATCCTATTACGCTCATACGTAGACTTAAAATTTGAATTGAAAATATTTGCAATTTTGAAATACCACTTTCAAATTGGTCTCACTAAGCAATTGTAAGACAATAAAAGTAACATTATAAATAAAATAAATTGATGATTAATTTCCAACAAGTAAAAAAAGTTAAGAAATATATACATGGATTAAATTTATCTCTTTAACAAATTGCCCAAAATTACTAGAAGCATCCTGATAAACCTACATTTATGAACTTAGGAGATCTTGCATCAACTCATAGATAACAATTGTTGTAATAGTTAATAACATTCCTTTATCAACTTCAATTTTCTTTTTAAAATTTGGTATAAAATAAATATTAGGATTTTAAAATGTCCCAGTTGCAAACTGTAGAGAATAAAATTATCTTTCACATCTTTCATTGATGACTACAAGATAAGGTGTATACAAAGAAGGCCTATTTTTTAGATTGACCTTGATTGTTTCCTTCGCCTTCTCTATGACATCTTTAAAATAACTCATTGTTTCCTTCCCATCATTATTAGCTAGACGAAGTACTCTTAGCAAAGACTGTCAAATTCGGATGACAAATCGACATTAAGAACAAAAATTCATGATGTTTAAGCATAATTCTAGAAACTACTAATCTAGCATTAGACCTAGTATGCTGAGATGAAACTAACTTATCACTTATAAACATTTCCTCAACTCTTGGTTCATTAGAATAAATCATTAAAGTGATAAAAAAATTGTCACGGATCTTGTAATAGTAAGACGACATAAACTCCTTCCACTGGAAAAATCTTTTCTAATTACATTCAGGATCCATGCACGATTATAAATGAAATTGGTCATTTTCTTTCCCTTTCACAATTTCATCAATGATAGGAAAGTATCTAGCATTTCTTATATTTTTCTAACATTAGGTCACTACAATGTGTAAAGAGTTCAATAAAGAGAATTATACCTATTTTGCAACCTTTTTCTGTTTACTTTATAAGTAGAATCATTGTCGGTGATGAACTGTACAACGTTTCAAGCACAACTTTATTTACAAATTTATCAAATATCTAAAAAAAAGTATTAGCATTTCTAACAAGGCTAACTACATCAATAGACTTTAAAAACATTATCCTTTAGTAAAATAAAACAAAATATTAATAATAGGATCATATCGTTTATTTGTCTAACCATTACACATGATTGAACACTTATAACTTGTCCAAGTCATTTTTCTTTCATCCAAATAACTCTTTATTTCAAAAATAAGCCTATTTAGAAGATTACCTTTGTAGTTATCGAATGAAGCATCTTTATATCTCAGACCATAAGATGCAATAACATCTACAATATGTAAGTAATAGTAAGACTGAGTAACATTAAATTATACATTTGCATCAAACCACCATCTAGCCTTTGTCATGTTCATATTATGAGTTGCTTGTTTAGATTTTAAGACATTATGGATTAAAGGTTGAGCTCCATAAGTTGTTCATGGTGCCAAAAAGTTAGACACTTGTCCATTTTTCTTTCTCACATCAAGCGCAACAATCCCTTCCTGTTGAGTAGGAATACCACCTTTAACATCTCTAGTATCATCTTGACCACCATAAAAAGATCTTCCACTACAAATTTCATAGTTCAGTCTTTTTTTCTATCGTCTTATGTTGACACTCTTCAAGCAAAATTTTCATTTGCCATTTCACGTTATGGTTAACTTTCTTACAAGGCTCTATAATATCGTAGATCCAAGTTAAATGCTTCTTTAATATGGTGATTCCCCGCCTTTCAAATGTTTGTTATAATATAAATAAATGGTATTACTTCTGATATTTCTTATCCTAATCATTAAAAAATCCATTGATTGTTACACTTTCGCAACTACAACTCATTTTGTGTGATTACATAATTCATCCATAAACTCACAACTACAACTCATTTTCTATGATTACATATTTTAACCATAAACTAATAATTATATCCTATTTTGTATGATACATAATTCAACCATAAACTCACAACTATAACCTATTTTATATGATTATATAATTCAACTATAAAGTTATAACTATAACCCATTTTGTGGGATTACATAATTCAACCATAAACTTACAATTATAACTCATCTTATATGATTATATAATTGAACTATAAACTCTTAACTTCTTGCTTTTATCAATATTGCTATTTTAACTTTCATTAATATCATTTTCTCCTGTTTTCCTCAATGAATCATAAAGAATAAACATATATGCACATACACACAAACACGCACGCATGCACATACGTACAAACACAAAAACACACTCCCACCAACCCAAACGTATCTACCCTTCCCCTTATCCTCCCCCAACACCCCCCCCACACACACACACAGATGCACATACATAATAATCCTTAAACTTTAACTATTATATAACAAATGAATCCTGTTAATTAAATTTATTAGGGAACCTAGTAGATAAATAGGTAATGAAAGTTAAAATATAGTGAAAAAACCACATTTCCTTATATAATTTAGGTATGATTCTTCAGAAAATAATCAAAATTCATAAAATTAAAATTTAAATATCGATTTATATTCTATAACAACAACAACAATAATAACAATACTCATTATGAATCCCGGTGATACGTAGGATCTGGAAAGGTCCAATAGTACGCAACCTTACTCTTAACTAGTAGAGAGGTTGTTTCCAAATTCTAGATCCAAATAATCTTATACGTTAAAGTAGGATGGTTAATTAATGACTTTTAATTAACTCAATTTGGAGTTTACTCTTTCATATATTTAGTTAATTTTGGTTATAGACTTGTAGTTGATAAAAAGCCATAAATTTAACAAACCACCCATGCAATAATTTACTCTATTAACTTTGAACTACAAGCATCTTTTTCGAAGTATTCTATAGAGGAATCCATATCTTTAAAAAGAATCTTTTAAAGAAATACAAACAAAAAGATGGTTCCTGCATCTTTGAATATCACAACTTTGAGATACTTTATAGTAGACACAGAGTTGAAGAGTTGAAGAAGATGAAGTGACAGCAAAAGAAGCAATGATGGCGGCACAGAATAGCGATAACAATGGAGAAGAGACCCAACTGCGTTAATAGCATTAAAGCAGTAGGATGGACAGTGGAGCTAAAACAAGCAATGACAGGAGATGAAAAATAGAGAAAGAGAAAAATGAGGATTGCTTTAGAATTGGATGTGGTTGTGTGATGCTATTTTATTCCTCCAATTTTCATATTTACAAAACTTACTCGATATTTACCTATGTTTTTATTACCAGTCGGTACTAGCCAGTACTAGGTGAAATTGCTAGTATTGACTGATACTCACACCTGATATGGTAAAATAATATTTTGTACCATTTTTAGCTTTAAGACAAGTATCAGTTGGTATTAGCCGAAATGGTATGAAATTTATAACATTGGTCTCAAGTTCAATATGACCTAAATTATTTATCCTAAATTTAAGATCCATTAAGTTATGACTGTCTGAAGTTGGAATGGTTAAAAAATATGGCAGTTTATGAGATGAAAGTTGCTCTAAGACATGTCAAGGCCTCAAAATTCAAATCCTATTACTTTCCATTTGTGATTATTAAACTATAAATCCAAAACATCTCCTTTCTCCAACAAAACATAAATAAATATAAAAACTAATTCAAAGAAGTTGAGGCTAGGGGGAGGAGTGTCAATATACAAATAACAAAGAAGAAACTAGTTTCCTTAGGTTTTTTTTACATGTTGTGTATATTAGAAGTTTAAGCTTTAGATCAAATTAGGTTGCAAGCCCGAGTATAATTCCAATTCAAAATTTGATCAAGTCAAACTAAGTCCGTTAACTTTCAGATGAGCCTAATTTGGATTTTTGTATCATCCTTTTTAGACCAAATGTTTAATGGGTTTGAACTTGAACAAAATTTATTATCCTATTGTATTTAGTAGGTTAAAATTGCCATATTTATCTCCATCTAAACTCTTTATTATGTTAAGATATCATTGACTACTTTTGTATAATTGGAATGGAATTGAATGTAGTTTCTTCTGAATATTTGTGGAAACATAAAACTTTTACAATGTCATTGTGAGAAAATTGTTAAAAAAATTAGGGTTAATTACCAAAAAATTCCCAAAATTTACTCAATTTGGCAATTATAGCCTGAGTTTAAAAAAGTGGCAATTAAGTACTCAAACTTTCAATTTTTTCAATTCTAACCTAATGTTAGTATTTCTGTTAACATTACTAACGTGGCTTGCCACATGAGACAGGAATCCTAAACACTTACAAACATAAGAGTTAATTAAGTTTAACTAAACTATGTCATTTTGAGATTGAAATCCTTAAATCAAACTATGTCATGTTGGTGTAGGACGGTAACGACACTCTGTCATGCTAGTGCGAGACGACAACAACACAGTTTCTAACAATCTAAATCAAAATCCCAATTTTCCACCCTAGGCCCTCTTTTTTTGTGAGGGAATGAACCATTTAGGGTTTTAAGTTCCAACGATTTATACAACGAGTTTAATTTGGGGATTTTCACTCCCAAAATGACTTATTTTGGTTAAACTTAATTAGGGATTTTCAACTCCTAAAATATACAATGCTATGTGTTATGTTTAGTTGACATGGCGCCTTTATGTGGTTACTAAAAGGGATAAAATCATAAACAAGTAAAAACTTGTCTAAAGCTACATTATAGTTTCTTATAGAAGTAATCCTCAACCTAATTTTCCTAATTTCTTTTGTCATTAATGTGAATTTGCAATTGTTGGAATAATTTAGTTATATTTTCACAGCTAGTCAATTATATTTTTACATTTTTTAACTTCATTTTTGTTTCAAGTCCAAAAGAAGATGAGTAGCAATAATCAATTAGAAAGTTCTTCCTAACCTAGTAATTAGCCAAGAAACAATGTTATATTATGAGATAAAAATTGAAAATTATGTAGTAAAACTAGCTAAGTCTTATAGAGAGAAGTACTAGTTGCTTTATAATGTTGTGTTTGTCTATATGCTTAGTAACAGCATTCTTAATATACTTCTCTAGAAAGTACAAACTTTACCTCACATAATCTAATGAATAGTTATGTAAGCTATGATAGAGAAGAAAGAAGCTTGTTATGGTTCTTTGAACTTATATTTATGTAAATAGAAGCTTAACTTACGGGTCATTTAGTCCCACATATGTTTTTCTATTATGGTTTTTATCTTTCATTTTACATTTCAGTTTATATTTTTTTCAAATAAAAACAAAAATCTTTTTGTTTATTAATGCCAATGTAGTTATACTTGTATCGATGATAATAATCACATATTAGATAAAACTTAAGGATAAAATTTTTAATTAAATAAATTTGTTTTAATCTCTTATATAATACTTATTAATAAAATTATTTTATTTATTAAAACAAGTAATATAAAATTAAATTTTTATTTATAAATTAATATTTATGTTTAATATATTTTAATTATTAAATCAAATTTTATTTGAATTATTGCAGATATTTAAATTTAATTATATTTATTAATAATTGTTAAATTTAATTAGAAAAATTAAATAAAATTATTAGGTACAATTAAATTACTCATAATTCTTATTAGTAATTAATTTTAATTAATTAAATTGGGTGAGATTGTGTTTTGAAGAAATTAGTAAGCTAGAATAGGTCAAACATGATATTTAAGTGACTTCCAAGTTATATTTGGAAATGGAGACCAATAGGTTAGCTTATAGAAGTAACCAGAAATACGATTAGCGTACGCGATTAAATACTAATCTTGAATTTGGTTAAATCGAACTACAATTTTAATGTCTTATTTCAAAATTTGGAAATAAATGCCTATACAAATGCTTTTTGTGTAGGTAAAGGAGAGACACCTAATGCATGAGTGTATTTTGGCAATAAGTTCACAAAATAGTGAGCGTATTTTAATTATTTTATATGACTAAATTCTTTGAAAAAGAAATAATGACTCGTGAGGGTTCTATAAATTGATTTTATGCAAATAGTTTCTTTTTATGAAGACTAGCAAGTTTTGAGTTTTCTTTAAATTGATTTTGTGCAAATGGTCTTTATTTGATCATGAAATGAATATTTATGCTTTATGCTAAGTTTTATGCAACTGATATTTTACAAGTGAATATTGCTAGCATAAGTGTATGCTTTGGTAATATATGAGTTTTAATTTGAAAGTTAAATTTTATATGATTGGGAGTTACATTGAAATAATTCAATTATGAATCCTCCTATACTTAATTTAGAAAATAAGATGAGTCGTAAATGTGAGAGTTGCTTTTGCCTATGGTACACTGCTAGGCTTTACATATGTTATTATACCGATATATTTATAGTGGTTAACCTATTATGGGTAAGCAATGTAGAACTAGATTTGTAAATAGTGGTTAACTAGTCATGGGTAGGCGATGTAAAACCATCTCTGTTATTTGTCACAGGTAAGCACGATCGTGACCTGTTGTGTTTTCTTTCTTTTTTCGTGCCATTTTTGACCTAGAAACAGAAGTTTTTAGACAACACTTTCTTCTAATCAAATGTTACTCTATATCTTAAGTTTCTAATGACATTAAATTCATTTATTTTGGTTCAGTATCGTGCAAGTTATAATCAAAATACTTCATACTATTCCTCATACCTCTGCAGAACACAGCTCTCAACTTCCAGCCAAAATTTAAGACTTTTAAGATCATATTTCAAATTTGATTCCTTCATGAAAAATGTATCCCTATGACTTTAGTTTACTCAAAATCAAAACTCATCTAATTTGAATATTCACAGATCAAGTTATGGCCAAAATACAGATGTGTGTTCAGTAAAATACTGCATATAACATACTCCAACACAATTCATTATCAATGTTCTATTACTTCTCTATCATTTCTTTATCATCTCAAGTTGATGGTTCAGTAAAACCCAGATTTTTCAGTCCAAAATTCTCTAGTTATAATTCACAATTTCATGAATAATCACAATTTGAAACAGAACCTAATTCATACTTTTATATATATCAATTTCATCATTTTCCCTACTCTTCATTTAACTCCAATCATCATAATCCTACACCTTCTTAATCATATCACGAATTTGCCTCTTCCTTCACCAAACACACATGTACCAACACCATTCCCGCATGCATCAATTCTCAAGCATGAAAATATACACCATTCACGTAGGCATTCATTATCAAACCTTAAAACCTTAACAGAAAGTGGTTTACACTATCATAAAACTTACTTGGTTTATACTACACACTTCAGCAAAAATTCTAGAAATTAACAAGTTTTTGGTGGAGAAAGCTAAAGATAGAGAGAGACAACTGAAAACCTCAAATGGGCTGAAGTGATGCAGTTTTTGTTTTGTAAGGTGTAACATTAATAGATTAACCAATAGCCAATATACATAAATGAGCAAGATGATGTTTCAGTGAGGGTAAAGCAAGAAGGAAGTTTAGATGTTTTTGGTGAAATCAAAGGAAGAGCCGCAAAAACATGTTTCCTAATGACTAGGTATCTCTTTTAAGGCTTGACACGTGTCTCCAATGCATGTGTTCCGCTTATCCACTAGATAAGTTACCATTTGTCTCTGAGTTATAGGTCCATATATCACTCCATAATTTATCCATTTGTCAACTAATAATTTGTCTCTTATTTTAATATTTTTTTTCCTGGTCTAAAATACCTCAAATTTTCGATAAATCTCCACAATATTCGAAATGTCTCCAAAAATTCTGAAATAATAACTATTATTACCAAATAAATTTTTATCATAAATAATCCACAATTCACAGTTTAATCGCATTTATACATAAATCATACCCGGAAAATGTCAATGAATGCATGTACAATAATTTCATAAATAACAATATTATTTACCTGCATGTGTATACCATATAATGCATGAACTGCATTTCTAAATTCTCAATAAACTCTTATAAATAAAGCATCCTAGGATATAATGGGATAATGAGATGTTACAGTAACTATGAGAGACACTTAAAGATTGAGAGAGTATTCCCTTGTACACTTTAAGGGAAGTAATAAAGGTTGGCTTTGTAGTTGTATCTTTTGCTTTGTAATTGTATCTTTTTCTCGTGTTCTTATTATTGTTATGATTATTTAGTTCTTTCATAGTTTTCTTATAAGGGTGTGAGAGTGAAACACTGTGAGAGTCGTGAGACATTTGAGAACAAGTAGATTGGTCAATGATCATAGGACAAGGTTGAATCTTGCTTTAATAGAGCTAAATGAGATTGCCATTCAAAGGGATTGGTGCATCTTGTGTGATAAGTTCGTGCTTGAAGAAAAAATCTTTATAACACTAGCCATGATACAAATATAAATACCAGAGATAAACTTTAAATTTTTATGCTATATTCCCAATTTTTAGAGTCACAACAACCCCTCTGCTTTCATTTTTTTCCCTCAATATTGTTTGGAACAATATCTTATCGCTCTGTAACTACAATTAGAGCAGAAAAACTAGGAACCATACTTTCAGTTGGATACTAAACTCTTGCAAAGGGTCCTCCTTAGACCCACTCCAAAAAAAGAAAATGTTTCTCACATTGTGTCTAAAAATTATAGTCCAAAAGAAATGCCAAAATTTTTAAAGTTTCTTCCATATTTTTACAGAAGATTTTCCTTAAAAAGTCCTCGAACCTAGGTCTCAGTCAGCTTCATAAAAGCAAATGGAGAATCTAGGATACTTCTGGGTTGCTGTATTTCGCCTGGTCGATACATTTACTTTTCAAGAAAAAACTAAGAATTTATCTTTCCGCTGAAGTAGAAGTTCAATTCAAAACAAAATTTCTCCTAGCTAGTTCAATATGAAAGAGAGAGTTAAAAAGAAAGAGCCTAAACAATATGTTAACTACCTAGTCCCACTAGCAGTGGATTGATCTGACGACATAAAGCCGGTTTCCCACCCAGAAGTTGAGGAGTGACTAAAAATGGTAGTACATCTATATGCAGAGTACGGCGCTGTCAAGGGGGTGGGAAGGTTTACAGATTTGCTTCCAAGCATTAGAACAACTGAT
Source organism: Erythroxylum minutifolium (assembly GCA_027123815.1). Classification (NCBI taxonomy): domain Eukaryota; kingdom Viridiplantae; phylum Streptophyta; class Magnoliopsida; order Malpighiales; family Erythroxylaceae; genus Erythroxylum; species Erythroxylum minutifolium. The sequence continues at coordinate 18,493,445 of JAOTJB010000006.1, read as the reverse complement.
GACATTGTGGGCCTTTCTGCAGGGTCATCTTGAACACAAAGCAGTGCAATTTGGATCCATCTCAAAGCCTCACTGATGGGGCAATCATAAATGTTGGGGTCTATCAACTTGTCTCCTCTTCCTTCATTCCATAGTTGCCATGCCTGTTCAGTATCATGCTCAATGAGTAAAGTAAGGATATATTAACCAAAGTTCACTAGAAATGACAAGTAAAATTGGCAGTGTTACATGTACTATGAGGTTTGAGGCAAGATCTGGGTTATAAAACCCTCTGTTCCTTTTACCACTCAGAATTTCAAGCATTAAGATTCCGAAGCTGTAAACATCTGATTTGATTGAAATCAAACCTTCCAGTGCATATTCTGGTGCCATGTATCCACTGTTCAAGAAAAAGTATCGTTTCTTGTAAAATTACTGACAGACAGTTAATTTGTTTACATGATTAATGTCAGAAAGTTGTCTTACTATGTGCCCACAACTCTCTCTGTGTTGGCTTCAATCTGATTGCCTCCAAAGATCCTTGCAGTGCCAAAATCTGATATCTTTGGATTCATTTCGTCATCCAACAAGACATTGCTTGCTTTCAGATCACGATGGATGATTTTGAGTCGAGAGTCCTCATGCAGATACAGAATGCCTCTGGCAGTTCCGGTTATGATGCTCGCACGTTTTTCCCAGTCAAGTTCCTTACACTTCTTTGGATCTGTCTTCACAAGTAGTTAGTTAATGTAGAAAGTTTTAGCAACTAATCACATTCATATGGCGTAAATATGACAGTGATGAGAAACCAACCAAAGAGGAAAGCATCAAGGCTAGTATTTGACAGGTACTCGTACACAAGAAGCTTTTCATCTCCCTCCAAGCAGTATCCTAAAAGCCTCACAAGATTCTTATGTTGAAGTTTGACAATAACCATAACTTCATTCCTGAACTCTTCAAGACCTTGCTTTGATGTCATGGAAAGCCTTTTCACTGCTATTTCTTGTCCATCCGGCATTTTGCCCTGAATGCAGTTTAAACTGCGTTAATTAAAGCAACCGCTCACTATATAAGGAAACTGACAGGGCTGTAAATTTACTGGGAGCAGATCTGCTGTGCCCTTAAGATCTCAGCCATCCAACATAATAAGTTGGATGGCTGAGATGTAAGGGGCACAACGGGGCACAGCAATTCCAGAACAGCTCCGCTGTGCCCCAATTTACTGACTTTGATTACCATTATAGTCATTATAAACTAAAATATTCATAAAAACTATTTGTTAATGTGCAGGAGGACAAATTGACCATGAGGATCATAAATATCACGAAATTGAGCCATAGAGTTGAGTCCATATGCAAGTGCTATTTTTGCCAATAATAAAAGGTTGTGCACTTGTGTTTCAAACCTTGTAAACTGGTCCAAAACCTCCTTCACCTAGCTTATTTGCGGCAGAGAAATTGTTTGTAGCTGCTTTTATGGTTTTGAGATCAATGTAATGAACGTCCACGTTGGTGTCATGATCCGTTAATGGCATTGCTCCATTCCTCCTCGGATACGATCCTTCTACAGTTGGCAACAGAATTTCTTCAGTTGTTTCACCTTCAACATACAGGTTAGGTTTAGAGATTGGAGGCAATCCAACATTTTATATTGGAAGTACATGCCCAAGTTCACCTATATGGTTATACCTGCTCGTCTTCTCCTCTTCCGCAAGTATGTACAGTAGCCGAAACCCAGGAGAAGTCCAATCACCACAACAGATATTGATGTACTGATAACTGCAATCTTTGACTTGTTGCCACCTCCCTTCTCTCCTGTAATTAGCAATGGAGACTTCAATTAGTAACTTACGTGCGCAAGATAATTTTTTTCGTGAAAATGTCCTAGTCATAATGTCCGTGTCAATCTGAGGTACACAATGACAAAAAGAAAAAAGTCTTGGCTCTTTATGAAAGATTATCTAATTCATTGGCCGAAAAAGACGGATTAACCACTTTATAGGAATGCCTGATCAAAAAGTGGATTAACTAAAGAAAAATAGTCAACTAACTCGCCTAATTCACCTAATTCTAAGGGAAAAGAGAAAAATGAGCAGAATTTCAAGGGAAATCATCTTTGAACTATATGCAACAGATCATATATGGGATAGAAATCTTTGTGTTTAAATTACATGATTCCCATTTTTATCTCCTAGACCTTTCATGTCTGTTCTATTGCTAGTCCTAGTTTTGCCCTTCAAAGGCTGGGTTTGAATTGTCCTGTACTTGAATAAAAAAGAAAAAGGAATCACACCTTTGTTAGGTATTGACACGGACACCGGTCCTGGACCTGGAGACTGTATTGGTGTCGATGGCAGTTGATAGAAAGAGTACTCCTCGTACCGTAAACTGCAACTTGGTGTCAGAACACGCCAGCCTACCTTCCCTGAACAACACCGGTTGACCATTTTATTTGCGTTCTCCAAACAGCTTCTACAGAAGCTTTCATTAAGGTCTCTACTACACTGAGCCAACGCGTACCGTTTTTGCGACACGTCATCTCTTGTCCCAAACTTGAGTTTTGCTTGCGGAACGCTCTGTAATAGCAAGTATACAAGGCCTAGCGCACCATAGTTGGGGTCGTCAGGAGAAGAAGTATTTTGGGTGTTGTACAGGATCGTGGACGGGAGAATTTGTGGTTTCCCAAAAAAATTCACATTAGAATAGCGTAGCGTGCACTGATCGTACCATATGATCCCAGTTTCATTTGAGGAGCATCGTGCTTTAATGTCCTCAACAGCAGCGTTAACACAATTCTGGCAAATACTACTCGAAACATCTCCGCGACAAAGGTAGAGGCCATAGATCCCATTTGATGAACTTTGGTAGAAACTGTTACTGGAAGAGTTGGAGGATAAATAATTTAAAAGGACAGTAAGGCGTGATGAATAGTTACTATCGGCACTATCGTTGGCTGATCTTGAACAATCATTGTCGACGAAAGTTGGCTGGCAATCAACGAAGGTCAGGAGTAAGAAACTTGCGAAGATCAGCAAAACCAGAAAGGCAAAGGATTTGGCAAGGCGAAACATCATCGGAAACAAGCATAGATGAACAGAAGCGGTCAAATGAAGATATCTACTTGTAACTTTAAAAACGGTCAGACTTTATCAGTTGGACGAAGTAAAGCCAATATTTTTTTTCTAATCATTATTTAATAACAGTGTTGGATGACCTTTCAACGATACAGTTGAACATATATTGTTGTTGCAGCGACCTTTTCCAAAATTGTTAATATCAATGAAACGCGGCTCTCAGATAGTTTACTTGCGCGTTCCTGGAAATATGCATATGTGTGATTTCGTAAGGCTGGCTTAGCTTGCACCAAAAGTTGAATAAGAGACTTCCTTCACCGAAAGCCAGCGGTAAAATCAGGGACAAAATAGACTTCTCACAAACCCTACTTTTCTCCAGCAAACTTTCCTTCTCCAATTCTAGAAGTGCACTTTTCATCAGATGCTCCTAAGAAATCTTGGAAGTAAGTAGTAGGTGAAGAAACTCCATTATCTCTATCCTACTCACCATCGAAAGATATGGGTGGTAGAATGGTGGTTTGCCCAAATTTTGAAGTGTTTAAGGAAGGTGCAAAGACTTAGGAAGCAACCATGGTAGGGTTCTTCCTTGGCAAAAGACCACCCTTTCCATTAGTCTCTCAATGGGCTAATAAGTTTGTGAAAGTCTAGAGGCTTGATAGACGTTATGCTCTTCGAAGAGAATTTGATTGTGTTCAGATTTACTTCTACTTCAGAAACTCAGAAGATTATGAAGGTCCATGGAATCTTGACAGCCATCCTATCTTCCTTCAAACTTGGCAGCCACACTTAGACCTTGATACACTCAAGATCTAAAATATCTCGTTGTGGATTAACTTCCATAACATACCACTTGAGTATTGGACTACTCATAGGCTTGGAGCATTAGCCAGCTACATCAAAAGACCACTATGCATGGATGAACATACAACAAAGAAGATACATGTAGGTTATGCCAGAATATGTAATAGAGTGGACACTTCCAAAGAACTCCTTGAAGAAATTCTAATAATGAGGTTAGAAGAGGAAGATAAACTAAGAGAAGACATAGTCAAAATTTTTTACCATTGGAAACCACCTTCTACTTATCCAACTAATACTTGGAAGCCCACAAGAAGAACCTTCAAAATAGCGAGTTATCAGGAGCTTATGGAGATAGCTGAAGTAGCATCACATCTGAAATCGTTGGAAATCCTTCTTCCCACGATATCCAAGGATGCAATAGTACCAATAACAGGAGAGTATAGACCACTTGAGGATAAGGAGAAACAAAACAGTGAGCTTGTAAAAAACAATCAAATAATACATAAGCAAGTTTCTAAAGAGTTTAGTGCAAAATGCAATATGGAGAACAAACAACAAATACAACACTTATATCTGAAACATAAATCAAGGAAGATCCAGCTACATTAGCCAATACTCCAGAAGTGGAAGGAGAATCAATGGTTAGTTAGACTAATTCTATGCAATCTCATATCCTTGAAACTCCTAAAAGTTATACTGCACCTAGAGAATCTGTAGAACTACTGAATTCTATACAGTGGAGAGAAGGAGATCTAAGAGGAGTAAAGGGAAAGGCTCCATAAGCCAAACCTATTAACCATAACCATTATAGCATGGAATGTGCAAGAAATAAATTATCCCATTAAAATGTCAGCTTTATGGGATTTTGTTTTGTGAGAGAAACCTCTCATCATTGGATTTGTAACACCCCATTACCCTAGGGTACACATCGGGACGCCCGTAGGTCATTCCGACACATATCCTAAGATAAGGGAGCGCTACGTACAATTACTATAGAACTCCA
>JAOTJB010000006.1:18452424-18466361 GCA_027123815.1 Erythroxylum minutifolium | reverse complement strand
TATCACCAAACTATCATCATATATGCTTCTATTTAAACAACCCATGGAGATTAATACATTACTTACTTCTTTATCTCTAATCTTCTTCAAATCACCATGAAACCCTAGCTTCCAAGCTTTTCATGATCATCTTATCTATAGAAGAAAAAGATGGAATAGAGGTAGGTTTCAACAACAAGAAGAAGAAAACAAAGTGTTGAAGTAGTGAGGTAAAGGATGATAGCACAAGCTCAACATAAGGAAAGTGAGAGCGTCGTAGCTTGAGAGAATAAAGATGAGAGTATTTTGCTTAAGTGAAAGAAAAAGGAGATGGCCATTTAATTGGAAAAATTGTAGGTTATGAGCAAAGAGGTTAAAATGCTTGGTGAGTGTTATGTCATATGTCATGACACTCATCACTTAATAACCAAATTGAATAATAATGCCTTCTTGCTTATGTTACTACATATTTCTTAGTAATCAATCCATTTGTCTCCAGTTTCTAATCCTATTGTCTCCCAATTTTCTATGACACTTGTCATTAAATCTTAATGTCACTTATCAATAATTTCTACTACCATTTAACATTTATTTCTACTGCCATTTATTAATTGTTTTGCTACTTGGTATTTTTCTTAGTCTATAAATACCCAAAATCTCAGAAAATTCTCAAATTTCACCAAAAATTTTAAATCAATAATTTAATTCACCAAATCAATTTTCAGAACAAAATGTTATAATTTATATCTAGAAAAATGTCTAATAAGTGCATGAACAATCATTGTAATGTGTACAATAATCAAATTCATGTGTATGCATGCTATATTATGCATAAGCACGAAATGTAATTCCCTAATTTTTTTCATTAACGCCTATCATGTTCAATGTTCTAGGGTTCATACCCTTAACATAGGAAAATGAGATGTTACAATTCTCTCCTCCTTAAGAAATTTATTCCTCGAAATTCTTACCTGATTGTTCAGATAAATGAGGATATTGTCTCCTCATATGATCCTCTATTTCCTATGTAGCCTTTTCACTCGAATGAATTCTCTCAAAAGACTATAGCTAATGGGATCACTCGGCTTTTCAATTACTTATTCAGATACCACACTATCTTATTGGTTGCTCAATAAATCTCAGATTACTCAAAATTTCATTTCCTGTGTCGATAATACATTTATCAGATCATACCAATATCTTTTAAACATACTCATATAACACAGTGTGAATTTGAGACATCTTTATGAGTAATAACAACCTATAAGTTAATGGTCCTATTATCCTCAATAGCTTCACATGGACAAAAGTATCTTGGCTTAGCATACTCTTTTAATCGAACTACAACATACCTTGCCAAGGCGGTACTTTCAGAAATACTTTATCTATCTCTCTCTGTATTCCATATCTTTGGTGTTGATCCACCTAACTTGTTTGTCTTTTTTGAATCACTTCATTTCTAATACAGATTTATTTCACTTATCAACAACATCTCCAATCAATTATGGCTTTCAACCATTCTTAGGTTTTTTTTCATCCCAATATAAAGGGGGATGACTCTTTCTGTCATATCACGTCTCATACGGTGTCCTACCGATACCATTGTTATAATGATTGTTATGCTAAAAAAATTAATCAAAATTGTATATTGACTTCATATTCCTATGAACTCCAAAATATAAGCTTTAAGCGTATCGCCAACAGTTAAGACTGTTGGCAACCCAAACATGCAGTCACTTGCTTCTACATCCTTAATCGCTAAATGTTGTTTCAGTGTATTCCTACTAGGATGTATAGCATAGGTTGTTATTTATGCTTTCTCTAATATTCTCTTTGCTCAATCCTTGGTATTGGGTGCACATACTTTTTACTACAATCACAAAGTATCATATTTCGTATTCAAACACAAATTCGGATTCATTTTCACTTTCTTAATAAGATTCACAATTTATGAATCCTCACTTTGAGCTTTTCTAATCCTTCTATGTAAAACTGATCTTAATTTCAATGTGGCTAATGAAACTTCATTTTGCCTTAATTTCAACTCAATCAATCTAGGCTCTTTATTGCACTAGATCTGGAAACCTCAATATCTGAATTTGTGATACATTGCTATTGGATTTTCTGTTTAACGCTTCAGATTGTGACACAAGCTTTACTGGGTACTATTCATTTGTATATCATGATCTTCAAGTAACTCTATCAATTGTCTCAATCTCGTATTCAATTTTTTCCAACTCAATAATTACCTCAAACTTTAATGATCTTTATATATATATATATATATCCAAAATGTTTCACTATACATATAATGTCTCTAAGTTCTCGAAGCAATTAATATTACAGCAATTTCTAAATCATGTATCAAATAATCAACTCTTGAGACTTTAATTGTCTCGATGCATACAAGATCACCTTATTATGCTGCATTGGATTACATCCTAATCTCTAGTGTGAAACATCATTAGATACTACAAAATCTCTAAATCTGGATGATATAATTACATCGGTGTTTTTAATTCCTCAAATGAGGTAACATTATCTCTTGTTTGTCTTAGTTTCCTAATTGATTTATTTTCTCAAATGACTTTCTCCATTCATTCGTTTTCCTCTAATTTCTCATTGACTTATTCTAATGTCTGCTCATTCATACTAGTTTCTCCGCACCTTTCAATTTATTTGAAATCTTAACTTCCTGAGTTGGTAACACATTCATCAAATCTAACTTGTATCTCCTGAACATATTTGTATAGAATATGGTGTGGACCTAAATTCTCCTCACATTAGCAATAGTGTTGGTTCAACTTCAAGAATCCAATCACATAGTTGGATATTTTAAATTAAACAGAATGCATTCATTCTTAGTAGTATATTCAACTTCATATACCTAAGCCTCAATTAAAAATGGAACTGCAATATTCTTTTTTAATTCATTCAATATTCATTCATTCTTAGAAGTAAAACATCTGGTCTACTTGACCTAATTTGGAGAAAGTCTTTTTCAAAAGAAGATTTCTCGCTACCGTCGTCTATACTGTTCACGTAATCTTTATCAATCACCTATATTCATCATTGCTTTCCAGTCATTGTTAATGCCTCAAGAAGATCAATTTCAACTATTCATAATATCTCAATAAGATCAATTTCTATCATAATTTATATGATTAGAATATCTTTTATAATAAAGTTTAATGGAGCAATGAGCAGATTCATTTACTCTTATACCTTGGTATATACCATCAAGATCATTTCATCTTATCTAAAGATGTATTTTCAACAAGTCACCAATCAATAACTTATGCTAACAATACCTTAATCTCAATTGATTATGGACAACACTTCTCCTTTTGTGCCTATCCACGATCATGATTTACCTTCCCACAATCTTGACAAAAGCTCATGGATCTAGCCACGATCGTGAGGACTCTGTCACGATAGAGACAGAACCAATAAATCTCAGCCACAATCATAGGGACTATGCCACAATTGTGCCCTTCTTCTTTTTCCTCAAATCCGTCACATATAATAACATCATTTACACTCTCAGTCTATCCCCTATTGATCATCATAAATGCTTTCATGTGTTACTCTGATTCATCTTAAAATTTTAACTATGAGCATTCAATAAGTCATAGATCTCTTTCCATCTTATATCCAAGTATATGATACATATATGCTTCATGACATCATTTGTCAAGGTAATCACATTATCCAACATACATTCACAATAACAATTCAACTTAACTTAGGGGACTTTTAGTTATCTCGTTATCATTCATCTCATCTTCTAATTATCGTTTATTACATCTTACAGATGTATATTCTCAATCAATTCAGAATTATAGAGGCATATCCATTATGAAATTCTAATCTCAATTCCACTAACATATTCTTATCCCAAATCATAACTCTTATCGCATTAATCAAATAACCATTTCGAATCTAATTTCAACCTCTCAAACTCATAAAAGCTTTTGTTTCCATTCTTCTTTGCTTATACACTTTAAATCTCATCATTTCCACCTGTATCTCGATTTTCCTTAATCAATCCACGATAATATATTCATATCTATATAACATTCAAGGATATACCATCACGGTACAATATTGATATCATATTCAATGATACAACCACACATACAAATGTAGTGAATCTTTATCTATCATATAGAACCAGATACTATTTCTCATTTCTAGATATCTGCAATTTTTGATTTTCTCACATTTTGACATATTATCATTCTTCTCAGTACTTCTAACAGCTTAAACTCTTAACAAATGCTCATGTGTGTGACTCATATAAATGTGACTCAGACTGGGGATCAGTTGCTACCACCTACTTTGACATGCCTAAAATGCATGTAACTTGACATATATTTTGAAAAATGCCCATATAAGACACTAAGCCTAGGCTCTGATACCAAACACTATAACACCCACCTCCACCGAGCATGTATTCATACATCCGAGGACATTCAGACACACACCATATGAAAGCGACGCTCTAGAGCAATCAAACTGAACTTATTGCAAATTTTTTTCTCAAACATCACACGCATTTTTAAAAAAACCAACAATCATTAATGGCTCATTTTATTTATAACAATTTCAACACAATTATCACAAACAATATACACATTGTAGAATTCCTGTAATCATTTGGGAACTTTACAAATTCGAAACACTTTCAGTCATAAAGTCATTACTTATCATAATGATTCACACACACATAGTACAATATTTCCAGAATACATACTTTAATACAAAAATAACATAAAACTTATGCAGACACCAACTGATCCCGACCTCTATCTCTTATTCGACTTCAGTGGCTATATTTTCAGTTTGTCTAACTGGGTGTCTCCTCTAAGTATGAAAAAAAGTTACAATTTCTTGAGTTTTGCAAATTCAATAAGGTACCCATCATCAATGACTCACTTATAACATATAACACATACAATTCATGTAATCACATAATTTACATCACTTTATTAATTCATCATGTAGCATCAATCAACACTTTATTCATTTATTTCACATTTCACATTTGAATAATTCAAATAGTTCATTTCAATCATTTAAACATACATACGAATTATATATGCAATGCTCATGAGACTCACTTTCAATTATTATTGTTATAAGTGAGTGCCTGTAATTGTACCGTATCTAATTGTAGATACCGAGCTCATTAATAACTGTCCCTTATCCGTTCGGGATACAAGGCTCATTTTACATAGTGAGCCAGAGGCTCTTACCACAATATAAGCTTTAAGCTCTTTTTCACTTTGTGAGCTTTAAGCTCTTTTTTGGTGGCTACTCCAGTCACAATAACCTTTATCTTTTCATGCATTCATGTAATGAAATGCATCGCCTGTATTTAGTCAATCAATCGTGCTCAATTTTACACATTCATATTCATTTTCACATTCTCATTCACATTTATCATCGGACTTTGGTTCAGCATTCAACATTAAAGTCGAGATTTACTTATTCAGTCAAATTCACACTCAATGAGCACTTCCAATGAGTTTTTCATGCATCAAATACCTCAAACATTTAATGTCCAGAATCAAAGCATCCATATCACATAACAGTTTAAAACAGAAATTAAAACAAACAATCAAACATGTGAGATCATCTAAGTTAATCACAGTATACTCCAGATTAGCATTAGCTTCCATGGTCTGGAAACGACTGGATGCTGATATTCCATCCTGTATATCAACATTGTGCAACACATATATTGCACACACATTATTAATTACACAATCATAAAAATTCTATTATACACATCTTTATATGTGTAATGTACAATTCATCCTCATATTGACTATTTTGGGTATGTTTCTTTAATCACATCACTTGATCATTAACCATATCATTATGCATATGTCTAGCTTATTCTTAGGTTTACACCTCAAGAACACTTAGTTATCATAATATCATAAACCCATCCCTCATCATTTCTTTTCTAGCATTATATGCTCTCATAATATCCAATTCGCATTCACCTTTACTTAATACATATTACTCAACTCTTTTGAATCGCAACTATAATCATATGAATATCTTCATTCCCATTATACTCATGCTTTTGGTACTTTGATATAAAAAAGTCATTTACTAAGTTATAACCTCGATTATCACCTTACACATATCACACATTTAGTCACTTAAATCCAAGCATCATTTTAGGTTCAATACAAGCTTCATTCAAGCCTAACTAAGTCCAAATGCATCATAGTTAAGCACCTTATCCATAATTAGTTCAACCATTGTACAAATCAAAATATGACCATGTATAAGCACTACCCACAATCATGGTGGTCCTTGCCACGATCGTGGCAAAAACTAATCTCCCATTTTTCTTGCAATTTTCTAATTTTTCTTAAGACAGATTTTCGGTCAAATTTGTATAGCTATTTTGACCTAGAAATTGATGTTTTTAGACAATAATTTCTTATAATTAAATGTTATTCTATGTCTTAAGTTTCAAAAGAAATAAAAATCATACAATTTAATTCATTATTCCATGAGTTATGCTTCAAATACTACAAACTGTGCACGTTCAAAATTTTGGCTAGTACATGATCGTGCATATGCACTCTAACTTGTAAAACTCATATCTTTCAATTTCGATATCCAAAAATTACAAACTTTATACCAATAGAAAGATAAGAGAATAAGATACAACTATTATGAAGACAACTTTGTCTAATTCAGCATACATCAATGTAGTTTATTTGATAAAAATAGGACATGATTTTTGTCAAGGGTAGTGCTACAGCCTATGCCATAACTCAACTTCAAGCCAAATTTCAAAACCCTTAAGGACATAATTCAAATCATCTTATTCTTATTCCATCTTTTCTACTTCATTTCCTCATTAAAATCACTTCAGTTCTATCTCAAAGACTTCCATCAAACAAACCATACATTATTGTTCATCAATCATACAAAAACAAGACATAAACATATTCATTTCTTCATGATCATATTATCACCAAACTATCATCATATATGCTTCTACTTAAACAACCCATGGAGCTTAATACATTACTTACTTCTTTATCTCTAATATTCTTCAAATCACCATGAAACCCTAGCTTCCAAGCTTTTCACGATCATCTTACACATAGAAGAATGAGATGGAATAGAAGTAGGTTTCATTAACAAGAAGAAGAGAACAAAGTGTTGAAGTAGTGAGGTAAAGGATGATAGCACAAGCTCAACGTAAGGAAAATGAGAGTGTCATAGCTTGAGAGAATAAAGAAGAACATGAGAGTATTTTGTTTAAGTGAAAGACAAAGGATATGGTCATTTAATTGGAAAAGGCATTAGTTATAAGCAAGAAGGTTAAAATGTTTGGTGAGTGTTGTGATACATGTCATGACAGTCACCACTTAATAACCAAATTAAATGCTAATGCCTTCTTGCTTATGCTACTACATATTTCTTAGTAATCAGTCCATTTGTCTCAATTTCTAATCTAATTGTCTCCCAATTTTCTATGACACTTGTCATTAAATCTTAATGTCACTTATCCATAATTTTTACTACCATTTGACATTTATTTCTACTGCCATTTGTCAATTGTCTTGCCACTTGGCATTTTCCTAGTCTATAAATACCCAAAATCTCAGAAAATTTTCAAATTTCACTAAAAATTCTAAATCAATAATTTAATTCACCAAATCAATTTTCAGAACAAATTATTACAATTTATATCCAGAAAAATGTCAAATGAATGCATAAACAATCATTGTAATGTGTGCAATAATCAAATTCACGTTTATGCTTGCTATATTATGCATAAGGACGAAATGTAATTCCCTAATTTTTTCATTAACGCCTATCATGTTCAATATTCTAGGGTTCATACCCTTAGCATGGGAAAATGGGATGTTACAGTATCCAATAGAGAAATCAAGTTGAGCCTAGAGAAAACTATTTAGCCTAATAGGAAGGATTGGAGTTTGAGGCTGGAAGATGTATTATGGGCCTATAAAATGGCAATTAGTATAACCCGATATAGATTGGTGTTTGGGAAGCCATGTCACATTCTTATGGAGCTGTAACATAAAGCATATTGGGTATAGCACGATGCAATATGAATTTTAATACTGCGAGAGTGTGTAGCTACAATTATAAGAGTTGGAAGAGATGCAGAATGACTCTTATCATAATGCAATGATATATAAAGAAAAGAAAAAAGCTTTCCATGATAAGATGATCTTGAGGAAGTGCTTTGTTTTGGGTTAGAAAGTGCTTCTCCATCATTCCGAAAATTATTTACAAGTAACTTGCATTCATATTAGGTTAGTCCTTTTCTAGATTCTCATATCTTTCTATTTGGTTCAGTAGAGATACAAAGTTTAAAAAGGAAAAGACACTTAAAGTGAATGTTCATCGCCTGAAGTTGTATCATGAAGGCTTCTAGATAGAGAATGTAGAAGTGGTGATGCTTGAAGTCCAAAATGGAATCACCTGAAGAGGAAAATATGAAGATGAGCCAATGATAATAAAACCAAAGGGAAGTTTATTTCCTTTCCTTTACATTTTTCGCACTTTTTATTTTTGTTGAATGCTTCATTTCATCCATTTAATGTTACATATGGGATAATGTAAGTTTTAAATGTGGGTGTGGGGATATGTGTTTTTTAAATGAAACAAACAATCAAACATTTTCTCTTTTTTTATTGCTTCTACGACTATATAGTCATAATTGGAGAGTAGAATCAACTGGAAAAATTCACAGCAACCTGGGCATGTACTTTACTTTTATGATTCGTTAATATGTTATCTTTAGAATAGAAGCAACTAGTGGGTAGACATAAGCCAATGACATTTTGGGTCATGTTAGACTAATACATCCATATCAGTCTTATTGTTTGTTGTTCATGTGTGACCTTCATGACATGTTCATCCTGAATTTGCTTTGATTTTCTATTCAAGATCATATTTTTATCACATGCATTAATATAAAAATGATAAGGGCATTCTTTATTTTATGAGCTATAATTGCCAAATACCCTACCTATTGATATGATTTTTCCTTTTGTTAATTTAAGCTTTATTAGCCTTTTTTGTGATACATACATTACAAGCTTTAGCCTAACTAAATGTCTTACTCAAGCCTTAAAGCTTGTAGAGCATTTATGATTATTTCATGTTTGTGGACACACAAAAGCATATGTGTGGGGTGTGCTTATATGTGGGTTGGTTATAGTTGTTCAAATATGATTTCATCTCTTATCAATGAATTCGATTATTGATGTAATTTCTTTCATTTTTGTATTAAAAAAGAAAAATAAGCAAAATAAAAAGAGAATAAAATAAAATAAGTAATTAAGGAGAAAACCATTTATTTTACAAAGTAATTAATATTATTTTTTTCCTCACAAAGTTGTATGGAATGGGTGATTTGATTATGATGCAAATAAGAAAGATGTTTTAAAGGATCACTCCTTATGGTTACAATGTATTGTTTATCATCAATTTTTATGAGCGATTCCTTCTAATTCCTTATGCTTCATATGGTTTGTGTTGTGAAAATTTCAATCTAAGCTGTGAAATCGAGTTTTTGCATTCATTATAGCTAATGGTACCTAGTTTGAGTGGATGTTAATTTTTACAATTAATACTCCATTGAGTATTTTTCTTACTTCACTAGCTTTGATAGCTTTTAAACTAAATTATCTAAATACTTCTAACCTTAACTGTTACCCACTTTATAACCCTAAAAGCCTTTTGATTCATGATTATGAACGTGAATCTTAGTGTTGGAGAACTGAAATGATATGTAAAGTTATAGAATGTCTTGATCATAAATGGTGTTTGAGTGCACCTATAGATATCAAATTATACCCCTAGATTGCTCAGTTTTTTAAGTGAATTGTTGTTTATTGACCATGAGTAAAAGAACTTAATAGTTAGTTCTTTTCATGGTTTTAAAATTTATTCATCTTTTCTCATGACTATTTATTCTTAGGAAATGTGAAAAAGGGGGAAGTGTTTTGGATTGTGACTTTGATTTTGTTGTTTTGCTTGAGGACGGTCAAAAGCTAAGTGTGAGGAACTTAGTGAGTGCTTGATTGATTATATATTTACTCCCTAATACTTAGTTATTAAAGTTATGAAGTGCTTAAGATACTTATTTTGGTTCAATTTTTTAGGTATGTGCTTACATGGTTGTGTAAGTGAGTTACACGACCGTATAGTAGCCAAGACAGTGTAGAAACACAAATTTAGGAAAAAATTTACATACACGGTTAGCTACATACCAGTGTAACTAACTGTGTATGTCCCAAAACCATAATTTTTGCTATAAAAGGACATATATGTGGCAAAACAAGATATGAAGGGTTTTTAGAAGCACAAAAGTGGGCAAAATACTTACCTCTTTGAGATCTATGGAGAGCATGCTTCCAGTTCGAAGGAGAAATCGACGTCGAGAAACACATTTTGGCATCTCTTCATCTTGTATTGTTGTTCTCTCTCTTTAGAGATTGTTTATGTTATTCTTTACTTAATATTTTGGGTATTCATGTATGAATGATTTAAACTCTTTCAATAGATTGTTTATTTATGAACCGATTGCCAGATTGTAATCTTTTTAACTCTAATTCATTTGTGGTAAACTGGTAGTTGTAAATCATTAGAGATAATATAACATAGGTTAAATAACCTGAGCTTGTGTGATTGTTATCTAGATTAACTTGTTTTCCTATTACTTAATGCATTTTTCAAATTAAGTCTAGAGAGTTTATTCTATGTTGTTTGATAGATAAGTCTAATTAAAGAGCTTATTTTGATTAGATACGACTTAAGGAAAAATTGGTATTAACAGAGCTTATTATTAACCTATGATTAATGGTTACTAAAAGAGGTATAAGAACAACATGAAGATTAAGTGCGCTCATTCGTGTGTATGTAGAGATTAAACTAATAACTATAATCTAAAACCATTTTTCAATTTTACCATTTTTCCACTATTTTATTTGATTTACTTTCATTAGTTTAATTTCACTTTATTTTCTTAATCTAATCTAACCAACCACCCTTCAATATCCAAAATACTGATTCATGCATAACAAAAGCTACACACACACTCTTTGTAGATATGATCCCTACTCACCTCTACTTCAAATTCAGTTTGAACAGTTAGGTTTCATTTTTTGGTGTGTTTGATGTATATCACTAGTTTTAACCTCTTCAAAACTTCCCTCGCTACCCATAAAGTGTTATTGGGAAGGAATCAGCCCTTTGGCTCCTTTTTAATCTTCTCCCAAGTGTTAACAGGAGGTCTGCCCACACTAATGCTATTGGAGGTTCTCATTCTCCACCATAACTTTGCATCGTTTTCCTCCCCTTGAGGAATTGGCCCTATGAATGCCTCCACTTTGTTGACAAGCTATGTTAAATTGTTGCCTCTTGCCATTTCGAAATATGGCTCTGATACCAGTTGTTACAAAGGTTTTCTTAGACATAAAACTTATACTGAAGTTGCATGTACTCCTTTACACAATAATCTCACTTAGGTCCATCTAAGTAAAACTCAGCCTTTTCATGTTATCGTTGACAAACAAAACCTTGTTCTCTGATGCCTCATGACTCTAGAAGTGTTAACTTGTACACTTAAGTAAGAATATTATGAAAGTATTAAATAATCATAGGAAACAATAAACACACAAGAGTTACGGTAAAAACCAACCTTTATTACTTCCCCAAAAGTATATAAAGGAATGCTCTCTCTCAATATGCTCCTTTCCCCTCTATCTCTCTCTTTCCAAGAAGTAAGACTCAAATAAGCTATTTATAGGCACCTTTAGCTTTACAATTTAGAAATTCTAATTAAACTAAACTAACTACATCACCTCTATCCTTATCATAGTATATCAAATTAACCAATTAGATGATATTTCCATCCAAGTAGGTCTCCATCTGATAGGATTTATCTATATCACAACTAATAAGATAAGAGATTACATTTAATTAGAAATGATACATCCATATTCATGAAGAACTATACTATCTTCAGATAATCATCTCATATGGTCTTTATCTTTTAGAGCTGATGTATATCTATTGTGATTTTATCCGTCACATCATCCAAAATCTCCCATTGATCTCTATCCATTAATGATGAGTCATCGTAGCCCAAAGCCTTTCATAGTACACAAGTTCAATAATGTTAAGTCCATTAGTCAAAGTTTGTTTATTTGGGTACATATTAAGTTCTTAAAGCTCTCATATGTCTCCTTTATGTGTGTGATCTAGTTAACCTTTAACCTAAGGTCCATCTTGAGCTATTTTATAGTCTCACATCCAAATCTCACATCTCGTCAAAGATTTTTACTAATGTGCACCAATACATGCCAACGTTTGACAATGCATGTTTTCCTTACCTACTCGCAAGTTTCTGCCTCATTATATCGCCCTGAGTGCCAAACATTGGTCAAGGCTCGCCAACGACTTAGGGGTCTAATACTTGCTAGGGAATTAACAAATAATTCATTCATAGCCAATTAAAATATGTTCCAAATGTTGGTAACATATTATGGAAATAAACTAACATATGAAAAACTAAAACTTTCTTAAATGAGACTTAGGATTTCCTAATCTTCATTCCACAACAATGCTTTTGTAAAATGACTTCTTTATTAGGGATGACAATTGAGCCCTGGCCCAGCCTAGCTTGCACTTAGGTCAACTGAATCTCAGGCCTAGTTTTCTTGAAAAATCAAGTCTCGGGTAAGGCTCGAGCTCAAACTCAACCCGACCTTTATAAGTAAAATGACGTCATTTTTTGTTTTGCTAAAATGACACAATTTTGTAATTTTAATTTTAAAAAAGGTTGGACTGGACTCGGGTTTGGTCCAAGTTACCTCTAGTTCGATTAGGTCCAAGCTCGGGTGGCTATCTCGAGCCTCAGGTTAAGCCCAAATCCCAATAATAAAGGGTGATTGGGTTAGGCCCATTCCATTACCATCCCTTTGAATCTTTGTATAACTTGCTCTAAGTCTTATCTTGCCTCGTGAGCTTTTCAACGACATTGACGTAGGATAAGCAATACCTTTCTTAATTTTGATAATGGACACTCTACACGTCATTGTACTCCCCATTTAAGTTTATTAATTAATTTATTTTCAACTCTTAAAACAAATATTTCAACTAAAATTTGATGGTTCACAAGTTTTATTGATATAATATAATTAATACAACCCATATTGTTGATAACTTTGGTAACAATTATCTCTTAAATAAAAGTATCATATAATTGTATAAAAGATAAATATAACCATAAATATATGATTTAAGTATTTTTCAAATTTTATATGCGGTTTTTCTAAAAAGCACCAACAGCAATTTTGTTCAGTGACACTATGGAGTGAACTAGGCGGATTATCCGTAGTCCACACATAGTGGCAAGTTACCTGAAGACACTGGGACTATGTTGGCGGGCTTGCTGGAACCCATCGTGATTATCCACCTTCCGTCGCGATCACCACTACCGCCACCACCCCACCGTGATACAAAGCTCACCAATACCAATGCCCTTTCCTTTCAAGCATACAATCGAAAGAATCGCAAACCTGTGCACGTTAGTCAAGAGAAAGCGTCTAATTCCAGTATATTTGCTTCACTTCTGAACTCTTGTCATTGCCGAGATTTTGGTATGCAGGTTCATGCCCATGCCATCAAAACTGGGTTCGGCGGCGATGAGTTCGTTGACACCAAGTTGCTTCAGATGTATTCTCGTTGTGGGTGTTTGGAAGATGCGAACTTCTTGTTTGATTCAATGCCGGTTAGGAACTCGTACGCTTGGACTGCCATTCTCGATGTTCATTTGGATCGTGGGATGTGTGAGGAAGCGGTTTCTCTTTTTCAGGAGTTACAATTTGAAGATGTTAATATGGAGTTCTTTGTTTTTCCTGTTGTGCTCAAGATTTGTG
>JAOTJB010000006.1:18414518-18425083 GCA_027123815.1 Erythroxylum minutifolium | reverse complement strand
TGCTTGTGGTTTTACTATCAAGTCACATACTTGATGACATAAGCCTAATACTATTCATAGAACGTAAATCACATTACCTAAACGACATGCATATATATATAAAAGGAATACCTCATAATATATTATTAACAAATCATAATGTTAATACATGAATCACAAATATCCATTGGCCTAGGGCATACTACTAACAGTCATCATGGTTCCCTACATGAGGAATTCAGTGTTTTGACATTAGACTAAGTTATCTTTAGCCAGATAATAAGTAGACTTATGTTGGACATTAAATGAATCATGCGGAGGGATGTGAATGACGCAGATGGGATTTGTACTCTCTTAAATGAGAGAGATATCATTTGGGCCTCTTGACAAGTATGACTGAAGAAATGCATGGCCATGCTTAAATAAATTGATGAGGAGTCATCAATGTCATTTATTATAGTTAGTCAACTTGGGAATCAAGAAATTATGATTAACCAAAGGTTGACATGTACCATGCCTTATGATTAATTTTAATATCGTGTTACAAAGGGACTGAGTTTGTAACCATGGTTACAGGTTAAATCAGATTACCGATCCTTATTTAGTTTAGCTAATCATAATGTCTTGCTAGAGGCCGCTTATGACTTATAGGTTTTGAAGTGTGATCAAGCCCATTACCAACATCAAATAAGCTTACAGGGTTGCACACAAAGAGTGATGTGATTTGGGCCTGTTCTCTTGGGCCTAATTTATTAGGCACTAAATAAATATATGTGGATATATTTGTTGGGCTAGATTGAATTAAGTTGTCGGGCTTTTATTATATGAGATATAATATGGGCCGAAACTTATTGGGCTTCCATAATTGGGTTTAGGATTATAATATTCTTATTCCTAATAGGAACAGGAATTAGGGTTTCTCCATAAATAGAGAACTTAAGTCTCATTAGAGATGACACGAAAACCTTAGCCATGTAAACCTAACCGTTCGTTCTTCTTCCGAGAGAAAAATTGTACGACATTTTAAAGTACTTTAGAACGTGCTAACACACACTAGCCGCTGCCCGGATTGTTCATCCTTGTGTGGATACCAATAGAGGATGTTCGCATGTTATAGCTTCTACAAATCTGAAATCAAATACCAATCCACGTCAAGAGGTAAATCCGTACAAGTTTTGTAGTTTCGATTATACTTTTGTTGTGTAGTATGGTCCATTCCTCTGCGTATTGTGAATACTTGGGCCATAGGCGATCTAACAATAAAGAGGTGAGAGCTAAGCTTGAGAAATTTTCAAGGGAATTGAGCTTCAATCTCTTAACATTTATACTTAGGCTTGCTATCTCTGCTACCAATCTTTACATCTTTTTATAATTATATACCAGTTATAACATTTTAGTGAACTTTTTAGTGTCAATTTTGTTTATTATACAGTGTTGTAGTCATAATTTCCCATCTTTTATCCTTATATATGCTACATGGAAATTGTATATCTTTAGTTATAAGCTATTCTCTTATCCATTGCACCAAATCACGTAAGATTTGAGTAATAACTTTTTTGTGACTTATAACACTCTCTGATTCCTTTCTTTTTAAATGGTAGAAATAACAGTTTTAAAACAATTTCGAAGATCAGGAGATAACCCTTTCATATATTTTAATCTTAATTACTCCAATCCATAATTTTAAACTAATACAACAGGGAGCATCCTAAGTTATAGGGTTACTGAATATTGATTTATAAACTTGATGAGATAGAGAATTAAAAAAATAAATAGTGTATAGTTTCAGGTCGCTGATTACATAACCTACAATATATAGTGATGTCATTATTTCCCCTTATCCTATCCATTTTTATTAATCTTTGCCTCACTTCAAGCTACTGAATTAACGAAACTTTAGGGAGAATGTGTTTGGACAATATAGAATTGAACTAATTAACTCTTTAATTTTTATTTATGAATGATTCTATATAGGATCTATTTGTGAACTCTCTTAAAGCATTTTTCAATGGAGTTACTGAAACATTTCTACTCGTATGTGGGCTATAATAAGGGAAATTATCTAATATTATAAATAATTATCTATAACTATGGCATAACATATTGACTTTAATAATTTCCTTATTTTTGGCATTATCTAGAATGAGGTTTATCAAATTTAATAATTTAGTAATTTTTTATAGTGTCCTCAAGTTATTTAATTGTCATACCAAAACTAAAAGGAGTTTCGATTTCCTATTTCACACGTAATCTCTATATAAATTGCTCCTTTAAGTTTAGGATTTACACCATTGTCTAAAATAAAGTATATTTAGAAGTGACTTTCCATATGCTCTTTGCTTTTAAAAATTGAGTGGGTATTAATTTCACCTATAATGCCTTCCTGTCAGTTAGAATTCTCTAAATTCTTTTTGTAATCAAAACTTTATTGATTATTCTAATGAAGGAAATGCTTATTCCTCCTTCCTTTGGTTTACATATTTCTGTCCATTTAAATTTAGCAATTGATATTTTTATTAATGTCTTCTGATATAATTGATCATAATTTTACCTCATATTTGATGTGTTTTTTCTTAATATTTGATACTTTTAGTGTATATTTCGTACTTAATCCCATCCAATTGCGTTTACAGAGCATAATTACCTTCGTAGACTAAAAGGAAAAGAATTCGGATGAGATCACGATAGAAATTGAATATTTGAAGTGCAGAAAGGATGCACAACTGTGCACTTCCCCGAGCTCGTACATCTTTGCGATTCTTGTAATTTTTTATTATGCACGGTCTAATGCACGACTACACATCTCCTTAGAACCTTAAATATAAAGGACATGTTTGATGGAAATGGCAAAAGAAAGTCGTAAAGCAATATGGGAGGTGATTTTTAGATGTGGATTTAGTTCTCAAGAGGCAAATTTGGTCCAATGAATTGGAAAACACGAAGAAATCATCAACACATCTATCGGAACATAAGATCAAACCCCTATATTGCAAGAATATTTGATATATGACAATTAGGGAGATTTAGAATTATGAATCCATTGTTTTCAATTTGTTTTTCTTTCAGTTTATATTTGATTTCATGTTCAATAATGTGTAACTAAACGTTCAGTTAGTATTTAGTTTAGATGAACGTTATGTTAATACTTCGATATGAGTTAATTCTTTTATTAATGCAAATGGTGTGATTATTATATTGGATTTGATTATGTGTTTTATTTATAATATGATTTCATATGTAGAGATTGAGAAATCCTATGTTTGAATAGAACTACCATAATTGGAAGGAGTTGATTGCAACCTTAGAGATAGGATGCAATAAATATTTCGGATTTAGGTCAAATCTAATAGAGGGACTCATAAATTGGTAACATAATCCTATAAAGTTTAACCTGAGTAATTCGGTTGGAAACCTTAGGATTAGTTGTTAGTAGACTCAAGGTTAGTTACTAGTATACCATAGGAGTCTCCACGGTCTAATACATCAATAAAACAACTTCATAATAAATGATCAATCTTTTAATGGTTTAGGGGGATTCGAACCTAGATAATAATTTATGATAACGAGAGTTTTCTAAGTGAATTACACTATATCTATGTTCATTATTGTTTCCTATTTTATTTTGTAGCTTAGTTTTACTTCCTTAATTAGAAATCTAAAATCAATCCTTAGGCTAGATAATAGGAGAAGGATAATTGCTAATATTCATCATCTTCGTGGGATGAACTCGACCTTGTTAGTACTAGCTATAGCTACACCATGCACTTGCAATTATTACAATATTGGCTGTCAGAATAAGTCAGTCATCTCCTGACCATAAGAAGCTTCTTATAGATTCTTGGAATATATATAAATATAAGATGACTAGCATATGAGAGAATTTTGACGCCAGTGCCTAATTTTCCTTTGAATCCTTTCAAATAGTGGTAAGTAGTCTGTATAGGTGGGTCTTTTAGTTATGAAAGGTATACCAAGATATCTAAATGGATGATTCCTCAATTGAAAGCCTGTCAAAGTGGAAAATCATTTTGTAAAATGGTTAGTTCTCGTAGATACATAAAAATAGCTCTTACCCTTATTGATAAATAAGTCAAGAGAATTCACTGAAAGTTATGAGAGTTATCATTTAATAGGTCACATATTCATTGATTTTTCACTAATTTGCAACTCTTTATCTAGTTTGATTATAAACAAAAAATGTCTTCATTTATCAACTCCGGACAAAAGAAGCAAATCATTAGTAAATCATAAGCTAAAAATTCTTAGCTTCTTGCATTTGTTGTAAAACTTAAAAGTACCTTTCTTTAGCATTTGTTGAGGTAAGATTATTAAATCAAGTAGATTTGTTCATATGATTTTAATAATCACAAAATATTGAACAAGTAATGAACCTTGATTTATGTATGATAATTTCATACAAGAGTATGATTAGGCATGATCGTATTCACTTATGAAAAAAATAACAAATTTAAGGCTTTCAATGAAAATGAAAAAGTTAATTTAACTTTTAATTATGACATAATGTTCATAATTAATAATTTTTGAAGTAAAATTGTAAATATCTTAAGTTTAAAGTTTAGAGCCCAAAAACAACATTTTAATATTGTAGAATCTTACTGAATTTTATCAAAGATAGAAATGGATTTCAGTAACATAATCTTGATGCAACAATAAGAATGTTGCAAAACATGTGTAGAACAGGTTCACAAGGATACCTGCCATACACCATGAAGGGATTATTTAGTAAGTGGGATCAACAAGGGCTGCTTTCATTAATATTGTTTGACAATCTTGGCTTTCTCAATTATGAATCTGCCTTCTTTGAAAATCTGTTTGGGATTATAGGCCTTCACATACATCCAGCCTAACTCTTCGCCACAATTGCTGCAGTATGTTTTGGAGATTGTGAATAGCCCAGTAATCAGCTGTTTGTCTTCCTTCTTTCCCAGCATTGAATTCATCACATGAGAGAACATATATGCCTGCCCCGATTTTGCCTAACAATTCGTGGTATTCATCATTAACAACAATCTTTAAGAAATTTTCCGACCACCTAACCACTTAGAATCAATCTTGCATTAAAAGATGAGAAATGTTAATTCTATACGTTTACAGGTTTAAAAAAACGAATAATTATATATATTATGGCATAACAATTTTCAGAAAAAAAAAAAGAATGTTGCTGTTTTTAATGAATAATTTTCGTATCCTGTTGTTATTTGAGTCCATAAAACTAAAATTCTTCCCCTATCTTGAGTATTCACGCCTTCAGAATGACCTTCATTTAAGAGGTGGATCCATATATTAGATGAATTCAACATGTTTACTAATTTCAAAAATTACGATATCCCAATTTAAAAAAATTTACTATCGAAAGTATATTTATTTTATAAATTACAAAACAGGAGATATTCTAAAAATAGATCAGAATAAGGACAGCGAGCGATCTTACTAAAGTGAAAGGAATCCGGCAACTAAATAGGAGGAAAAAAGAAGAAAATCAGACAAAACAAAAGAAGCATCGAAGAGTTTGGGCAGTGCGTATATAATTGAATGAAGTCAATCTATATATATATATATGATATTACTAATCACCAGAAAAGCTTTAGAAAGCAGATCGCTACTGAAGGCCAGTGGATTCCGGCAGTTCTTGCAGCTGTACAAGGAATCGCCTCCAGCATCTTCCGCCATGTATTTATGTAGGTTCTAACCTCTTAATGTATGGTGAAATGATTGCGTATCATATACAACGCGATGGAGTTGTGACTGGATATAGAAAAGGTATCTGCAAAATTTTAATTGGTTACACTTATTCGGTGGATTTGACTTCTGAGACTCAATTTCTGCCCCTTTATGTCACATGTATTACATATATAATAAAACTTTCAATTAATTCCTTAAGCTTTTAAAATTTTCGATCGAATAAACAATCTTTTAAAACTTTAACGGTTCGTTTCAAAATGTTAGTTCTATTAGTAATTTGTTAATTTGGCGAACGGAATCTTTATTATTCATGATATGTTAGTATCTACTTAAAAAATTTTCTATATTAAGTCTAACTATGACCACTATTATTTTTCAGTAGACATCTATATGTCATGAACAATAAAGATTATGTGAGTCAAATTAACATACTAGTAACAAAACTAATCGATATAATAAAGTTGACTTTTAGTTACATTTCAGTTTTTGGCGACGATTTTTAATACATCGCCAAAAACTTATCTTTTCGTAACGTGTTACATAAGCATCATTAATGCATGTCTTTGGTAAGAATTTATGGGAATCATCACAAAAGGCTCATCCTTTTATGATAGTTTAGCATTTTTTCTCCAAAGGACGACGACTTTATGAATCGCCGCAAAAAGTTAGACTTTTAGCAACGTTTATTTTAAATTGTTGCAAAAAGTACAAACAATAAAATCAATTTTAATATTATTGATAACGATTCTAAGTGTAAAAATGAATCTAGCTTCCAAAATTGTCAAATCATTTTAATAATTTTTGAAACTATAAACTCAAAATTAATTAATATTACATAGATTTATACTTTTTTATCTTTTAAATTATATGATTTAATAGTGTTTTATGGTGTCACAAAATTTTAAAATAGTTTTAACATGAAGTGTAAGGCCCCAAAATATACTCTAGATGAAATGTTACATGTTCATGAAAGTACATGAATGATAGGTTTTAAAATTGTAATATGATTGAGAATTTCATATGACTTGAATTTTTGGTTTGGATGGATTATAGCTAGTGATTTGGAATTAATTATGATCACTATATAATTGAGGTATTTAAATGTACATTTAGACTAGGAAAATTGTTAAGTGACAAGATAAGTTGGTATATGGAAATTAGTATCACTAAGCCTATACTTTGAATGACATTTGGCCTGGCTAATGCATTGGCATATGGCAACATGATAAGAAAACAAGTTGCTCACTCCTATGTTTGCCATATAGGTCACTCCATGGAAGAACATGTTTCCCTTCTAGGTTAGGACACCTTGCAAAGCAAGAGTTGAATCATTCCAACCCACTTTATGTTTTCAGTTTTCTCTCTATTCTTGCTCTTCTCCACTGAAATCTCTCATCCTCTCTTAACTTCTGGAATTTTGCTTGAATTTGTATTATCAACCCTTGGAAGCTTTGTAAGTTATTTCATTAAGAAGTAGGTCTTGTGATTTTATGTATTATTACCTTGTTAATGCTGAAAGTTGCACATTAAACTTAGGTATGTGCTGGTTGTTTAAAAGATTGGTTTAGTTGGATTCTTAGAGTTGAATTTGAAGTTTAGTAAGGTAAGGGATTACCAAACTTGATTCATGTTAGAATATGTATTGTTTGATGTTTGATGTGAATAAAACGTGTATTGAATTAAGAACGAATTGAGGTTAGAAATTTGATGTTCTAGATATTCATTAGAAGGTTTGGTTCCACTGGACAGAATTCATGGTTTTGCTTCCTTGAATAAATTGTATTAATCTAGGAAAAATTGAATAAAGTGGTCTTTCGAAAAGTTATAGTGTCCTTTTAGCTTTTCAATGGTATATCACATGAAATTTTTGGACTTTGGACGAAAGAGATATAGCCTTTGCACGATAACATCACTAATGCTGGTATATGTTGCAGCACTATCCTTGACAAAAATTTGTGTCCTATTTTTCAATGATTAAATTGCATTGATTTTGGCCGAACTAGACAAAGTTTTCTCATAAAAGTTGTAGCTTATCCTCTTAGCTTTTTAATGGTATAAAGTTTGTAATTTTTGGATATCAGAATAGAGAGAAATGAGTTTTACAAGTTTAAGTACACATCAGGAGTTCACGATCGTGCACAAGCGTGATCATGCACAAACCCTTCAATCATAGGAGTGCACGATTGTGCACAAGCACGATCTTGCACAAGCACAATCATGCACTAACTTTTCAAGCGTGGGAATGCATGATCATGCACAAGCATGGTCATGCTCTAATCCTTCAATCATGGGAGTACATGATCGTGCACAAGCATGATCATGCACTAGCCCTTCAAAATGTTATGCACAGTCTGTAGTATTTTTGGTATAACTCATGGAATAATCAGCCAAATTGAATGAGTTTTGTTTTTTTTGAAACTTAAGATATAGAGGAAAATTTTTTTAGAAGAACTTATTATCTAAAAATGTTAGTCTCTATGTCAAAATGACCATACACTTTTGACCCGAAACTGTTATAAGAAAATCTAGAAAACAATGCCAAACTTGATTATGTAATTGTTGACATATATAAGGTTAGGACTTTTAACAATGGTTTAATTAAACTTAACTGAGATTAAAAATGAACCTAGATGATGTTAGATCAATGGAGAAAAAATAATTGACTTATGATTTAGGAATGGAGGTAAGTACTTAAAGAATGTGTGGTTAATTAATAATGTGATCTTATGAATACCAATATGTTTCGAAAAGAGATATGTTATGTAAATCGAATATGATTTTTTACAAATTGGAACTTTGTGTCATGATATAGAATGTGTAAATACATAATGCCTTTAATGGTACATTAATGGAAATGTTTATGCTTATAAGGTACGATTAGTTGGATGTACATATATATATGTTCAATTTGAGGAAAGTGGAATAAAGATATAGTATCTTTTTCTTATGATTGTGACATATGAAATGGATTGTTTTTAAACTGTCAAGTCCTAGTCGTGGGTAAATAGTGTTGGTTTATACCCTACAGCCAATTGTGTTGGTTGTAGTTTAGTGACAATTATTAATAAAGGCATTCTTTATCTTTATGTATTAATTATATTTTATGTTTTAATACTAAAGATAAAATCCTTAGAACAATTACTGTGTGATTGAAATTATGATGAGATCATAATTATAAGATACAATTTGCACTTATGTATTATTCCTAAATGTTTCTAGTTGTAGTTTCACCAAGACGGGATATTGTTGAAATGGTAAAACTAGCACACATTAAGTTTCTATGGCAAAACTAGCACACATTATGTTTCTTTCTTATGAAGAAAGTAATTGATCTCATAAATTGAAGTGTAGAGATACTTAAACTAATGTGTGGGTGATTAGAGAATAAGTCACTGAACTGACTTGATAATGAGAATTCTGAATGGAATATTACTTATATGTCTATGGATTATCTCATAATGATGGTTGTATAATTGATCCTCAAGCTTAAGATTACTAAGGTATCTAATGTGGGAATTACTGTATTTTGATGCTACTTATGAATTGTCATAGGATAATTCAATCGGTAGTAATTAGATACAGTATGAACCATGTGTAGATAGCTAAGTAAGTCAATATAAGATTTGTCACTCTAAAGTAATTAGAGAGAATATTCTAGTGTTCTTGATTAGTAATAATTTATTGAATTCTCTGGCCAGAGTGAATTGACATTTGAAAAGGTGTTTTCAAATTTTAATTATAAATCAATTACTAATTAGCATGAACAAATATGATTGGATGATAATAGTAGATACTGTATCCATACTTTGTCCAATTATAATATTGAATGACGAAGGATTAAATTATACTTCATAGCCATTCATAGACAGGTTAAGTCAATTACTTTGACATTCCTAATATTTAGGTAATCATGACATATTGCTAGATGTCAATCATGATTTATGATTATGAATTGTTTTGTTGGAGAATTAAAGATAAATTAAAAGAATTTTTAATTTATCTAGTTGTAATTGCATATGAATTAGAATTATAATTTATAATCATTACCAATTTATTAGGAACCTAATAGGTCACACATCAAAGAGCAATTTATGAAAAAAAAAATCAATTTAATTAAGTTGGAATTACTTATAAAGTTTTAGAAACTTTGAGGATCAAATATGAGATATTTGATTTTATTAAAATTAAATTAATTATAATTATAATTAACGATATTTAATTTTAATAAAAGACTCTTATGATTTTTGTATTTAAAGGGAAGAGCTTTTTAGAAGCTAGCACTTTTTGTATTTTTCCTCTTAAATCAGTTGAGAATTACTCTTTGGATAGCATCAGAGGCTAGACATCTGAACAGCTCGTAATTGATCAATTGGAAAAGTTTTCAAAGTTTTTTTAACAGGAAAGCGAACAAGGTATGATTTCTAAATTGTTTTATATTTTATTCAAGTTTATTCAATTATCGGGATTCACTCGAAATTCATAAAAAAATTTTGTTTTCCACTACGCCCGTGATTCGATCATGGTCGAATTCCAACAGGAAATTCTTCCTATACAGAGATGGCTTAAACCAACGACTAATAGGGGGAAGATTAAACATTGATGAGAAGGCTGCGTACAATTGACGACCCTCTTCCGACTTTCGTAAGGTGGGAACCTTATGCATTGGGGTTTTACAAATAAATAAAAAACTTTGACAGGGCTCAGGCAAATCTCTTAAAATTGTTATCCAGAGCCAGGGCTTCGTAATTTTTGATAGAATCTCTTTTTTTTTGGTTGGGTATTGCTGGTAGAAATTGTAAGCTTTAGGGGAGGAACTAAAATCAGCGGCTTTAATGATGTAAGTGATGTAGTGATAATAATTTGAGCAATTTAGAGAAATAAAG
>JAOTJB010000006.1:18400029-18414418 GCA_027123815.1 Erythroxylum minutifolium | reverse complement strand
GGTGATGTGTTTTGTTTTCAGTTTAAGTAAACAAAATGTTTTGAAAAAGAAAAAGTGGGCCCAAATTAATGATCATTAATAAGAGTATTCAAAAAAATTTATACCGACTTTTAAATTGTTTAGTGATGTGGCACACCATACTCGCGGGGCACGGACTCGGGTATCACCATCGATATCGGGTTCGGATCCAGCGGGGGTGGGGTGTTACATTTTTCATTTTCCCATATCTGTTGTGAATACTGGGCTCATTCATACTATCCCTGATCAGTTGCGTAAAATGGAGGATACAGGGCTCATTTTACGTATTAAGCCATAGACTCATACCACAGATGTTTGAGCTTTAAGCTCCTTTTCACTGGCGACTCTGATTCAACTACCTTCATATTTCATGCATTCTTGGAATGAACTGCATTACACATATTCATTCATTATGTTCAGTCATTCACATTCACTTTCACTTTCCAATTCACATTCATCATCAGACTTTTAGTCTGGCATTCAACATATAAGTTGGGAACATATGTAGTCAATCACATTCACATTCAAGGTACACTTCCAATACAGTCGGAAATATTAAACTCCTCAGACAATCAATTGTCCAGAATTAGTACACATGGATCACATACTAATTCAATTCAAAATTAAACAAGCAATCAAGGTAAGACCATCTTGGGTTACCCACAATTGCTCCCTTTAGCTTATTGCCTTGAAGTCTCGATAATGTCTAGAAGTAGTCGCTCAACGTGCTCTTCTATATGCAATCATATACATTTTCACATTACTACATTACACATTCAGAATAATAAGCACATCTATAAATGTATCATGTATTATGCATGTTCAATGAAAAATTCTCGGGTATGTTTTTTTTTATACACTTTAGAAACAATTTACAACTCCTTCCAAGCATTTTTTACTCCAAAATACACTTTACTCACCTTAACCCTTTCATTCAACATCAACTAAATTCCAGGACCAAATTCATTGCATTAAACTCTTAAACCTCTACTCATTTAATTCAACATTGCCTACCTCATTCATAATGCATCAAACAATCTTATCACACATTAAACCAACTTTTCCTAGATTTTCTCAAGCAGATTTTGGGTCAGAATTGTATGGCCATCTTAATCTAGAAACTGACTTTTTGAGATAATAATTTCTTCAAATAAAATTTTTCTCTATTTCTTAAGTTCTCATCTAAATAAAAATTATTCAATTTAGTTCTTGATTCCATGAGTTATGCTCAAAATACCACAGATTGTGCACGTGTGAAATTTTGGCTAGTGCATGATTGAAGAATTACTGCACTCCAACTTATAAAACTCATATCTCTCAATTACGATATCCAAAAATTACAAAATTTATACCAATAGAAAGCTAAGAGAATAAGATACAACTTTTATGAAGAAAACTTTGTCTGATTCAGCTTACATCAATATAATTTATTTGATAAAAATAGGACACAATTTTTATCAAGGGTAGTGCTGCAGTCTATGCCAGAACTCAACTTCAACCTAAATTTCAAGACCTGTAAAGACATAATTAAAATTCAATTCCCACACAAAAATTGTAGCCATATCTCTCTATTTTAACTTAAATCAAAATCCATCCGATTTGGATATCTACAGATCAATATTATCAAAATACAGATGCATGTTTAACTTCATTTCATTTCTCTTCTAATTTGTCCTTTTAATTTCCCTCATTTCAACACATCACATTGCTCCCTTTCTTTATCTCTAAACTCATTTTTGTTTATCACTATAACAGCTTCCAAAAATTCTCATGAGTATACACTAAAAACATAACATGAACATATATCATCTCTTTATAAATTTCTACATTCTCTCTACAACATTATGTGATCATTCTAACTAAAAATCATCTCTCCAATAATTTATGAATTATCATTCACAATATACACAAAAAAAGACATCTATAAGCTCATTTCTTCACTCACGTTGCAACATATACTCATCACCATTATGATCATTTAACCTCTAGTTATCATCATATAAGTTGTTATTTAGCAAACCATGAAGAACAATGCTTTGTACTTACTTGTTTAACTTCAAGATCTTCAAGTCACAACTTAACCCTAACTTCCAAGCATCCTACGATCATCATCTTTCTTGTATGGGTTAAGCTAGTTGGGTTCTTTAGGTGACAAGAAGAAGAAGAAGACAAAGATCTTAAAGTGGTAGTGTAAGATTTGTCAAAAATCTCAACATGAAGAGAGTTGGGTTGAATTTCGTGAGATGGAGATATGAAAATGAAAAGATCTTGTAGTAGAAGAAGAAAATGGAGAGATAAGAGTATTTAGCAATGGTCTTTCAACAAGTGAGTTTCGTGTAGGTTAAAATAGTAAGACTAAAAAGCTTGGTAAGTGCCATGACAAGTGTCATGACACTTACCTCTTAATTAGTAATGCTAACCAAAATAATATCTTCTAATATTGTATCGCATATTAACTCCACTCTATTTATCTTTAATTTTTAATCCAATTGTCTCTCATTTTTCTATGGCCTTTGTTAATAAATCCTAAGGTCATGTGCCAATCATTTCCTCTATTATTTGGCACTTATTTCTACTACCATAATTCAATTGTCTTGTCACTTGGCATTTTTCCTAGTCCAAAAATACCCAAATTTTCAAATTGTCTCAAATTATCACCAAAAATTCTAAATCAATAATTGTACTCATCAAATCAATTTTCAAGACATAAAATCCACAATTCATACCAAAATCACTTTTATAAATCCATTATACCTGGAAAATGTCAAAGAATGCATGTATAATTATTTTAATGAATGTTAACATTATTCACGTATATAAGTGTGTCATATGATGCATGAAATGTACTTCTAAATTCTCAATAAACTCTCGTGAAAAGAATCCTAGGGTACTCTGATCATAGGATAATGGGATGTTAAATATGACCCTAGGAATCCTGAGGAATTGTGGTTTAGGTTGAGAGGAAGAGCTTATGAATTGAATGTAGAACTCATGTGAGATATGTGTGGATTCCCTGAATCCTCTATCATCAATAAACATGATGATTTTCATCCATCTCAATACTGCAATGAACTCAGTCGAATAAAGCACTTTCATGTCAAGAATGCTCATAACAACATAATACAGTCCCACAAACACTTGTAGCTGCACAAATTCATGTGTTAGCTAGTTTTTGATAAAACAGAAACCAACAAGTGTTCCTTTTTATGTTGTGGTGTATGGACGACAGCATTTTAGTGTGCACATCCACACATGTGCTAAATGTTATTTTGACAACTCCACGTAAGAGGAGCAACAATCTAGGAATGGGGTATGTAGTGTCGGCAATTGTTGAATATTATGGTGTGGAACGTAGTGGGTTAACTGTCCACTTGCCTGACTTCCTAAACCATCACCACTTATAGTGGGCTGAGATCCTTCATTCCTACAACATGGAACTTAGGGAAATCAGTGAAAAGACATATGTTAGGATTAGGGCAAGTTAGGCGAGTTTAAGATTAGCCCCACCACAATAGGCAGAAGAGTCTAGTAAGGAGTCTGAGGAAAAGGAAGAAGAGCATGGCTGGAAGGAAGTTCTAGATGAGATCTCCAAAACCAATAAGACACTTGCAAAAAACACTAGAATGATGAAGGAGATGGCCCGGACACAAAGATGTCAGAGCCGGGATATCCGTCGGATCCTTAAATATTTCGAGGCTTAGGGCTTTCAATTGTCGCCTCCGACACCATCACCACCTCCATCTCCATAGGATTTGTGTCTAACCCATTTATTTTTCTTTCTCAAATTAGTCTTCAGTTCTAATTTTTATGTTTATTTCTATTTTATTTTCTGTTTCCTTTAATTTTTGTCTTTTCTTTTTTTATGTGCTGTTTTCTCCCCTTTACATTGAAGACAATGTGTTGTTCAAGTGTGGGGAGGGATTATGCATTTTGATTTTGAATGTGATTTTGCATATTATATGATAGTCAATAGGTTGCATTGTGTGAATTGTTTGAATGTGTTAATGGCTTAGATGAAGTGAAGTTTATTTAATTTTAAACATAGTCTATTAGGTTGTGAATAATCATTAGCCCTCAAAATTAGTGAATTAGAGGTCTTTGGATAAATATACAGCTAAATTAGGATTTAGTGTAAATTTAACACCCTACAAGTTGTCACATTCATTCATAATTTAAGGCCTTTCAACTTAAACAGCTTAACGAGTACTTTTCACAGAAATAAGTAGCTAAAACAACAAGGTTCGTTAAAAAAAAGGTGTAATTTTGTTCAATAAATCACTATTTTACTGACCTTTAGGTTAAAATAGAGTTAGTAGCTAGTTAAAAATGTGATACAGCTGAGTAACTGGATCGAACATGCATCACAAATGTGTTCCTCCACGTCAAAAAGCTATAATGACGTTTCAACCAAGTAGTTTAATAAAAACAAGACTTAGTTGAGTAACCGAATCAACATTTATTACCAATGTTTGCCTCCACGTAAAAAGACTAAGTTTATCTTCACAAATTAAATATTTTAAAAATTTTATGTTTTCTTAATAAAAACCTACCTGACTTGTAATAAGCTTGACTTTTTATGAAAATATACTTAGGAACAGTTACAGAGTCTGAATGACCAAAGAATTATTAATGTGCACGTACAATTGAAAAGGGTAAAAAATTAACAATTAGACCTTAATTAATTTGTATATTTAGTTCAAAGCCCATAGACATATATTTTACATGTTAATGATTAGATATAAATTATATGACTGTGTTTAGGATTAAATTTATTTCATGAAGTTGAAGCCATTGCCTCATTATTGCATTGTGTGTTTTGTGATTGTTATGTGTTTATTGTTTTGTTTGCTTTTGGATAAGCAAACATTTAAGTGTGGGGATATTGATAGTTATGATTTGCATCATGTTTTAGGGTTTAATTTATTATATATTTAGTGTTAAGTTGAGTGTTTAGTGTGTATTTAGGTTTAATTGTGTTAGTTTATGTGTTTAATTGTTTTGTATAGGTTAGTATAAGTCTTTAAGCTTAAATGTTATGTTTTTAAGGTACCTTGATGTATTTGTTACTATTTTAGGGTCAACGGCAAAGAACGGAGAAGTTTCGGGCCAAAATCACGTGTGCCACAATCGTGACAGAAAGATGTGAGCCACTAGGATCCAAGCCACGTTCGTGACACTTTGGTCACGATCGTGACAGAAAGGCCAGAACTAGGCCACGATCGTGACAGAGAGGGTTAGACACTGGCCATGATTGTGGCCTACGTTAGGCAGACACGAAAATAGGTGAAAACGTCAAGTTTTGAGGAACTTTTTAGACCATTTCGACCCCAAATCAACCTTAGGGCTTTCAAGGTATTTAAGGAACATAAAGAATAGAAGAGGGGAGCTTTTTCCATTAGCCAAATTTTGAAAAGCCCAGAGAGCTTATCGAGGGATTTGAGTAAGGAATCGAAAGAAGAGAGACACGGAGAAGAAGCCTAGGCAAAGTACTTCCCAGAATAGGAGGTTTCCCGTTGTTGCTACATCCACTAATCCATTCCACTTGTATTTTTCGATTTTATTGATGTATAGAGTTAGAATAGTCATTGAGAATAGGTTTTATTGAATGTTGATTTATGCCTATACTCACCTTAGGGATTTTTATCTTTGAGATTAATGAAGTTTGATTTATTGTGTTCTTATTGAGTTATTGTGATTCAATTTCTGTTCTTAATAATTCAGTAATAAACTGAGAGGGCCAACTGATTGAAAATCATCAAATTGGGCTAATGAGAGTTAGGTAGTTTGATGGATTAAGAATTGAATCAAACTAGTAAAATTGTGTTACGAGAGATCGAGCATAGATTTCTGGTAGGTTATTGGACAATTTCAGAACTAATTTAGGTTTTGGGTTAACTAGGAATCGAGAGATTATGATTCCATAATCTAAATTAGGGTTTATAAATTAGGGTTAAAGACTATAACTCGAGAGAGAGTAATCCACCCTAGGACCATCTAGACCCGGTAATTCAGTGATTCTATAATCAATTAGATTTTCATTAAAGTCCGATTAAAACCCCCATTTTCTCAATTGGTAGTTCCTAGGTTGATTCTTAAATCGGTTATGCAATTTCTATCCTGTTTATAATTTCTGAATTTAATTCTTGAGATTGATTGCTTGATTGATTAATTTTCGGCATTAGTTTGTTATTTTGATTTATTACGAATTTGAGTCAAATCATAGATTTTAGGTTTAAATTACTCCTCCTTGTGGGATCGATACCTTAGGTACTACGTGAACGTCGTATGCTTGTGGTATTATCAAAGTTAAAAATATTAAAACTTAGCATACGTAAATCGTTGATCATCGACACCTTAGGTACTACGCTAACGAATCGTGCGCTTGCGAATTATCAATGTATTTATTAAAACTTACACACATCAAACACTCAATCAACGGCTATGGAACATTTGTCATTGTCCTGAGATGCATCTTATGGCCATGACTTATGCTAATCTTCATTCCTCTTGGTATTTTCTTATCTCATCTTGCTCTAATCCTCCTTATTCTTGCTTCATGAAGACAAGTTAGAAAACGACTCAAATATAGTGATTTCGACTCACTTTAGCTCTTTTGCTTTTGAATTGTACCTGAAAACAAGTATGAACTAAAGTGAATATCTTAAGCATTTTATATTATTAAACACTAAGTGTTATGGAATAAATGCATAATCAGTTAAGCACATATCACATATATCATCTCAACTTCTGAAATAAGACCTCAGGTCTACATTACAAACAACAACAAATAAATAATTCTGAAAATTTTACAATCCTAAAAATATTACAAGATCACACTTTTAAACCCTTTACAAAATAATTTAAACCATATATACAAGTAACTAAGCCAATTTCATGAAAACACATACATAGAAAAATAATACAAACGCAGTAACACCTGACGATATAACTAATTTTGCAGTGGGATCCTAGCTATTGTATCATATATATGCATATCTAGGGTAGTTTATTGAAAAACATAAAAAATAGGGGTGAACTAAATAAGCTCAATGAGTGTTAACTTTTCTATACAAACCATATTTTACTATTCAAACCTCCCTAAAACAAATTCATTTCATTTCGTATGATACAATACCAAGATAAAACATATATGCTTTCTAAAATCAAATTTCTTAATTTAATTTTAAAGTAAATTACAGCGACATCATTATTGTCATGAACTTTCTTAAACAACATAGCCTACCTCTAACTTCTTTGCCATATGTTACCCTTAGGTATAAATTCACGAAGCTAGTTTTGCATCGCTCACTCGTAATTGGTTAACCACTAATTACGAAGCTGGTTCTACATCGCTTACTCGTATTAGGTTAACTGCTAGATCTCGGTAGTTACAGAGCTAGTTTTGTATCGATTACTGACAACTAGTTAACTATTAGTTACGGAGCTAACTCTACATTGCTTACCCACACTAGGTTAACCACTATACACTGATAATTACAGAGCTAGTTTTGTATTGCTTGCCCGTAATTGGTTAACCACTAGTTACAGAATTTATTTTACATCGCTTACCCACACTAGGTTAATAGTTATACATCAGTAGTTACATAGTTGGTTCTGCATCATTTACCTGCAACTGGTTAACTACTAGTTATGGAGCTAATTCTACATCACTTATCTACACTAGGTTAATCGCTGTACACCAGTATAATCACATGTATAAAATCTAATGGTGTACCATAAGCTAAAACTTATTTCCTTTTTATCAATGAATAACATAATTTCAATGTAACTTCAAATCGTACGAAATTCAACTTTCAAACTTCAATTCATATATTGCTAAAACATAAACTTATACTAGTAGTACCCACTTGTAATGTATTAAAATTCATAATCATACAATTTAAAATCACATGTCATCAATTATTTTCTAAAGAAATTATTCATATAAAACAATTAAAATACACTCACAACTTGCTAATTTCCTTTTCACTACTTCGAAATCCTTCAATTGGCTTCGTTTTCGATCCAAAAACCTAATACAAATATATTCAACTCACTACACATTTTTCAACTAAATAAACCATAAACTATTTCAACTTCATTACTTACCATATAGACACTATATACTAATATTTTCCAAATAATAACATAACACCATTTAATAATTCCAATGCTATAAATACTCTTAATAACCATCCTTAATCACATTCACATGGTCATGCATCATAACCATACTTTTATACCTAAAATGCCTTTAAGGATAAACTAAACATATTTTACATTAAACTTTTCCAATTAAATCCCATTTGATTTCTAACACTTAACATTAATACCAATTCACTTCCATGACATCTTAAAACACACATTTAAGCCATAAAATCTCATTAACAAATTTTTACATAATCATGCACCCTTGGCCAAAATTCAACCAAAACCAATTCCAAATCAATTCTTTTTCATTTCTTTACTTCATTAGCATCAAAACCATATTATGAACATCATAAAACATCAAAATAACATTTTGGATCATATCACACTAAACCCCTAATCACCTAACCTTAACCAATTCTTTCAATCTTGATTTCTTAGTTTACTTTCTTAATTTCAACCCTCTACTCCATGGCAATTCAAAAACTTCCATTGATCCCACTCAAAAACCCAAGAAAACTAGTAGATTAAGCTAGGAAAGCTTACCAGTTTTTTCTTCAGTCTTTTGGGTAAATGGATAAACGCGTAGACTTGATCAAGATTTCTCAAAATCCTACTCTGAATCCATGAAAAACCAGCTGCCTCTTCTTCCTCTTCTCCTTAACCAATGTGTTGGGTTTTGATCTTGCATCACATGCATCAAAAATACAAAACAATAGTAGAAATATAAAACAAAACCTAAAAAGCCAAGAACTTTCAAGTGCCATTAGATGTAACTTTAACAAAACATGAACTTAAGATGTGTTCCTTATAATCTCCTTCGTTCTTCCTTGTCCTCACCTCTTCAAGTTGTCGTAAATCATAATGACCAAAGGAGGACATTTGTAATGATATCCACGTGAAGAGCGAAGCCTGAAACCTCTTAGGAAGAATGGCTAGAACACACACAAAGTGCTAGCTTTGTGATGTATTCTTTGAGAGAATGTTTGTAGAAAATGAGAGAAGATGATGAACACTTCACCAAAAAGTCTCTTATTTTCACACAACACTTGCACGAAAATTGATGTTTCTTACACCCTTTGTCCTTCCTCTAACCCCCAACATCATTAGTGAGTTAGTGCGAATTAAGTGACTTTTAATCCCACTTAATTTGGCATGAAACTTCCACCCCTTATTTGAAGGGTAATTTTTGTCATCTTGCTTATTAAAGGGTAATTTTTCATCTTAATTAATAAGAAAGATTCACATGTTTCATATGATTCATAATCAAATGACCCTAAACTACCATACTTGTGTAGCTTAGTCATGCATCTCTCATATCTTGGATCCCTGTCTAAAACCAGCTTACTAATTCTTCGCATCTTCAATGTATGTGACTCATTAGGTTCCTAGTTATGTTGGCCACTTGAATTAACACTTAATTCAAGCAAGTGATGAGTGGTATCTAGCAATACATCATGACCCCCAGTTGATCGAAAAGTTAGTAGTTTGACTATAAACCCTTCCATAGACAAAGTTCCCATGTAATTCATCGTTTCACCATCTATACCCACTTGGTTTAAAGTATGGTTAAAGTAACAACTTTGACTAGACTGACTATATCACATCTAGCCCAAATGATGTTAGTTCTTGTCCTCGAGGTTCATTACTCAATTGGATATGTTATTGAAGACTATCTTTATGAAATTTCCACTCTAGCTAGAGATTCCTGAGTAATGACCCCAATAAAAGGTCGTGGGTATCATCTCCTTCTATCAGGAGTGGTGAATCCTTTATTGGCTACTCAATTACCTTCAAATACCCCAAGTTGTACCCAATCACCACCCTATGAGCAAACTCTAAGAGGCAATGAGGAATAGAGTTAAAGTACCAGAATAGTATCTAAGATATCTTTAAGCACCTCATGTCTAAGGATATTTGCACCATTGCTATTATGAGACTATCATTGACACTATAATAGATTATCCATATGATTGTCTCATGGCAGGTCATCTAATGTACTTACTACTCTTAGAAAGCATCCATATGTTAACTCTAAACAACTCATGATTACAGCTTATGAGATCCATTGCTTGATCTAATCAAAGAGCATAACATGTGTTAGTCTGTCTGGATTAATAATGTCTTATCTTATTAATCCTATAACTAGAAATAATTTAGATACTAACATAATTATACATGATAGGAATCTTATTATCATGATCTCATCATGATTTCCTTCATGTTATGTAATGTTTCAAGGACTTCATGAATTCAATTTAAGATCATTATCAAATCATAAAGAACATGAATATCAAATTAACGAAAAAAAGCCTTTTTATTAATAAAAATATTTGTACAATAACTGCTAAAGGTGATTTCCTTTAGAGCACTACTCTAACACAACGTTTCTCCTTAGTCTCTCTTCTTTTTTCTTTATTTTTATTTTTGCTCTCTCATAGCTACTCTCACATTAACTCACCAAAAGAAGTAACTTATGTCTTAATTCATGATTTTTATTCTCTTTAATGCTTTATACGTGTCACTTTCCTATTAGTTATTTCTAATGACTCATCACACACGTGTCATTCTCTCATTGGTCATCTCTAACGACTCATCACATGCATGTCTTTTTCTCATTGATCATTAAGTGCGACTCATTAATCCATTAACACCATTTTATTAAAAAGACCAAATTGCCCTTTAATAAGTTTAATTCACCTACTAACTGAATTAAATTTTGAAAGTATTCCACAACCGTCTTATCATCAAATTGACCATGAATAATCTAATTAGCATCAATACTTATTGATTGAATGCTTTTAAAAATTTCCAATGGGTTTAAAATCATCAATATACATTATTTTCCAAAAAGGGCATTTTAGTCCAATAATTTTGAATTATCCAAATTCTATTCAAACAACCTCTATTTTGATCCGTTTCAGTTTCTAGGGACTCCAATCCTAATTCTAAAATTTTTCTTCATATTTTGAAATTGTCCATTAACATTTTTGATTGCCTGGAAGAATTTTTGGATTGAATCTAGAAATTACTGAATGTCATGGAAATCGTCTGGATTTCATTCAAAAGTGTCACCTAAATCACCAAAGCACATTTCAGGGCTTTTAAAGCTTGATCGGACTCATTCTGTAGCTTTTCAGAGTTTTCAAAAGTTTTCCACAAAATTTTGATCGAGTCCAAAACCATCTCCAATCTATCTATGCTATTATAAATTACTCCAGTATAGCATAAATAGAGCATCCTCTATTAAATGCATGTACAACATATTACACAACACCATAATCAAAATAGCATATTACATAAGGAACCCAAATTTGAAAACATGCACACCTAATTAAATAGACATAGTTTTTGGAATCAATAACTATTCCAAAACAATTAATTTTCCTAATCTTATGTGAACCATTGGGACATTGCCACCGCCTCCATTTTCATTTATGTTCTCTTGAAGATTCAAGGAAGTTTACAAAATGAAAAGTATATACAATCAAATGTCCATCTAATAGCTTCCTAACAGAAAATGAGATACATATAATAATGAAAGAGAGCTAATTCGGATAATACTAAAAACCTTAAAGAAGAAGATTAGCCATTGAAGGAAAAGGGCAATTAGACTTTGATAAGGAGATTTGTTGTCAATCAATATGTTCTTCATCAGGGAGAATTTTGCCACATCCATCCCATTGGAGCTCATTTTTGCCATCAGAAACTATTCTCCACGTCGACATTCTGTGATAAATTTACATAAATATTTTTATTATGAAAAGTCAACAGAAAACTTTGTATTTGAATGTTCCAACATTTTAACAATGTTAATTTTATGATCTATTTACTGAGACTACTTCATATGATAAGGTTAAGAATATTAATTGTGTATATACTATGTTTAAGGGATTCATAATTAAGTGTGATTTCCTTTAAAGTCACTATTCTGATACAAATTATTGGGTCCATCGAGCCCCTATCAAATATGGAGAGAGCTATTATGGTGGAATTCAAAACAAAATGAAGTACATAAAAATCTACTACAAAAGTTAAGTGCTTTAATAGACCTTTCATTAAATAATTGGCTAGCTTTCCTCAAACAAGTGTAGAAGGTGGAAAAAAACATCAACCCATACACAACTAACACAAAAACATAATCCGTCATCTTCCAAACACGAGCACAAACAAAACCATACACCATAAGTAGAACACAAAATCCTCATAAGCTCTAAAACATAGAAGAAAATAGGACATAATAAGAAGGGATCTTGAAAATAGAAAAGAATAACAGTACAAATATAGGACATGATGTTTCTTCGTTCGTGACAACCATAACACAAAAGAGAACCACAACAGAGGAGAAGATGCTTCTTCAACAATGAACCAAGAGGAAATGCAATAGCTAACACAAAAATGAAAAGAGCTTCGTTTTGCTGTTAATAAGTAATTGAAAATGACATCATTTGTTGTTAAATAAAGCAACATTGTTTTTATGAATTCAGAATAAATATACAATTTGACAAAAATTCATAAAACCGTCATGAAATAGTGACCCATTACAATTTGACTTGACCTTTTGCATTTGACAATTCTTGCAATTGTATAAGGGATCACCTCCAGCATCTTCTATCATGTATGTATGTATGTTCTAACCAAAGCTTAATGTGTGGTGAAATGATTGCTTATCATATACACAGCAAACCAGATTTGCTAGAGTTGTGATGGGATATAGAAAAGGTATCTGCAAAACATTAATTGGTTACCATGTATTTGGTGGATTTGACTTTTCAAACTCTCAATTTATGCCTCTCCATATCACATAGGTTACATATATAATAAAACTTTCAATTAAGTCCTTAAGCTTTCAAAATTTTCAATTGAATAAACAATCTTTTAAAACTTTAACTATACAATTCAAAATTTCAGTTATACTAGTAATTTACTAATTTGGCAAATGGAATCTTTATTTTTAATAATATGTAGGTGTCTAATTAAAAATTTTCTATACTCCAATCTAACCATAACCACTATTTTTCTAGTGGACATCTATATGTCATGAACAACAAAGATTATGTGAGTCAAATCAATAAATTACTAACAAAACTAATCATTACAATATAGTTGACTTTTAGCTAAATTTTATTTGGTGATGATTTTCAAATTTTGGCGTTGATTTTTATAACGTCGTCAAAAGCTAATCTTTTAAAGATGTTTTACAGAATATTCACTATATTTTTAAGATGTTTTATAGAATTTTCGCTAAATTCATGTCTTTGGCAATGATTTATTGGTAATAAGACAAGCCTTTTGTGATAATTTTGTCAATGGTCGCAAAAAGCAAGACATTTGGAGATGAATTTTTTAAATCGTCACCAAAGTTCAAACAACAAAATCAAATTTAATATTATTGACAATGATTATAAGGTTTAAAAATAAATTTAACTATCGAAATTGTCAAATAATTTCAATAATTTATGAAACTATAAACTCAAAATTAATTATTATTACATAGATTTATGCATTTTCATTTTTTTCTTTTAAATTATATGATTTAATAGTTTTTTTATAGTGTCACAAAATTTTCAAATTGTTTTAACATGAATTTTGCAATATAATGATTACATATGATTCATATAGAAAAAACAATAAATATTAAAATATGGTAAGTAATATAATATGCTGATATATGGTAAGTAATACAAGATTTTAATTAGAAGTTTAACAGTTCTTACATACAAGATAATAAATAAATTTTCATGCATATTCCATCCAAAAGGAAAAAAAATAATTATTTTTCTAGATTCCAAATGAAATACGACTTGGTAGAAAAGGTAAATGTAACATCCCCTCACCTAGTGTATAAGTGAACAGTGACATATGCATACATGCATATATGCACATGCATAGTATATAAGTGAATTTTGCACATGAATGTTGGTGCATGCATACATGACATTTTTCCCGGTTTTTGGATTGTGATTAAATGAGCTAAATAGGAAAAGTGTCTTAAGTGTTTGAGGATGGTAATTGGAGAGGTTTATTAGGAGTTTCCTAATTTTAGAAAATTATAGGAATTTTTCGGGAATTTTCTGGAATTGTTTCCGGACCCGGAAAATTGCTAAGTGACTGATAGGAGTCAATCAGTAGGAAATTTGTGGTCCAATGGCAATGAAAATTTAGGCATAAGCGTTTTGGAATATTTGGAGTGAGCCATTGGAAGTTGGAGTGAAATTGAAGT
>JAOTJB010000006.1:18367958-18381477 GCA_027123815.1 Erythroxylum minutifolium | reverse complement strand
GTAATTTCAATGACTTTGTAAGGATGGACATGATCTCTGTCTCGTTCCTTCTTTCTTCTGATGAGCTCTCAGATTCCGTGACACCATTGCCATATTCTTCTTTTGCTTCTTTTAAGGAGGAGAAGGAGGAGGATGGTTTCCAAGAATGGAAGAAAAAATAGTGAAAAAAAAGTTACGGACGAATTCAATTATGTGTTTTTGTTACAAACAAAACATCAAGTTTGACTCTGATATCACAAAGAAACAATTATGTTTATTTCTTACTTCACAACATTATAGATTGAAATTATTTATAGAGTTCAGATATTAAAAATTCAAACAATAGATCTATGGATTATGGAAGGATTGTGTTGTTGCTGTGCGGTGTGGATTGTGTCTTTGACATCTTTCATTCGGTGTCATTTTATTTGACATTCTCAACATAAAATAGATAAAAACATCAGTTGGTCATATGGTTTGAGTGGGTATAATTTGTGTTTCTTGCCGTAAACAAGAAATAATAATCCATGCA
Source organism: Erythroxylum minutifolium (assembly GCA_027123815.1). NCBI lineage: Eukaryota > Viridiplantae > Streptophyta > Magnoliopsida > Malpighiales > Erythroxylaceae > Erythroxylum > Erythroxylum minutifolium. The sequence continues at coordinate 18,380,966 of JAOTJB010000006.1, read as the reverse complement.
TCTCCTTTTAGGCCAACCAAATGATAAAACATTCTTCAGTCACTTAAGCAAGGAACGTCGTAGGTCTCGCGTTTCGCACCTTATGCCTTACAATTTTACCTAAAATGATTTGTTTCACTCAATAATTAGCTATGTTCCTAATTACATCTTAGTCGTCCATTTCTCCTAATTACATCCTAGCTGTCTATTTAGTGATGTAAAAGTTCTTTGGTTTTGTTTTCAAGAAACCAAAAAGTATTATAGCTTTTGAAACTATATTTATCCTCCCCTCTCTTTACAGCTCAACTGATCGTCTTTAGGCATACACATTTGAGGCCTATATCTGAAACGACAAGTCCAATCAGGATAGGATTTAACTATAAGAGGAAATAAAATCATAATCAGCTATCAGCGAGCTGCCTCAAAGAAAGATGGAGAAGCCCCAAGATGAATTCACATAACCACAATCATTAAACATCTTCTTACATACTTGACACCCTTTAGTTTTAACGAATTGACTGTTGGATTGTCTAGCCTATAAATAGTTATTTTTGCAAGCTATTACGTTGAGATCAGACAAACAAGTCTACCACAAATTCAATATGCAAAAAGAAAAATGTAAAGCATATACATTATTCATAATTGGGAATGAATTAAATAAAAGTTTATAATTGCTTTAAAATTTTATTGCGAATACAATCCTCACAGAGATAAAATTACATTTCTTAAACAATATCGACAAAGCCATTAGCCTTGCGAGCGAGGCATAAACTTGCAAGTTAAATTAGATTGATTAAGAAAAAGGTTATACAACGTTCTTGGTTTTCTTTCTCAAAGAAACAACACTTGGAGTTGTTGGGGTTTCAAATTTCTGCTACCAAACTTCTCTTAGTTTTCATTACCCTTGGAATCAATTACTTCTTCTTCTTTTGCCCTTCTCTCTGTTGTTCATTTATGGCCGACGCTTATTGGCGTTACGCCGAATCCCGACAGCCTCCACTACCGCAGTCCGTCGTTGGAAAACGCCCTCGCTCCGATTATGGTATTATTTTTGTTTTATTTTCTTTTTTTTGGACTTCAATTAAAAATGTTTCTTCTTTCTCATTTTTGCCTACACATACATGTTCTGGAAAGTTGCAGACGTAGGGTTTCCTTTTTCTCAAATTATTGAATTTGTCGAATTGCGTCGTGTTATCTCTTCCCTGTTCAATTTCTGTCATCTTTTTACCCTCTATGAGCGTTATCCCTCGCTATAAATGGGTCAGAATTTGCGTTGAAGGACATGTCTTGGTACTGATGAAGATGAGTTGAATATCTTTTATGCACGGAAAAGTCGATTATCTTCTTAAACCAGTTGGCGTAAAATGTTAACTCTTGAATTGTATTCATTCATGTACTTGAATCATCAAGACTTCAAATATTTTAATCACAAGGTACTGCAAGAATCTAAAGCTTTACTTTCTGTTGCTGTGCAGTCAGATTGCCTTGGCCATGTTCTTCCACTAAGTTTTGTGTTAGATGGATGACTTGCTCAAAAACTTGATCCCAATGTGGAAAAGATATGAAATTTCTTAAACGGAACCATGAAAACGCAATTTATTTGGCGCTAGTTTTTCTTTTGTACTTAGAGTTGACTAGTGGTTTAACACTTTTCGGTTCTTGTAATTTGCAAACTTTTACATGCATACTGCTGAAAATTGTTTCTCAAATGGCTCAGTGCAAGTTATATTGGTAATTATATACACTTGATTTTGTATCCAAGGGAATTGCAGTCTGGATTAGCCAACTATTATATTATTCCCTAAGTTCTTTTATGCAGTTGAACTTGAATCTTTTGATGTACTATGTTATGTTGTAGCATTGGAAATATGTTCCTCACCATAATGGTTTATTTTTCTTGGATCTTATAGACGTATCCAGCAGCAATGATCTATCTAATTACTACCCCCATGATGATGATAGAGTAATTCTTCGTGCTAATAGAGATTCAGATTCAATAGGAGCATCCTATGATCGTTACTTGCGCAGTGCGGTACTTAATTTATATCAGTGTATTTAAACTATGTTCCAAAATTTTCACTTGTGATACTAGTAGAACTTAAGTATCAATTGAATGCTGCAGACTATTCCACCTTATACTGTGGGACAGTCTACAAGGCCTGCAACTGGAGTACACAGCCGTCCTGTTGATGATTCCCGTCTCATGGGTATTGGGAGCATGGACCCAGGTCCTACCGTTAAAGACAGGATTTTGGGATTAGGAAATGGAAGGTCTGAGGTTTCTCTTCCTCCTGATGCCACAAGTACCCTCTTTGTGGAGGGTTTGCCTCCAGATTGCACTCGGCGGGAAGTTTCTCGTATCCTTACATTAGCAGTCAATTAATCCCAGCATTTCTTGAATTCGGTTTTTCTATTTTATTTCTTCACTTGATTACAGATATCTTTCGCCCATTTGTTGGCTACAAAGAAGTTAGACTAGTTAGTAAGGAATCAAGACGAGTAAGTTGTTTTGTTGGGTTCATTTAGTACCATTTTTTATTCTCAAATAATTTCAACCAAGCATATTTTATTGTTTTGATACTCACAAATTGACTTGCTGTTGAGCTGTGCAGCCTGGGGGAGATCCATTGATCTTATGTTTTGTTGACTTTTTAAGTCCAGCTCATGCTGCTACAGCCAAGGATGCCTTGCAAGGTAAGTTTCTGCTTGCATTGAATTTACATGCCTTCTTTAAGAAATCATCAACTTTTGCCTATATCAAGACTATTTGTCATCTCAGCCTTTCCTTTCCATCTTATTTATGGGTGATGGACCCTGCACTTCAATGTTTGGGTGTATCCCGCATTTCAGTGTTCAGATGCATTAGGTGAGGAAGAGCAATTGGTTTAGATAAGCTTGTTGACACTGAGCTGGCTATGAGATGTCTTAATAACTAAAGCACAAAAAGATAAATATTCAAGGATTAAAATAAGCAGAGGAAAACGGGTTCAAAACTGTTCCCACTCATTATTATTCGGTCGATTGATCTAGTTGCATTTTAACTACCTTGATTGCAGGTATGCATATACAGTTTTTGCTGCTTCATTTGGTCTTACTAGATCTTAAATTGCACTGTTCCTTGCCTTGCCTAAACATTTTGATATTTATCTGTTTCCTGCAGTGTTTTGTTTTGATCTGAGGAACCAATGATTCTATATCACTGCTAAGATTTTTGGTCTCGCCTTTTATCTGCCTCATCTGTCTTCTAAGGTTCTCCATAGCTAATATTTGGAAATAGTATGTTTACTATGTGCATTTGGTGGCAGCAAACCCTATCTGGCTAGGCTGACCCATGAGGCTTGCTACTCTCTTGATCTAGACCTACTTTACAGTACATTTTAGATTTTGGTAAAAGGAGTACTGGACCTTCATTTCTCCAATCTTTTTTAATGGATAACACTTTCTTTGGTGTATTTTGAGTTTATGTTCTTGAGGTTAACGATTTTGCCATCCTATGTGATCTATCTTCTAATTCCATAATCAGACGTTTAAAAGCGTGGCCAGTTGTGCAGCGTAAAATCGTCGCGCTCAATTTTGCAGGTTATAATTTTGATGAGCATGACCGCGATTCTGTCCATTTAAGACTGCAATTTGCTCGCTATCCTGGTGCAAGGTCAGGTGGCGGGCATCGTGGGAAGCGTTGATTAATGCAAACTTCACAGGTGGTGATGCCTTCTTCATTATACGCTTGACCTTTTTAATTCTCTGCCATCAGGGTCCATTTAAGAAAACTTTACTGTAGAACGATGGAATCAACCTAAATCGTTGAACGGCCATTCTCTGTAGGATTCCTGCGAACTGGAGAGGTTATGATAATAAGGGACAATACAACAGCTTTGCGGTGGCAACGATTATGCAAATATTGAAGTTTGTGAACCCCTTAGGATGAAACCGAAAACCATGGGAAATATGGATTATTCATAATCACAGGGCAGTTTATAAAATCTAGGAGATAAAGCTTTACTGTTAAGCGCATGTTATTTGCGATTAAGTTATTTATCTTAACTTCAAGTGAAGTACTAGTTTAGCATGGACAAGAGTTTGTATGTTTGTCTTTATGCATTGCGTTTAGGAGTCATCGCACTTACATTCAAGCAGTAGCTTGCAATCATCAAGTGCAGGTGTAAATGCCTTCACTGCCATGTTTAGCCCATATCAGAAAAACTTAAAAGAAAAATAACTGTTTTCATGAAACAAAAAAATCATGTTGCCATGTTCCATTTGTTGGCTTTGTTTTAATCTTGGACATTATAGTCGTTTAAATTTCTCATTTATCAAGAATATCCTTAGATCCTTGGGACAAGAAGTTGATTTCAGGCACCCATAAGTTGGTGAATTCCTTTGGGCATGTGATACTGAGTCCTGGAAGCATAAATCATACGTTTGGACCACTATGGTGTTATTTTTTAAACTTAGCTAGTTCAGTATTAGATGCAAATTAGGTAGGTTGAGTAATATTATATAGTTAAGAAACAGATCTAACAATAACCTAAAGTAACGTATAGAAGCTAGAAGACTAGAACAATTATGTTATAGTGCAATGGATAGTATGACAATCTTTGAAGACTTGAATAGTTCTCTTGCCATTTGCATGTTGATAATGAATTTTCTTATGTTTTGTTATTTTGATTGAGCTTGCCTCTTGACTGCCTCAGATATTGCATCTACATGTTACATATGGTAAAGATTGATCTTCTGAGATACTTCTCTAATATTTATGCTCTTGAAGACTACAATAGAAGTATTTGGATCATATGAGTTCAACAATTTTAGTTGTCGCACGTTGTAATCGAAAGAGAGAGGAAAACAAACGATACACAGATCACTTATTCCTGATTGTGAGTTATACTCTACCCACCTGGGTGCTCGGTCGTGCAGCTAAAACATTAGAGCACCATAGGCGTGAACTCTTTTGCTACTATTGGTTGCCAAAAGATCTATATACCAACCCTAAAGATCTGGCAATTTATCTTCATGAGAGCTTAATGTATGAACCGAATTTTAGCATTTGATTGATACAATGGGGCATGTGTGCAGTGTCCTTTCAATTTTTTTTTTTTTTTACAATGACAAATGTGGCGACGTACTGACTGAGGAAGTTAATGTACATGGAGGTGTGATGCCTTGGGAATAGCTCTTTTTAGATAATTATTTGGGATTAACAAGGCAACCATTTTATTGGGCATGAGACCCTGAACGTATTTTATTTATGTTTAGGATATTTTAAGTTAAACACTAGCGAGTTGCAATAGTAAAACTAAGATGTTTTAAACTATTTCCTCCTAATTTTCTGTGCGAGAGAGTACTTCCTAATACAAATTAGGGAGTGATGGGCAAGACCTAAAGTTGGAGTGGCAAGTGGCAATAGTTTACCTATCATGCGCACGAGGGATTTATGTTTTAAACCTAGTACATTTACAATTGGTAAGTCCGCTATTTCAAAGGTTCAAAGCGAGAGAAAGTATGCGAGATTCTATTGCTGCTTTTATTTTGGTGTAAATTATTCAACATACGAATCAAAACTATTTATTTAATTTGTTTGGGATACTTAGTGATAGGGTGCTGTTTATCGTCAAGTAATTTTGTTTGTTTGATTTTTTTTTTTTGGACGTATTGTTTGTTTGATTTAAACTTTGAGTGCCATTAGGCATTGAAATAGGAGAAAAGTTTGAACCAGACAAACCAGCACAAAAACCCTTTCCCGAAAAGACAGAATATTATGATGAGATTAAAGAAAAGACAGGTGTCATATAAAGGCAGATTGAAGGTTATCTCATCTTTTTTTCAATTTTGCTTTCTTTCCCCAATTGATGGAAATTTGTCTGCTTATTTACTCTCTAGAATCCAAATATGTTGATCATTTCAAAACTAGATTGAAGTGCATGTCAAAACCCAACTTGAGGCTTGATGCATATTTTTGTCCTAAACAATTAATGTTTTTCAGAAGATTTATCAATAATTGCTCTCATAAATCAACTGCATATAGACCTTGTGGCCGTACACATCTGCTTAATAAAGTTCAAGATTTTTGTTTCTGGAATGTGAAAACTTGACCAACCTTACAAGTTGCCGTATGACTTCTTCGTTATACATGAATTTAGTATTCGTCATACATTTTTGCAATTTATGTTATTTTAATTGACATTTACTGTTATTGGGGTTAGACATCCAAGATTTGGAAAAATTACTAGTTGCAGCCTGCCTGAGCTCTATCGATCTCAACGTTTTGTAGCTCTATGTTCAAGTTACAAAGAATGAGATAAGACAATGCTAAATAAACGTCTGAAAGTTGGTGAAGAGGATGCAGGACGTATGCGAAACGTTCTCCGATTATACTTGAATTTTTGTACTGCAAAATGATCTGTCACGTTTGTAGTTTCGGTGCTAACTGATGCAATCTGTCACATGCTACATTTGATGTTGATTCCATATTTCCATTTGTTTGCTTCATGGCAGCCGTCAGCGAATTAAACTGGTTAATGCATGTTGCTGGTGTCTTCCTCTTGTTTGTGAAAAATAACCTTTTTCTTTCCTGATATGTCTGTTTATTTGTTGAATATTCCTAATTCGTCAGATGTGCCTCACCTCAAACAATAAGTTTTTGGTACAAAATAATAAGAAATGCAATGACATGCTGGTTACATCTTACAATTGATTCTTTCATTTGGTTGCCAGCTAAAATTATGCTGTCATATAATTTCCATCAAACACATTCATTTAAAGAATTTAATTTGGATTATGTCATTGATTTAAATTAAATATAGGTTAAATATCTGATTTTTCATTTATATATTATTGTACTTGATATGAAAATTGTGGAATATAAAAGCTTACCCAAGACTTTTCTTGACTCACCACTTGATCTTCAAACAAGAAGAAGATTTGAACAAGAAGAGAGGAACAAAGTTTGTTTTAAGAGATTTGTAACTCAACCCTCAAGAATATGTGTAACTCAATTCAAGTAAATTATGAATTGGACTACACAAGATTAGAAGAAAAGCAACAAATAAAGACGCCACTATTTGATGAAACAAAATTAGTTAGATAAGTGTCATACAATGCATGAAATTTGTGCAATGCATTCTAGTTATACAACTCTCGAACCAAACATTTGTCAAGGAGTTCATCAACTTGTTATTACAGTTCTTTTGTCCCCTCAAGATTGGCTCAATACGCTAGTAGGTTAGGAATGTTCAAACCAAGTAGGAAATTGATTTAGTGTTTGACTCCTCGAAGGGGTGGAAGCCCCTTTGGCATCTCCTTAAAGAAGACATCTTTATAATCCTGTAAAATAATTTAAACCCATTGTTTGTTAGTAGCAAATTAGTTTTCTTTATAAATCATAAAGACAAAAGACGTATGACAGAAATAGCCCTATCTACATCTCTCACACTCTCATAAAAACTGCCTTTTTTCTCACTAGCTTTTGGCTTTTCTCTCCCCTAACTTGACTTTGGTGGCTCACCTTATCTTTTCTCCATCTCTTCTCTTAATTTGATTTGTGAACCTACGACCTCTTTAAGGGAAAGGGTTTTCAAAGTACATGTCCTACCATCCATTACAAAAGAGTACTTGTTAGTATATCAATCTTCATTCGTGCATCTATAAGACTCCCATGGACGCGCAACAATATGTGACATGCACTCATAAGTATAACATCACAAAGCACATTATCTTGATACTTGCCAATAGACAAATGAATAAGTGCTTGGCATTTTTCCTTTACCTCACCTCTATCATCTAACCATTGCAACTTGTACGGATGAGGACGCCTAGTAAGTATTGATAACCTAGTAATAAGATGTTTACTAACACAATTAGTACAACTACCTCCATCAATAATCACAAGGCATACCTTATTCTTAATTAAACATCTTGTATGGAAGATGTTAGTACGTTGTTCATCATTTGGCTAAGGTGAAATTTGTGTATTCAAGGCTTGGACTACCACCAATGCTTCATTAGACCCCTCATCCTCGAATTCATCAATAAAGTTGTCCCACTCAACACCTTATTCCTTGTTGGTTTGAGTTAATTCAGGCATATCATCACACTCATGATCACTAATGGAAGTCCCATCCTCCTCCAACATATACACCTTTTAGTTAGGACATTGTGATGATATATGACCCTTACCTAAACACTTAAAGCATGTGATAGGTTTCGGTTTTGACCTAAGTTTTAAGAACTAACCTTAAACTCAAAAGGTTTAAAGGATTTGTTTTTATTGGCAATGGTGTTGGGCAAGTTTCTCTTAACCCCATTGTTTCCCCCATTTACTTTGTTGCCAATGTACATTGTTAGGTCGAGCCTTTACATTAAAAGAAAAAGTAGAAGCATTCTCCTTCATATGTCTCTTAGTAGTCATGGCTTTCTCTAACAAATCATCCATGTCAATATACCCTTGTATCTCAACTCTCTAGCGAATTAGTTGATTTAACCCTTCAAGAAAACAGGCTAAAGCAGTCGATTCATCCTCTTTAATGCCATCTTTGATTTTCAATGCCTCCAACTCTTGAAAATATTCAAATACAATGCGGTTGTCTTGCTTTAGTTCTTATACCCTGTTATACAATTCATAAAAATAGGCATTTGGAGTATACTTCTTCCTTATTATGTCGGTGAGTTCACAGCAAGACAAAATAGAGGGTCCCTCATTTCTTCTACGTTAATGCATAAGCTTACTCCACCAAATGGTGACATAATTTTGGAATTTAGCGGCAGCTACCTTAACTTTCTTTTCTTTAGAAAAATTATGGACGTCAAAAATCCTTTCTAGTTTCAATTCCCAATCTAAGTAAGCTTTAGGATAAAATTTGCCATGAAATTCAAGAATTTTCAACTTAATAAATCTCAAATTACCATCAACATTTTTACCTTGTCCATAAGTGTGGTTGGAAGTTCCAATTTCTTCCTTGGTTTCTTCTTAATATTGATTGCTCATAGAAGCTTTGGTTGCACTCACGTTATTCATGTACTCTTTAATATTTTTAATCTCAGCTCTTAAATTTGTCATTTGTTTTACCAATGCCATCAACAAGTCATTGTTGTTGGGCTCCATGGCATCCCTTTTGGCTTGGGCTAATTTAACAATCTCAAGTTCGGCCTATCTCCTATTTGTTGCTTCGTCAGATATAATACCTGCAAAATGAAAATCTCACACCCTTTTTCGTTTATTTTCGAATGACCTCCCTTGTGTATAACTTAGACTGACTCTCAACCCAAGTGTTTCACTCTTTAATAGACTTTTACAACCAGATTTAAAATAAAACTTAGCCTTTACCCTTCCTTCCTTATTATCTTCTTAAGTGCAACGAATAATAAATGTTAATTCTTAAGAAACGTAGTACAAAGAAAACAAGTTAAGACGTCAAAGAACAAGAATGGCTCAAGTATAATTTCCAACGATAATCTACAACAAGAAAATAGATTAGAATATGTCACAAATTGGCACAATTTCAGGTAGGCCTATTTTGGTAATTTTAAGAGTAAAAATATGCAATATGGGTGTTAATCAAAATATCTCATCGAGTACTATCAAATTGATGTATAGCATGTTCTCAAATTCCTCGCGGTTAAAAAGATATGACAATTTTAAGAGACAACACCTAAAAAGGAAACAATTCCTATTGCAAATAGGATTGATTAAAAGTAGCCAATTTTACCAATATTGATGTTCCTGCCAATATGGAAACAATAGAAATAGGCAAGTAAGACTTCTTTCCTTGCAAGTTAAGGACCTTCCAAATCAGTAATGCCTTTCACAATTAGGAAACTTAGTTTTCAAAAACAACTTACTTCACAAAAGGAAACTTTCCAAGAGCGCAATTTTTCTTTTTTTCCTTTATTTTCTTTTTTAAAGCAAAGGTGGTCGAAGCTACCTAAAGAAAATTGCCACAAAATTACATTTGGACAAAAAGTTGGAAATGCCTAGAGACGAAATTCTTGACACAAAAGAAATCAACCGAAAAATAATTTAAGATTGATTAAGAACTCTAAGAATGCAAATTCAAAAAGCACAAATTTATTCACATAACATGAATCATGATAACATAGACTTTGATATCAAGTTGATATGAAAATTAAGGAATATAAAAGCTTACCCAAGATTTTTCTTCATTCACCACTTGATCTTCAACCAAGAAGAAGATTTGAACAAGAAGAGAAGAACAAAGTTTGTTTTAAGAGATTTGTAACCCGACTCTCAAGAACATGCATAACCCAATTCAAGCAAATTATGAATTGAACAACACAAGATTGAAAGAAGAACAACAAATAAAGATGCCACTAATTGATAAAACAAAATCAATTAGATAAGTCACACACAAAGCATGAAAATCATGCAATACATTCTAATTATTCAACAAGAATAATAATAAGGAAAACCTCATAAAATTGTGTTCCTTAGTGATAATCGAACCTCCCTATATATGAAAATTAAGGAAAAGGAATTACCTTAAACCTATAATTACTTGATCTACTAGAAAACTAACTTTTAGGAAACAAGAGACATTATAGGAATTGGTCAAGGAAACCTACTAATCTTAAATTACTTAACCTAGTAAGAAACTAACTTTTAGAAAACAAGAGACTATAGGATTTGGTCAATTGTTTCTTACAAAGAATGAAATCTACTAATAGTAAAATTCACCCATGGGCTTTATTTGTCAAGTTAGGTTGGCTCAATTTCTCCAAAACTTATTAAGTGAACTTGCTTGGAATCCTTAATTGAAGCAACATAGACTTGGCCTTGAGAATGACTTCTTTAATTAAATTATTCAAAGCTCCTTGCATCATTTTAGTCCTAGCCCTTGTTATAGGCCCAACAATACCCATAAGTGGATCTCTTTTGAAAGTTAACGGTAGAATTTGAGTTGAAGACCTCAAACTCTTACTCGAACACTCGAACTATCGACCTCAACTTGAGCTGCCACATCACTAGCCCTTTGATCCATATCAATACTGCTCTTTAATTATTAGATAATTCTTTTTATTGTATTTTTGTTAATTTTTTATTTTTAATTCAAAATGAAGTATTATTAAATTTCTTAAATTTTAATATAACAACATCTTAAAATTATAAATAGATCAAAAGTTAACTAAATATGATGGATGGAATTATAAATACACTACAAGAATAATATAGAATCTACGACATTTTAAAAACATCGCAGATTGCCAAAAAACGTCGCAGAATCAAATTTGCGACGTTTTAAAAACGTCACTAAAAACTTCGTAGATTGTGGTGTTTTCTGCGACATTTTACGTAAAACGTCGCAGAATATGTATAAATTCTGCTACATTTACAGAAACGTCACTAAAAGTGTTTACTTTTAATGTCGTTAGGAGAAAATGTCGTGGAATCATCAAGATTCTGCGATGTTTAAGAAATGTCGCGGAATCCATAATATTCCGTGACGTTTTCATAAACGTCACGAAAAGGATGATTCTGCGATGTTTTATGTAAAGTTAAGGAAAGCCTCATTCCGCAACATTTTAGACAACGTCGCGGAATCTTTAAGATTTGGCATCGTTGGTAAAAACGTTGCGGAAAGCTACATTTTGCGACGTTATAAAACGTCGCTAATTGTTTGTTTCTATGACGTTTAGAAAAATATTAATTTAATTTAATAACGTCGCAAATGGTAGTCTTGTATTTAATTTTTTACCCCAAAATAAATTTAATTTAACAATTTTTCAATTTAAATATTAGTTTTAAATCTTATATATTTAATAATTAATCAATATTATTTAATATTGAATTTTATTTATTTAATAATTCTTAAATTTTTTAGTTTATCATTAATTTGAATAATTATTTATGTATCACAAGAATTTCATAAATGAAGACAATTTACTATTTAATTGCAATTTCCAAACATGTCATAATACATTAATTAATATAAAAAGTTTGTCTTAATTTAATAAGATATCAATATGAGTACATATATCTAATCTAAACGAATATTATGTGTAGAACATAAAAGTTCCAAAAGATTTTGTTGTTGTTCAAATTCCATTCTTTGTTGCTCGACTTTGGTAGTGAATCGATCCTGCATTTGTTCAACTTTCTTAGTCAATTCATCAACTTGAGATTGTAACTCCTGATTACAAGGTGTTGTATAGAGTTGGTTGGTCGTCCTTCAATGGGGGAGATCTCTATCTCCAATCTCTTACCTATCACCTTATTAATCTTTACCAATCTGTGTCCTTTTATGATACCCATTGTCTTTTTCAGATTAATCAAGGATCTTAAAATATAGCAAGGAATATTTTACAATAAACAAATAATATACTCTTAATTGGTTAGATAAATAAAATTATTAAACTTGTATGTTTAACCAATGTGATGTGAAAGAACATACCTGAAGTGCTTGCAGAGGTAGCACTAATACTGTGAAAAGGGCTCGTGTCATTTACTGGTGGCTGATTAGAAGCTGGAGGAATCTCTTGAGAACTTGACGGAGGCATCTTTTGAGAACTTAATGGAGAACTAATATTGCGTCGCATTCTCAAAATTTGTAGATTCTTATCTCTAGGATGAGTAATAGGCGCAGGTGTGACATCTCTTAGTGTTGGAGTAACATCACAAGGTGCTGGTGTGTGATCTTCTAGCTGTGTACGAGCAGATGGCTTATCCGCTAAACTTCCAAGAAGCTGACGGTACCACGACTACAGTTATGTAGGCACTAAGCTGCTTGGTGTAGCCTTATTCTTCTTCTTGGGTAGACCAGGTCCTATGTCAATCACCTGCATTCAATTCGACATTAGCAACTACACTAGCAAATAGGTCTCATTAGCTACTATCCTGAATAACAAATAGGTCATATGGAAATAGAAGTAGAAATAATAGCAACTACACTAGAAAATATGTCTCATTAGCTACTATCCTGAATAACAGATGTTTTCCATCAATCAGATGTCTTAGCAAAAAGAAAAGAGGGAATATTGACCAAAGCATATATGTTTATGGTCCATACAATGGGAAAA
>JAOTJB010000006.1:18308784-18321917 GCA_027123815.1 Erythroxylum minutifolium | reverse complement strand
TATTTAGCCTGTTGAAGGTCCCTAGCGACCGTGCCAATTTGCTATTTTACTCAACTGGTTGTTTTTCAACCGAAGGTGCCTGGCGACCCTGCTAACTAGTTATTTTCCCCACCGAAGGTGCCTAGTGATCATGCCAATGTATGGTTTTCCCCACCAAAGGTGCTTAGCGAACATGTTAGGGGGCAGTTTTTCCCACCAATAGTGTGCCAACGAGTTGTGTTTCCAACCGAAGGAATGCCAATGGGATATGTTTCCCGCCGAAGGTGTGCCAACGGGCTGTTTTGCCAACTGAAGGTGTGCCAAAGGGTTGTTTTTTCCACTAAAGGTGCCCAATGAACTGTTTTACCTACTGAAGGTACCTAGCGATCATGCCAATGGGCTATTTTGCCCCCAGAAGGTCCCTAGCGATCATGCCAATGTGTTGTTTTTCTTACTAAAGGTGCCTAGCGACTGTGCCAACGAGCTTTTTTGCCCACCAAAGTTATGGAAATGGGCTGTTTTTCCCACTAAAGGTGCTTAGGAAACATGCCAACGGGCTTTTTTACCTTCCAAAGGTGTTCTAAAGGGCTATTTTTCCCACTGAAGGTGCCTAGCAGGCTGCGTTGCCCACCAAAGGTGTCCCAAAGATGGCTTCTAGCGATGCTGGCAACGTGCTATTTTCCCCACCGAAGATGTGCCAATGGGCTATGTTTCCTATCGATTCTACCAAAGGGGTTGTTTTTTCCACCGAAGGTGCCAAGTAACTGTGCCAACAGGCTGTTTTGTCCATCGAAGGTGTGGCAACAAGCTATGTTTCCCACCAAAGGTGCCTGAAAACTATGTCAATAGATTGTTTTGGCCACTAAAGGTATGCCAACGGGCTGTGTTTCCCACTGAAGGTGCCCATTGGGCAGTTTTTTCCCGCTAAAGGTGTCGACCGACCATGCCAACGGGCTATTTTTCCCACCAAAGGAGTGCCAACAGGTTGTTTTTCCCAACAAAGGTGCCCAACAAATTATGTTTCCCACCGAAGGAGCCTAATGACTGTGGCAACCGATTGTTTTGCCCATCGAATGTGTGCCAACTGGCTGTTTGTCCCACCAAAGGTGCCTAGTGTTTGCGCCACCGAACTATTTTGCCTACCAAAGATGCCTGGCGATTGTGCCAATGGGCTGTGTTTTTCCCACTGAAAGTGTACCAATCGGCTATTTTTCACACTGAAGATGCCTAGCGAATATCCCAACAGGTTATTTAGCCCATTGAAGGTCGTTAATGACGGTGCCAACATGTTATTTTGCTTAACAGGCTGTTTCTCTCATCGAAGGTGCCTGGGAACCTGCTAACGGGCTATTTTACCCACTGAAGGTGCCTAGTGACCATGCCAATGTATTGTGTTTCCCATCGAAGGTGCTTAACGAACATGTCAATAGGTTGATTTCCCACCGGAGGTATGCCAACAAGTTCTGTTTTCCAATGAAGCTATGCCGAAAAGTTATTTTGCCAACCGAAGGTATGCCAATGGGTAGTTTTTTCCACTAAAGGTGCCCAATGAACTATTTTGACCACCTAAGGTACCTAGCAAATGTTCCAACTGGCTGTTTTGCCCACCAAAGGTGCCTAAAGACCATACCAATGGAATATTTTCCCCACCGAAGGTGTCTTGCGACTGTATGACTGTGGTGTTTTTCCCACCAATGGTGTCCCAACGGGCTGTTTTTCCCACCGAAGGTGCCTAGGTAACATCCCAATGGACTATTTAGCCTACTAAAGGTCGCTAGCGATTGCGCCAACATGCTATTTTACTCAACAGGATGTTTTTCCCACTGAAGGTGCATGACGACCCTGCGAATGGGTTATTTGGCCCGTCGAAAGTGGTTAGGGACCATGCAATGTGTTGTTATTCCCACCGAAGGTGCTTAGCGAATGTGTCAGCGGGCTGTGTTTACCACCAGAGCTGTGTCAATGGACTGTGTTTCCCACCAAAGGTGTGTCAACGGGCTATGTTTCCTACTGAATGTGGGCCAATGGGATATTTTGCTGACTGAAGGTGTGCCAATGGGTTGTTTTTTTCGACTAAAGGTGCCCAATGAATCATTTTACCCACCGAAGGTGCCTAGCGACCATGCCAATTGGCTATTTTACCCACCAAAGTTGCCTAGTGACCATGCCAATGGGTTATTTTACCAAACGAAGGTACCTAGTGACCGTGTCAATGGGCTATTTTGCCCACCTAAGGTGCCTAGCGATCATGCCAACATGTTGTTTTTCTCACCTAAGGTGTCTAACGATCGTGCCAACGGGCTATTTTGCCCACCAAAGCTGTTCAAACAGGCTATTTTTCCCACTAAAGGTACCTTGCGAACGTGCCAAAGGGTTGTTTTGCCTACTGAAGGTGTTCCAAAGGGCTATTTTTCCCAATGAAGGTGCCCAACAAGCTGTGTTGCCCACCAAAGGTGTGGCAACGAGTTATTTTCCCACAGAAGGTACGTAGCGAATGTGCCAACGGGCCATTTTTCCCATTGAAGGCACCTAGCGACCGTCCTAACATGCTATTTTTCCCACCAAAGGCGTTCCAACGGGCTATATTTCCTACTGATGCTACCGGATAGGTTGTTTTTTCCACAGAAGGTGTCTAGTGACCATGACAACAAGCTAGTTTGTCCATCAAAGGTGTGGCAACGGGCTATGTTTCCCACTGATGGTGCTTGAAGACCGTGCCAACAAGTTGTTTTATCCATCAAAGGTGTGCCAACGGGCTATGTTTCGCACCGAAGGTGCCCAATGGGCAGTTTTTTCCTACTAAAGATGCCTAGTGATGGTGCCAACGAGCAGTTTTACCCACCAAAGAAATACTAACAGGCTATTTTTCCCAGCAAAGGTGCCTAATGAACTGTTTTTCCCACCGAAGGTGCCTAGCGACCATGCCAACCGGTTGTTTTGTCGATGGAATGTATGCTAACTGACTGTTTATCCCACTGAAGGTGCCTAGTGACCATGCCAAATGGTTGTTTTGTCTACCAAATATATGCCTACTGGCTATTTATCCCACCAAAGGTGCCTAGAGACCGTGCCAACCAGTTGTTTTCCCCACTGAATGTGTGCCTACTGACTGTTTATCCCACCGGAGATGCCTAGTGTTCGCACCAACGAACTGTTTTGCCCACTGAAGATGCCTAGTGACCGTGTCAATGGGTTGTGTTTTTCCACCGAAGGTGTGCCAATGGGCTGTTTTACCCACCGAAGGTGCCTATCGAATATCCCAACAGGCTATTTAGCCCATTGAAGTTCTTTAGCAACCGTGCCAACATGTTATTTTCCTCAACGGGCTATTTTTCCCACCACAGGTGCCTAGCAACCTTGTTAACAGGCTATTTTGCCCACTGAAGGTGCCTAACGACCATGCCAATGTGTTATTTTTCCCACCGAAGGTGCTTAAAGAACATGTCAACAGTTGTTTTACCGACCAGAGGTGTGCCAACTAGTTTTGTATCCCACCGAAGTTGTGCCAACTGGCTATTTGGCCAACCAAAGGTATGCCAATGGGTTGTTTTTTCCACTAACGTGCCTAATGAACTGTTTTAACCACCAAAGGTGGCTAGCAAACGCTCCAACAGGCTATTTTGGCCACCAAAGGTGCCTAGCGACCATACGAACAAACTATTTTACCCACCGAAGGTGTCCTGCAACTGTACAACCGTGGTGTTTTTCCCACCAAAGGTGCCTAGGGAACATCGTAATGGGCTATCTATCCTATTGAAGGACCCTAGTGATTGTGCCAACGTGTTATTTTGCTCAACGAGATGCTTTTCCCACCAAAAGTGCCTAGCGACCCTACTAACAGGCTAGTTGGCCCACCAAAGGTGCCTAGCGACCATGCAATGTGTTGTTTTTCCCACTGAAGGTGCTTAGAGAACATGTCAGCGGGCTATTTTCCCCACAAAAGGTGTTCCAACGGGTTGTGTTTCCCACCAGAGGTGAGCCAATGGGCTGTATTTCCCACTGAAAGTGTGCCAATGGGTTGTTTCGCTGATTGAAGGTGTGCTAATGGGCTATTTTTTCCATTAAAGGTGCCTAATAAACCATTTTGCCCACCAAAGGTGCTTAACGACCATGCCAACAGGCTATTTTGCTCGCCGAAGGTGCCTAGCGACCGTGTCAATGGGCTATTTTGCCCAACAAAGATGCCTAGTAGGCGTGCCAATGGGCTACTTTGCCCACCTAAGGTGCCTGGCGATCGTGCCAATGTGTTGTTGTTCTCACTAAAGGTGTCTAGCGACCGTGCCAACGGGCTATTTTGCCTACCAAAGGTGTTCAAACGGGCAGTTTTTCCCACCGAATATGCCTGGCAAACGTGCCAAAGCGTTGTTTTGCTACTGAAGGTGTTCCAAAGGGCTATTTTTCCCACTGAAGGTGCCCAACAGGCTGTGTTGCCCACCGAAGGTATGCCAATGAGCTATTTTCCCAGCAAAGGTGCCTAGCGAATGTGCCTATGGGCTATTTTTCCCATTAAAGGAATCTAGTGACGATGACAACGTGTTGTATTTCGCACCGAAGGTGTGCCAACGGGCTATGTTTCCTACCGATGTTGCCCAATAGGTTGTTTTTTCCACCGAATGTGCCTAGTGACCATGCCAATAGGCTGTTCTGTCCACCAAAGGTATGGCAACAGGCTGTGTTTCCCACCGAAGGTGCCTGAAGACCAAGCCAACAGGTTGGTTTGTCCATCGAAGGTGAGCCAGGGGGTTATGTTTCCCACCGAAGGTGCCCATAGGGCAGTTTTTTCCCACTAAAGGTGCCAACGAGCAGTTTTACCCACCAATGGAGTACCAACAGGTTTTTTTTCCCAACAAAGGTACCCAATAAACTATTTTTCCCACTGAAGGTGTCTAGCGAACGTGCAAATGGGCTATTTTTCGGACCTAAGGCGAACGAGTTATTTTGCCAACCGAAAGTGAGCAAAAGGGCTATTTTCTCACCAAAGTTGCTCAACTGACTATTTTGCTCACCAAAGATGCTTAGCGACAAAGCCAACGGGCTGTGTTGCCCACCGAAGTTATGTGTTGTGACCATTCTAGTGTGGTGTTTTTCCTATCGAAGGTGTACCAACAGACTATGTTTCCTACCGATGTTACCAAACTAGTTGTTTTTCCCACTAAAATTGCCTAGCGACCGTGCCAACGAGCTATTTTGTCCACCAAAAATGTTCCAACGGGCTATTTTTCCCACCAATGATGCCCAACGGAATGTTTTGCCCATCGAAGATGCCTCACGACCATTCCAACAGGCAATTTTTCCCAACGAAGTTGCCTAATGAACATCCCATCGGGTTATTTAGCTCTTTGAAGGTCCTTAACAAATGTGTCAATGTGTTATTTTTCTTAACGGGTTGTTTTCCCACCAATGGTGCCTAGTGACCCTATTAACTGGCTATTTTTCCCACTAAAGGTCCCTAGTGACCATGCCAATGTGTTGTTTTCCCCACCAAAGGTGCTTAGTGAACGTGTCAGCGGGTAGTTTTGCCCACCGATGGTGTGCCAACGGGTTGTGTTTCCCATCGAAGGTGTGCCAATGGGCTATGATTCCCACCGAAGGTGTGCCATCATGTTATTTTACTGACCAAAGGTGTTCCAAAGGGTTGTTTTTTCAACTAAAGATTCCCAATGAACTATTTTGCCCACCAAAGGTGCCTAGTGATCATGTCAACGGGCTATCTTACCCACCGAAGGTGCCTAGTGACTGTGCCAACGTGTTGTTTTTCTCACCGAAGCTGCCTAACAACCATGACAATGAGTTGTTTTGCTAACTAAAGGTGTGCAAATGGACTATTTTTCCCAAGAAGGTGCCTAGCAAATGTGCCAACGGGCTGTTTTACCTACCAAAAGTGCTCTAAAGGGGTGTTTTCCCATTGAAGATGCCCAACAGGTTGTGTTGCCCACCAAAGGTGTCCCAATAAAGGAATCTAGCAACCCTATCAACGTGCTATTTTCTCCACCAAAGATGTGCCAACGGGCTATGTTTCCTACCGATGTTGCCTAATGTGTTGCTTTTTCCATCGAAGGTGCTTAGTGACTGTGCGAACAGGTTGTTTTGTCGACCAAAGGTGTGCCAACAAGCTATGTTTCCCACCGAAGGGCCCAAAGGGAAGTTTTTTCCCACCGAAGGTGCCTAGCAACCGTGCCAACAGGCTGTTTTCCCCAAAAAAGGTGCCCAACGAACTATTTTCCCATCGAAGGTGCCTAATGACTATGCCAACTAGCTGTTTTGCCCACCGAATGTGTGCCAACTGGCTGTTTACCCAACTGAAGGTGTGTAGTGGTCGCGCCAATGAACTGTTTTGCCCACTGAAGATACCTAACTACCGTGTCAATAGGCTGTGTGTTTCCCACCTAAGGTGTGCCAATAGGCTATGTTTTTCCCACCGAAGGTGTGCCAATGGGCTATTTTTCCCACTAAAGGTGCTTAGCCAATATCCCAACGGGCTATTTAGCCCGTTGATGGTCCTTAGCGACCATGCCAACGTGTTATTTTGCTTAACAGGCTATTTTTCCTACCGATGGCAACCCTACTAACGGGCTATTTTGCCCTTCGAAGGTAACTAGTGACCATGTCAATATGTTGTTTTTCCCAACAAAAGGTGCTTAACGAACGTGTCAACGGGTTGTTTTGCCTATAGGAGGTGTGCCAACAAGTTGTGTTTCCCACCGAAGCTGTGCCAACAGGCTGTTTTGCCAATCAAAGGTGTGCCAATGGGTTGTTTTTGCCATTAAAAGTGCCCAATGAACTATTTTGACCATCGAGGGTCCAATTGGTTGTTTTTCTCACCAAAGGTGCCTACCATGGCAACGAACTATTTTTCCCATCGAAGGTGTTCTGCGATAGTACGACTGTGGTGTTTTTCCCACCGAAGGTGTGCCAATGAGTTGTTTTTCCCACTGAAGTTGCCTAGGAAACATCCCAACGGGCTATTTAGCCCATTGAAGGTCCCTAGCGGCTGTGCCAACATGCTATTTTGCTCAACGGGATGTTTTTCCCACCGAAGGTGCCTGGCGACCATGCTGATGTGCTATTTGGCCCACTGAAGGCACCTAGCAACCATGCCAATGTATTGTTTTTCCAACTGAAGATGCTTAATGAATGTGTCAGCGGACTGTTTTGCCCGCAGGAGGTGTTCCAATGGGCTGTGTTTCCTACCGAAGGTTTGCCAATGGGCTGTTTTACCGATAGAAGGTGTGCCAGTGGGTTGTTTCTTCCACTAAAGGTGCCAAATGAAACATTTTGCCCACCGAAGGTGTCTAGCCATCGTGTCAACTGGCTATTTTGCCCAACGAAGGTGCCTAAAGGCCGTGGGAATGGGCTATTTTGCCCATCTAAGTTTCCTAGAGATCATGCCAATGTGTTGTTTTTCTCATAGAAGGTGTCTAGTGATTGTGCCAACAGGCTATTTTATCCACCAAAGGTATACAAACGGGCTGTTTTTCCCGCTGAAGGAGCCCAACAGGTGTCTAGCGAATGTGCCAAAGTGTTGTTTTACTTACTAAAGATGTTCCAAAGGGCTATTTTTCCTACTAAAGGAGCCCAACAGGCTGTGTTGCTCACAAAAGGTGTGTCAGTGGGCTATTTTCCCACTGAAGGTGCCTAGAGAACGTGCCAATGGGCTATTTTCCCATTGAAGGTGCCCAGTGATCGTGTCAACTTGCCATTTTTCCCACTGAAGGTGTACGGATGGGCTATTTTTCTTACCGATGCTACCTAACGGGTTGTTTTTTAACAGCAACGTTACACCTTCCAAAGTAAAAAAAGAAGTGAGTATCAAAGATGAATTATTTTTAAAAGGGCAAAGTATAAGCTTTGGTTAATCTGAAGTCGTTGGCTTCGGACCTGTAGTGATAATAAAGAAAATCTGAACAATGCATTGCAGGATGACCACCTTATAATGATTCGATGACTCCTCCAATCGAATATGCAAAAGGAGAGAAATTTAAAATACAATCTGATATTCTGACCAGACAGACATAATGATGAACTTAAGCAGATATAAAAAGAAAACAACAACAAACAAAAACCAGTCAAAAATCTGGAAGTGAATCTGAGCCTTAGTAAACAAGGCACCTGGGTTCACTTCAATCTTCATGTTTTGGAAAATTTTCAATCTAATATGTTGCACACTCGCGATCAACAAACCAATGCTATAGGTTCTTCAGAGATGACGATCACGCTCATATGATAGTTATACAGGTCTCCATATGACCTTGACCAGCAAATTACAAGCAGCTGTAGGCCATGTTTCTGATAAACGCATCAAAACGGTCTCCATCCTCATATCAATACAGGATACCTGAATGAATCATCTCAATTTCATTTTTTTCCCTTTTCTGGTTCCAATACATCCTACAAACCTTGTCTGCAAAGCAATCACTTCCAACATCCTTTAAACCAAAATCAAGAACCCAAACCCATAGTTCTGATGCAAGAGTTTAACAGCCTCGCAATCAATGACTTTTTTTACCAGAAAAAGAGAAGGCAGATGACCCAACAGACTCAACAGACCCAAATGCATGCAGGGACTTCTAAGGGAAAGAAACATGCCATGTAATAATACCCTCAGATGGAAATGGCTCTACTAATGGCCAACTTGGCCCATTCAGCGGATTCCTTAATCATACGGTCCTCAAAAGATAAACATTCATTTAAAAAGTCCTTGCTAGAAATAGACTGCTGTATCAAAGGACCAGCATTGTTTCCAAGCGTATCTGCCAAATCCCCAAGGACCCAATGGCAGTTTTCATCACAATGTCATCCCTGAAAAAATACATATAAATGAAGTCATTAATAAAAATATTCATTAGCTTAATAGAAAATAAAATAAGAGAACATATTTCAGCATAACTAACATGTCTTTCTCCATGTATAAGCTATCCAAAAACTGAAGGATATGAGGAGCATAAGGAATCAAGAGTTGGGTTTTGGAAGAGTTCTTGAACCCTTGAAGAATCCCTGAATATGCCTCCAATATTCCATTTCTAAGGGAATTTGCATACTCAATCATTTCATCATCAGCACCTGTTGTGTGAGCAGACAACTCTGCAGCACTTTGAAGCATGGGCATGGCATACATTAAGTACTTCTCAAAATTCTCACCAATTGCCAGTGCTATATCACCAAAGCAAGAAAATATTGGAGGCTTCACAGATCGATGTAATTGGTTGCTCGATAAATCCTTGAGAAGTTGTGTCATAATCCCATCACAATATGATAAAACTTTATCTTCCATTGCCCTGCAAATATCTCCCACCACACCAACTGTAACAGCACAAACCTGGTACTCCTCAAAATTCTGAAGACCCATTTCCAAATACTTGTAGAAGTCTGGCATGTATTTCCCAAATTCTGGACCAGTTGCATAGGCAAGGGCTCCAATGGCCAGCATGGCTTCCTCATGCACAGTTGCACTTCTACAAGCAAATACCCTTAGGAAAAGTCCCATTACCTGATCGGCATACTGCACAAACATATGCTTAGTGGGCTCTGTTGAACCTAACTTCTGAATGATGACCTGTAAACACCCACAAAGGAGACCTTGTAATTCACCCTGTTTCTCCCTCTCATCTGATGAAAGTTTCTGCCCTTCCAGAGTCTTGTGAAGCTCTGTCATAATAACAGAAATCAATTGAAACACCATGGCAGCCGTTTCATCAGTTGAACATCTTACTACTTCGTTTAATGTCTCGTATGCAGCAGTCCTTAACTGTGACTCCCCCGCGTCTTCTCTGTGAGTCACAGTGAGAAGAACCTGGACAATTTCCTAGAAATATGGAGTTAAAAGAGATGATGGGCCCACATCTTCATAACCTTGAGCAAGAAAATAGAGGGCACCACAAGCCTTCTCAGCTACATTTGGAGCATCCTTCATGCTATGAAGTAAAACAGTGATAATTTGTTGGCAATTTGCTTGGGTAATAATGGGTGTATCCAAAGTTGAACCATGAAGGAATTCAAATATCCGCCCCAGAGTCCAAGCAGTGGTGTCTTTCACATGGCTATTGGGGTCCTTTGTCAAAGCACTGAGCATGAAGTTCAAGGCAACATTGACTATAGGTGTCAACTTGTCAGGGGAAGGACCCTCCAATATTGAGCCAAAGGCATAAGTAGCTGCTTCCCTTTGTCTCCAGTCTGCTTTTGTTATGTTCTCTTCAATGAATGGCATAACAAGAGGGACAATATCGTCCCCAACAGTTCTAGCAACCAATCCAAGACATGTTCCCCCTGCCATCGCAATGTTCCAAGCTCCTTCATCTTGATCCTGATCTTCCTCTTGCTTAAGAAGTGTCTCCAACAACATTGGAACAAGAGCAGGGAGAGCTTGCTTGATGAAATAAAAGCAAGGAACATCGGAGTCTGCAGTTAAATCACCACCATATTCTTCCAAAATGTCTATTTCCTCATCACAAATAGAACTCCAAAATTCAATTGCTTGAAGAGCAACAGGCTCTACATCCTCCCTCACAGCCTTTGCCGTGATGTTAAAGATGTCCTGAATATAAGGAGCTAATCTCTCATAATATATTGATGAAATGGAAACCAAACATTCAAGAGCTGCTTGCCGAATCTTCACTTCAGGAGACAAGGTAGCCTCATAGACAACTCTCATGATATAATCCCGTTCCATATCGTTGCTAAAGTTTGCTTGAGCAAAGCCCAAAGCATTGTATAGGGCTCTAGTGGCAGCAAGTCTTACATCATTGTTGCCTTCAGATGCATTCATACCCTGAACTACTGCTGTAAGTATCTTATTCACTTGATCTTGATCTACTATATCAGGAGAGACTTCCTCGCATAAATAGCCAAGAGCGTCCAGAGTAGCTTGCTTGACATGAGCAGGGAGCTGGTGAATGTTCAACAGAAGAGATCCTATTAACTCAGGCCATTGTTTCTGAGGTAACTCAATGCCTGCAATCTTGGCAATGACTTAAGATGCAGTTGAACGAGCATCAATTGCAGGGGAAGAGAGTGTCTTCAACAAGAATGTCTTAATTTGACTCTTGACATTGATGTCCAGTGTCAGCCATCTTTGCACCAGCTCAAGCTTTCTGTGTTGCTCCTTAGCATCCAAGGCATTTTTAAGTATTAAACCAGCTAATTTTCGGGAATCTACAGGCTTGTCATTATTTGCCAGCTCTCCAGAAAGTGAAAGCAAGAAGCTGGAAAGATTTTGCTCCTGAAACTGTTTTAAACTTTCTTCAGAATGTTTGCGCACATTTGCATCAATTGATTGGGCATTTAAAAGCACCTGGGTGAATTCCATATCCGTAGTTTTTCTGAAAGTACCGAATTTGGAAACTATTAGAACAGTAAAGAGTTTTCACATCATAACATATTATTCCATGATAAACATTAATCATGTATCAACTAACCAAATCAAAACATAAAGCACATAAATCAAAAATATACAAAATAGAAACAAAAGTAGTACCTGAAAGAAAAAACGGCCAAAAGAAGCAAAAAGCAACGAGAACTTGCATTTCTTTATCAAATTTATACACCATTACCATGCGCAGAGAAAAATTCAAAACCCACTTTAAATCAAGCATTCTAATTTCTCATTAAAATCACCTATAGTAAAACCAGTACGAAAATTTTGAAGCAAAAAGATTATCATGTTCATTGGAGCGTAAAACATACTTTAGAAACAAGTCAGTTAATATTTTAACTTTAAAAGGCCACTGGATAATTAACCGCCTTTTCAATTTACACGAATATGTCCCAAGTAATTTCAAAATAAAATTTCACATCCATTATTCAATTAGTAAAACTAACAACAAATCAGCGGCTACCATCACCAAATAATAACAACATCCCATTTAACTACTCAATATGTCAGATCAGCCACTAAAAAGGCCATACTAGTTCTTGATTACTCTACCTAAGATGCTTCATTACTCTACCGAAGATGCTATGATATTAAACCTCCACTTCCAACCCTAACATAAACAGAGATGTAAACAGCTTACATCATTTTACTAGATTAGTACATTGAAACAAACAATCCGAAAGATCCGAAACTAGCAGCTACACTAAAATCGGAAGAAAAAGTAATAAGTACCTGGAAGGAGGACAAATAGACGACAGATGGGGACACCGGTGACAGTGCTCCAGTTGAGAAGCACCGGCAGGGAGAAGTAGAACAACAAGCTGAAATCGAAATGGAGATGAAACGACGCAGTGACAATCCTAACCTCAGACCGCAAAATGAGATTTACGAGAGACGAAGAGGACGCGAAGCTGAAGCTGAAAGCTGGACGTTGAATAATGCACAAAACCAGTTATTATTAATTTTTTTATATTAAAATTTAATAGTATGCATTCCAATAAGAAGTTTATCACTCGGGGCTCTAATACGTACTTGTAAGTTGGTTGTTTATAATCGACATCAGGGACGCTGGTAGTGTTCAACGGTTAAGATGTGTTGTCGTAAAGGTTGACGAAATTAATCATCTCTTTAATCATGGATTGCTGGAAACTGAAATTTTGGTGGGTGATACAATATTTAATTTATCCAAAAAGTAAATGAATCTAGTATTCTACTCCTCCCGACCAAGAAACATACTCGTCTTCATTCTATTTACAAAAAATTAAAATAACTGTTTAATTATTAGGAATAATGATCTTATTACTATTTTTTTCTCAATTTCGTAATTCCTTATTATGTTTTAAATACATAAACACCCTTTCCAAGCTTTCCTTTCCTCTCTCTCCACACAAAGTTTCAATCCTCTCTCTCCACACAAAGTTTCAATTTTTCACAAAGATTGACGTATACAAATTGGATGATTTGTTTATGATGTGATCATAGGCTTGGAATGACAACCCAACAAATTTTTACCTTATTATTTGATCGGCGGTTTGGTTATGTGTACAGTGGCGGTAGCCCGGGGTGGCAAGGTACTCTCAATAATCCGCAAGCGCATGGTTCATTAGCGTAATAACAAAAGTGTCGATCCCACGAGGGGAAAACTAATCTAATCCTAAAATTTAAGGTCAGAAATAAATCACATAAATTCAAAATGGAACGAAACTAAAAACGAGAATTTAATCCAATAACTTAATTTGAGAATCAAATACGAAAATACCAATTACTAAGTAATTGCAACATACCC
>JAOTJB010000006.1:18267866-18286739 GCA_027123815.1 Erythroxylum minutifolium | reverse complement strand
AATGAGACGATGCTGACGTCATGAGACGATTGCTGATGTCATTCTGAGACGAATTGGAAAAATAGGTATAACTTTCTTTACAGAATTAGGAGTCAGGTGTTCTTTATATTGATAGAAAGAGAACTTCACAATCTACAACTCTTATGAAGACCATAAAGACAGATTATATCATCTAGAGGATCAAATTTGGACTTGAATATGTTCTGTCCAAAATGAGACGATGCTGACAACATGAGACGATTGCTGATGTCATTCTAAGATGAATTAGAAAAATAGGTATAACTTTTTGTACAGAATTCTGATTTAGGTGTTCTTTAGATGGATAGAACGCGGACTTCAAGGCCTACAACTCTTAGGAAGATCTTAAAGACCAATTATATCATCTAGAGGATCAAATTTGGACTCGAATATATTTTGGCCAAAATGAGACAATGCTGACGTCATGAGACGATTGTTGACGTCATTCTGAGACTAAGCAAAATGAGACGGTCAAACTGAGACGCAAGAAGTCAAACTAAGACAATGAACAGTAACTAAGATGATAATGACGTCATTCTAAGACAATGCTAACATCATTCTGAGACAAAGCAAAAAGAGACGGTCAAACTGAGATGCAAAAAGTCAAACTAAGACGATGAACAGTAACTGAGACCATGAAACCTCATAACTTGTAATACTTGTATCTTTCGACTCCGATATCCAAAATTTACAAACTTTATATCGTTAAAAATCTGGTAAAAACATCTACAACTTTCAAGAAGATAATTTTGCCAAAATCTATCTGTGTAAATCCAAATTTTCTCCCAAAATCAGAACACGAATTTCACCTTTAGCTCCCAATGTACTGGACCCGGTTTTCACTTCATGACAAATTTTGAAACTCTTAGAGATAGAATTGAATTTTGATGTTTTCATACTAAATGTAGCCATATATCTCTAGGTTAATCCAAATCAAGAATCATCTCGTTTGGACAACTAGAGAAAACGTTGTGGCTAAAAGACTGAAGCATATTCAGGGAACATTTTCCAGATCACTACCAATTTTGTTTCCACGTCTTTCCTTATCTCAACTCATACCTAGATCACTCTTTCCACTTTCTCTACTTCTCATTTTCAACAACATCACATTTAAAACCAATCATGCCCAGAAGTTGTCAATGAATGCATGTATACTTATTTTTGTGCAAAGATTCAATATTCATGTGCATATATGCTAACATTATGCATGAGCAAGAGAAATGCATTTCATTAATCTCTCTTTGAGCTCATATGTACTGAAATTTTAGGTCCTAACCCTTCATATGGGGACAGGATGTTACATTTAGTGATGGCACTTCGTCCAGCTGATAGTGATGAGATGGCAATAATAGGCTATTTTTATGATTCCACAGAGAGGGTGAAGGAAGCAATTAAAGGCAATATGAAAAATAAGCCTTCTTTATACACACCTTATTTTGCAATCATCAATGAGAGATGAGAATGACAACTTTACTCTTTGTTGCTTGCAATTAGGGTATTTTTAAATCCTATTGTCTATTTCAGACCAAGTTTTAAAAAAATTGAAGATAATAAGGGAATGTTATTAACTATTACAATTATTGTTGCTCATAAGATGATATAGGATATCCTAAGCTCACAAATGAAGACTTATAGGGATGCTTTTGATGATTTCGGGATTGATAAGTGATATTTGTTATAAGATTGTCTAAGTCATTTTATATGATAATGTGTATGTTTAGTATAAATACTAGGATGTTTACCCTAGCTTTTGTGTTATTTTCATATGACGTGCATGTGTAAGTTATTGTATATGATAAATTGCATGTTAGGTTATAGATGAAGGTTTTTAAGCTTAGGTTTTGCATGCTTTTCATGTGTTTTGATCTATATACAAATTAAATGGTTGTATGTCAATGTTTGGGCAGGATTTGGACCTTATTTGTGTTGATTATCAACTTACTTGCATGTGGACTTGTTGTAGGTATCAAAGGAGAAAGCTAGAATTTTCTAGGCAGAAGTGGGAATTTTCCAACTTTCCAGCTGACAATTATAGCCTATTCCAAATCCATCCTAAGTTTGTTTAAACACCAAAAGGGGTATAAAAACTCCATTTTAATAACTGTAAAGGGAAGACGGTTGTGCAACACACAAAAAGAAGGAAGATAGACATTGTTCCAAGAGTGTTCAATTAGCTTAGCTGTTTTTACATACTTTTAAGCTTTTCTAGTTTTTGTAATATCAAATCTACAATAATTTGGCCCAATTGATTTATTAAGTCTTCTACTTCCAATTTTTCTACCTTTGTAGGCTTCAACATTTTTACTTTAAAGTGAGTAAGATATGAGTTTCTTTTGATGACTTCTCTTACTTTTTTATGAGGCACTATAGTGAATTACCTTCAAATAAAAATTGAATACAACGTTATGAATTTATTTATTTAACATGTAATGGAATAATGGGTATTAAGTTTAGGATATAAGAGAGTTTGAATAACTAAATTCATCCAAACCCTTTCTTATCTTTATTTAAAATCATATCTTACTTTTGATTGTCTAATGGGAATAACATTTGTAAAACATTTTCTTCAAAAGATAGCTTCAATAGATAAGCTAATAAAATTTCGATTAGTGTTCTCTAATATCTTGTTCCATTTAGATGAAATCCTCAAACTTCTCTAAGACCATTTCATAACTTGCTTATATGATATTGCCACATCCAAATTCTTTCTTGTACAATTGTTCCTCATTAATTCTTCATGCCATATTTCAATTTACATATGCTTTAAATATTATAATTCTCGGTTGTATCGAGTGTAGGTTTGGACATTGGAGGACAAATATTGGATTCTTTTAATATATAATTCATGGATTCAGTTAAGATCTTGAATATTTCCATAATGTCTTTCATAAATTCGTGATAACTTCTCGTTGATCTCTTCTGACTTTCAAATATTCCTTTTTTTTACCTTTATTAGACTCTTATGGTTTTTAATTAGATTCCTCTAACTGTTGTCTAAATTGCTTACTACCCAATTTGCATTTCAATGAGATCTTTTTATGCTTTCAGCTTCTAACATTATTTGGTTAATTTTTTTGTACTTTGTTTTAAGATCATACTCTAGCATCTTATTTTGTTTTATCAATATTTCTTTGTGATTTAGTAGTTGGTTTATTTTGTTTTCTATTCTTCACAAATTTATCTTTCTTTTATGATTTCCTTATAAATCTATTTCCGTAATTAAATTATCTCACTTAGTTCTCCTATTTTCAATTATCATATTCGAACCTTTAAATGTTACCTTTCTGAGTTGAGACTTGTTCCTTTTTCTTTTTTCTTTTCCCAATCTTGATATTGCTTTTGATATTCTTCATATATGTATAGGAGATGGTCTTAAGCATTGATTCTTATAAAACACTCTCCTTCATGATATAGACATCAAGGAGCTCAAAATCCCAACTCTTTTCCACTATATTATAGGGTTGGTATCTTACACTTACCATATTTTCAATGGGTGATGGTTTTCATTCAATAAGTTTAAACCGTGCCTTTTTGTATTATTATATTTGTTTATTTCATACCTTACTCAACCTCTTTCTCTAATTATTTTTATTCTTGTCCAAATAATTAATTTATATTACTGGCTTAGGAAAATCTAGATGGTAGTCTACCAGACATTTTAATTAAGGGATATCTCATTAAATTAGATGAAATTTCCTAATCACAGAAGTTAGACCATTAAGTTATCATCTAGTAATACTAAACAAAGGTAAGTAGTCAAACCTAGTCATACATTCTATAAATTTAAAGATTTATTCATTGGCATAGCCATTTGCAACTATTAATTTAAAGACTGACTCACATCTAGCCCTAATTCTTCTATTCCCAATAACTTTCTAACCAGGATAAAATGCCTAAATTAAAAATCTAAATTTTCATATATTTGGATCATATGTCTTAAAATCCAAATGTAAATTGAGTACAACAATGAAGTTGTCCCTCCCTAGTTTTATGACATCGACATACTCCTCTTAATGTCTCTATTAAGAAGGTTGACATAGGAATTGTTTGGTTATACACCATTTAGTCAAATAGACATATCACCTTTTAATCAATGACATCTAGATATATAAGAAAAAAAGGGCCATAAATGTCAAATGTTATTCCGTGCAATTAAAATGCATTATTTTAACTATTCTTCTACTTGTCCAAATATATATGAATTAAAGACCATGACCATCCCTTGCTTCACTTGATGCCTTTATTTAATATATGTTCCCTTTCTATATGAAATAACTTGGCCAGAATATTTTTACTTTAGGAGGAGGTTCATAAAAACATATGCATAGTTTACTACTTTAAATGGGATTTTAAACAACTTTTGGAACTTCATAGTATGAATTAGGTCATTTTAACAGAAGGAGATGTACAATAATTTAGGTTCCAGAACTTTATAATAGTGTTCATTACTGACCATCATGCTTTGATATCTAATAGTTCCTAAATTTTTCAAATATATCTACGAATAATCCCTAATCACCATTTCTAGTAAGCTTAAATCACCTTATTGAATGTTGATCTTATATAATTGTTTCTCATATTTTTTCAAGTCTTATCATTTTCATGGTTTTCAATGAATAAGACCTCTATATCAAATTTATGTAATGATAAACTCCTTAAAAAATAAATCTTGCGATAGAATCAAGTATTAAATATAAATAATAATGGAAATGTAAACTCAAAGCCAAGTGAAAAATAATTCAATAAAGAAAATTTCAAAAGGAAAGATGGAACTACTCTTATAGAGAGGAGTTCTTTATAATAGATCCTCTAATTAATGTCCTCAAATAGGGGGCTTTGAAATGGAATTCTACTTTAGTAGGTTTCTTCCTAAATAAAAGACAGGCTTTCCAGGAAGTCAACTTATGGGATCTCCATTAAAAGTCCATAGGCTTGCTGGAACTCTTGGCTAATAAAGAAAATCATTCCTCTTCAAGTTTTCCTCCCTAAAATATGCTTAAAAGGAAGTTGAAACAAGTATATGGAATTTTTATAACCAACTTTTATTTATACATAGATGGAAACATGGCTTTAATATGCAAAACACTAAGGTGAATTAGGTTCCTTTATAGCTTTACATTCATAACCTTCCATTGGAGTACTGGACTATTATAGGCTTAAGCTATCTTATTAGCTACCTTTTTTTTGAAAATTAATAGATTTCATTATAAGAAAATATATACAATCTAGAGGACAAAACAAGTAGCAAGAACACTTATTCCAGTATTACACCAATCCCTATCTGCTCTTCATGCTACTTGTTAGATTTGAAGCTATTCCTCTAGCTAACATGGCCAATCTGCAAGTAAGAAGATGGCCTGAAAAACCATCTCATATGTAGTACACCAAGGTTGCCCAACTTAACATGATAGCTTTGAGATCAACTGCATTATGTAGCTTTGAGATCAACTGCATTATGCACTCTAATTTCCCCAACCAAGCAATAGTTTCGCTCCAAGAATTTGTTGGTCAGGCCATGTTGAGTATATTTTGCAACCGATCCTAGACTTGTCTGGTATACCTGCAACTAATCATAAGGTGTTCCAAACTTTCCAGCTCTGCATTACGTAATTCACAGTTCAAATTGCTAATGGAGAACCTGATCTTATCCCTTGTAAGTAACCCTCCATTGATTCCCATCCATAAGATGAATGAATGAGTTGGATTAAGATCACTATCTTATACTAAGGTTGCCCACTCCTGCCTTGTGCTTTGTGTAGCTTGTAACAACGTTTTATAGGCTTTTGTGTTGAACTTCCTTAAGTTATTTGCTAACCACTGAATTTCATCCTGCTCTCCTTCCTGACATCGTGGTAACTCTTCCATGATGAAACTGACACTTTTACTATTGTAGAAGGGCCATATCCACTAATAATTTCGAATAAGCATACTTACTTTAGTAGTTGGATTCACAACTAATTTCAAGCCCTATACCTCCTCCATTTTATATAGAGTACCTTTAAAGTGCCAATTATCATACCAAAAAGATGTGCTTTCTCCATTCTCGATCCTGTGAAACACCTGACTCTGCATCCATTGTTTGGTCTCTAAAATTTCTTTGAGAGTGCTTGACATATCCTGTCTTGACTGTAGGATCCAGATACTCTTGTGCTTAATTAATACATTGGGTATCCATTTCACCCATAAATCCTTTTTTTTGTAGCACAAAATTTTCCCCTACTCACCCTATGATTCATCCTTGCAGTATGGATGCCCAATCCCCTCCGTTGCTTAGGTCTGCAAATTTTATCCCAATTGATCTTCGCTTTGCTTATGCCTTGGTTTGATATGGTCCACAAGAATTCCCTAAGCCTCATATTAATTTCCTTAAGGATACTTTTGGGAATGGATAAATGGTTGATCTAATAAGTGGTAAGATTGCTCAATGTTTTCTGAATTAGCTATAGACTGCCCCTACAGCTAAGGAATCGATTGTTCAATAGGTTGATTCTGCCATAAATTAAGTCCAATAGAGGTTTACAATCCACAACATTGATTCTTCTTTGAGAAATTAGTACCCCTAAGTATTTGAAGGGTAGTTTCCCTTGTGTTAATCCCATCTCAATAGTTGTAGATACTACCTCTCTACTAGAGTTGCAAGATAAATAGAAACAACTCTTCAAAGGGTTGCATCTTAAACCTAAAATCTCTTGGAATTCCTT
The DNA here is from genome assembly GCA_027123815.1 of Erythroxylum minutifolium. Lineage (NCBI taxonomy): Eukaryota > Viridiplantae > Streptophyta > Magnoliopsida > Malpighiales > Erythroxylaceae > Erythroxylum > Erythroxylum minutifolium. The sequence continues at coordinate 18,280,020 of JAOTJB010000006.1, read as the reverse complement.
CATTGCTTGCAATATTATATCAATTGAGTTTTTCTCAACCTTACAAAACAATAAGAGATCATCTGTAAAAGCTAGATATGCGAGCTTCATACCTTTACATCTGCCATGGAACTGAAACTCTGGGTGCCACTGTATGGTATTCATAAGAAGAGTTGACAAAACCTCCATATATAGGATAAATAGGTAAAGGGATAATGGGTCCCCTTGCCTCAAGCCCCTCCTTGCTTCGATTAGTCTTGTAGGTTCCCCATCCACCAAGATTGCCATAGAAGTAGTAGTTACACATTCCTTAACCCATTTTCTAAACACAGGAGGATAGTCGACTGCCTTCAATATAATAAAAAGAAAGCTCTAGTTGATTGAGTCATAGGCCTTTGCAAGGTCCATCTTTATTGTGCAATTCCCCATTCTCCTCTTAGAGTGATAGCTCTCTAACAGTTCCTAGCATAGTAGGATATTTGTTCCCACTGATCTCCCCTTGAGGAAAGCATTCTATTCTGGGCTAATTATCTTCCCCAGGCTCACTCTTAGCCTATTAGCTAGGATCTTTGTGATGGTTTTATAAAGAAAGTCACTATAAGCTACGGGTCTAAATTGTTCCATCTTCCTTGCATTACTTTGTTTTGGAATAAGGCAGATAAATGTTTTGTTCCATTCTTTGAGAATTGTTCCTCTCTTATAGAACTAATCCATTGCTGCTACCACTTCTTGTCCTACAATATCCCATTGTTTTTAAAAGAATCTCCCATTATAACCATCTAGTTCTAGGGCTTTATTGGGGTTCATTGAAAAAAAAACATTATTGATTTCTTCCCTTATTATGTCTCTTACCAACGCCACCTTGTCGTCTTCATCAATTTGTTTAAGCCCTGTTAGAACCTCTGTGGGTTTATCTTTTACTAGCATTACAGTCCCAAATTGCTGAGTAAAGTACTCTAAGGCAACCTTCTTCCTACTTTCAATGTCCTCATGGATCCGCCCCATATCATCTTCTAGCAATCAAATAGATTTTTTATCCTCCTAGCTGAAATTAAGCTCATAAAATACTTAGTACATCTCTCACCCTCCTTCATCTAGAGCATCCAAGATTTCTGCCTTAATAGAGTATTGATACTATTCAACAGTAGATTATATTTTCCCACTAATGTAGCTTCATGTGTTCTTAGCTGCAAATCTTTTGGTCTATCCAATATTCTCTTCTGATATTGCTTTAGCTCTTTTAGAGCTTCAGTTAGAGCTTTCAAGTCTAGTTGGACTGTTTTCCTACTGAGCAATTTCAGTTGGTTCTGCAAGGCTTTGAGTCTCATGGTGATCTGATATCCTTTTGATCCAAGTATGGCTCCCAGCATCTCCTCAATAAGTATGTTTCTGAAGTCTGGATTATCTATCAAGTGATTGAAGATCCTAAATGGGGTCTTCCTCCTCCTATCACCTGTTAGTAGCTCCCCTACTTTGGTGTGTGCTTATGGACATGGAATAGCCTCTTCGTAAACTCATTCCTATTATGGGGCTTTATGAAAATGGAGAATTTTTCAAGGAAAGCTTCCAGTAATTAGAGACCTTACCTTAAGTAGAAGAAATAACAACTAACTAGAAGGGTATCTAGAACTACCTTTTACGATGAACTAATGAGCTCCTCTATAAAAGATTTGTAGATGTTAAACACTAAGGAATCTATATGACAACCAAACCAACTCCCTAGTACTCAACGTTGATGCCTAATTACCTTAGAATCCTATACAAACTAATGACCCTAAAGTAGCAGAGATAGAAAATTTAGATACTAAGACTGTTAATTTTGAGCTAGATAATTCCCCAGAACAAGACTTGCTACAAACTCCTAAAAAGTTACCTAATGATGTAGGAAAGGATTTCCAATTAATCAATAGAAGGAAATTGAATAGAAAATGGAAAGGCTCTAAGTCTTTCCTTAATCCATGACTTTGCTTTGTTGGAATGTTAAAGGCCTTAATTGCACTAATAAATAGCTTATGCTTAGAGATTACCTATCTAATACTAACCCTTACCTTGTGGGATTACTTGAAACCAACTTAAGAGAGGAATGCTATAGGAATCTAAACTTCTTAAAGAAAACTTAGAAGCTTATCACCAATCACCAAAACCATTATAGAGGTCAAATTATAGTTGTTTATGAGCTCTTGATGATTGAAATTAGTAATTATATTATATATGTCTAGTTTATTCATCTTTCTGTGGGATTGGTAGTGAATAATATCTATATATATATATATAGTTAAGGAGCTTGCACTCACTATTAATCTTCCATGAATAATCTTAAAAGATTCAACAGCATGCAACACCAATATGAGGCTAAAGGTAATGCTTGCTTTAGAAACTACTTAGAGAACCTAAGAGAATGTACAAAGGGACATATATGTTACTAACCTCTCCACGGTAAGATGATTCTACACTTGGAGCAATAAACAAAAGGATCCTTGGTTCCTTATGAAGAAATTAGGTAATGCTATAGTGAAAGGACAACAATTGACCTACTTTTCTAATAGCAAAGCAACCTTTTCCAATCCCCAACTTTTGGATCATTCACCAATTCTATTGGAAAACTTATAATTTTTAGGAAAATTTTCCATTCTTTTAGATTTAACAATATGCTAATGGAAGTGGTTATCTTTGAGGAAGCTTTAAGGAAATAGTTGTCCTAAGATATTAGAAGGGGTAAACTATACATTTATATGTAGAAACTCAAGTTGATAAAGTTATAGCTTAAATCCCTTAATAAGCAAAGAATTAGGGATACCTTTTATACTATAACTAAAACTGATCTTAACACAATCTCTTCTGGCCATATCCCCTACTGATCAAACACTTCAAAATGAAGAGAGGACTACTCTCTTCAGTTACACCAATGTTGTTGAGATCAACCATTCACATTGGAAAAAAAGATCAAGGATTAACTGCTTACTAGAAGAGGATAAGAATTAATACTTTTCCATAATTCAGTCTTTAGTAGGAATAATAGACTCATTCACATTTCTAATGCTTAAGGGAACATAACTGATACTTAGCATAGGATACTTCACTAAGTATATAATTTCGTTGGCTTCTCTAAGAACCCCAACTAATTGTCACTCCTCTGCCTAACTTTTGAAATTAATTATTAAGGAGAAACTTACTAACCAGGAAGCTGCCTCCTTAATTAGGACATTAATAATAAATGATAAGAAGCAAATTTTATCTTATATGCACCCTAAGAAGGCTCTAGGCCTCGAAGGGATGAATTTCTTCCTCTTTTAGAGAGCTTGGAAATATAGTAGATCAATGATTATGAATGATGTTTTGCAGTTCCTTAATTCTATCAAAATGTTAAAAAGAGGTTAGTCAAAACTTTGTATGCCTCTTTCCTAAAGTGAGTAATCCTTCCTCTTTTAAGGATTTCAGACCCATTGCATATTGTAACACAATTTATAAACTTATATCTAGGTTAATAGCAAATAGATTAAAGGAGCTACTCCCTAAATATATCAATTTACTAAGGAGCATTCATAAAAGATAGATTAATAGGGGACAATATCCTAAAAGCTTAGGAGCTTTTGAAAGGATATAATAGGAAGCATTCATCTAAAGAATGCACCCTCAAAGCAGATTTCCAAAAATCCTTTTATTCCATTGACTGGAATTTTCTCCTAAACACTCTCAACGCCTTTGGTTTCCTTAGCTTGTTTATGAATTAGATTAAGTAACACGTATTTTTTTCTCATATAATTTTCTCATTAATGGTGAGGCTTTAAAACTCATCAAAAAATCCAAGGGTATCAAGTAAGGAGATCCCCTTTCTCCAAATCTCTTCCAACTGGTAATGGAAGTCTTTGCAAGACTCCTAAAGCCTTACTTCCATTGGATAAGGTAATAAATTCAAGTTTTATTATAAAAGTAAAAAGATGAAATTCTGGTTCTTATTCTTTAAAGATGATCTTATCATATTCTCAAAAGCATATGAAAATGTCTTGGATGCTTTAATAACTAAATTGAACACATTTATAAAGATTTTAGGGTCTCAATTAATAAAGAGGAGTTAGCTTTTTATCTTTTCTAGTGCCTCTAATATATCGCCTAGTTCTCCTCCCTTACTGGTTTAAACACTAAGGGACCTCCTTTTACTTACCTTGGGATACCCATACCTACTAAGAAACCAACTTATAATCATTTCCTTCCATTGATTAAAAGGATCTAAAAATAGAATTTAGCTTGGTGCAATAAAAGCCTCTCTCTAACTAAAAGAATCCAGCTTATCAACTTAGTGTTAAACAACTTGCAGATTCACTAGTCATCCCACCTTATGATACCTACTAGCATTATCAAAACAATTCAAAAATTACAAGAAATTTTCTCTAGTCTGGAGACTATATAAAACATTCCATGGCTAAGGTTAAATGAAGTGATCTAACTACCACTAAGAAAGAAGGAGGTCTAGGAATTATTACCATTTGGAAAGCTAATAAAAGAATGATGATACATTGTTTCGTATCATCATTGTTTGGTTTATGGAGACCACTAGTGGATAAGTAAGCAGTTTAGGTTAAATGCTTGTATGAATATTAATTGAGGGGGACTAATATCTAGTCCACTAAATAAAATACAAATTTCTCCTAAACTATAATGCAGCTTATGAAATTGAAGAACATTGTTATGTAGAGAAGCTTCAAATTTGATTCTTAGATAGACTTTGGTCCTCTAAGGGACATTAAAGATATGCCCCTTCATTCAACTATTCTTAAATCTTTCATTGATAAGGAAGTCCTTAATAATAGGCCTTGTGGATTTGAAACACTCCATAAATTAACTTTCATAAAATTCTAATCCAATGTTACCCTGAATTCAACTTGTACTTAAAGAATTGCTTTCATACATAAAGAAGCAACTTATGGCATAGAAAATCTATCTATTATGTAGCTTGGACATGGCATTATCTTGGAGCTTGATATGGATTAAAGAGTCACTCATGATTGAAGCTATCATCGCTAGCTTTTCTAGTAACGTATAGGTCCCAATCCTTGTAATCTTTTAAGGTTTTTATGTTTTAAAACAAGCTTATTACCTCTTGGATGTTTGACAGCTAAGTGATTTAAATATCTTAGATGATTAGTTTCTTGTAATCCCTTTTTGGATCAATTTTATTATTTAATTTCTCTAAAAATAATAAAATAATTGATTGATCTATTTTTATGTTAGTCAATATTAATACTGTAAGTGCACGACGTAGCTGTAGCTGGTATCAGCAAGTACAGATCGATCCCATGAAGGCTATGAATACTAGTACTTGCCCTTCCCTATTATTTAGTCTAAAGATTGATTTTAGATTTTTAATAAAAAGAAAATAAAAACTAAAATGATTAAAGAAATAGGAAATAATAATAAAGACAAAGAAAGTGGAATTCACTTAGAAAACTATCGTTATCAGAAATTAGTATCTGGGTTCGAATCCTCTTAAACCCTTAACAGATTGATTTTTTATCATGCAATTGTTTTGTTGATGTATTAGATCGTGGAGACTTTTATGGTATGCTAGTAGCTGACCTTGAGTCTACTAGCAACTAATCCTAAGTTCTCTAACCGAATTACTCAAGTTAAATCTTGTAGGATTGAGTTATTGATTTATGAGTTCCTTTATTAGGTTTGACCCTAATCTGAAAGATTTATGTCATCCTATCTCTAGGATTGCAATCAACTCCTAATTATGGTAGATCTATTCACACTAGGATTTCTTAATCTCTACGTATAAAATTAGATTATAATATAATATCTTAGGTTATTAGAGCATAAATAAAATGCGTAATCATATTACAATATATCAAACAACCAATCACATTAATAAAAAATAAAATCAAGTCAAAGTATTAACATAAGGTTCATCTAACCTAAATACTAACGGGGCATTTAGTTCATATGATTAAATACAAAATCAAACATACAACAAAAGAAAAACGAATCGAAAACAATGGAATCATAATTCTAAATCTCCCTGATTGTCTTCTATCGAATGTTCCTATAATGTAGAGGGTTAATCTTGTATTTCGATGGATGTTTCGATGATTTCTTCATGTTTTCCACTTTTCTAGACAAAAATCACCTCCTAAGAATGACTCCATGTTTAAAAATCACCTCCCGAATTCTCCTCCTTTCTTTTACACCCGAAACGTCACTTTTATATTAAATTCTAGGTTTTTGGGTTATGCACGGTCTCTTACACGGTAGTGCATCAGACCGTGCATAATCAAAATTTTTTGCGTATTGCGAAAATGCATAGGCGAGCTAAAGTGCACGGCTGTGCACTCCTTCTAGATTATTGATTGTCTAATTTACGCTACATTTTTATCCAAATTCTTCTCCTTTAAGTCCTTGAAGGCAATTATACTCTATAAACACATTTATAACGAATTAAGTACCAAATATACAATAAAAGTATAAAATATCAAGCAAAAATACATTAAATATAAGGAAAAATTATGATCAATTTTGCATTTATCAAATACTATATACGAGCTTCTATTTTCGAATGCCTCATGTTTGATTCTTGAATAGACTTAACCATCATATCTCTCAAAGTAGCATTTACATTATCGCCTTCTTGAAATATATATTTATTCATGAAATCGATTGTTATCTCTTCTTCACTTTGAGGTGATTGGAAGCTCAAATTATACTCATCATATGCAAGTGAAGGAAGTCTCTTATCGAATTCACGTTGACTAGCCACTCTCTTAGTAAGGGATTCCATTAGTCGATTTGTAATACTTTCGTATTGTTGCTCTTATTATACATATTCAGTTGGAGAATAGCCATTCCATCCATATACGTAAGGGTTGCTCCACTTTAGATTATATGTATTCTCGTATGATGGGCCTTGAAGTCGATTGTACATGTTTGGTTACTTCCATATATACGTTGGTTGAGCTCCTCAAAACATGTGAGGAAACGATTCCTTAAAAATACAGTGATGTTTCATATTACAAAGACACATCCTAGCTCCCATAATAATACTGTCCGCTCCATCCATCCATTGTGAATTGCAACTATAAAGTTAAATATCAATTCCTAAAATAAACCACCACACACTATCAATGTAGAGAAATTTAAAAGACAATTAAATGAACAAGCCAAAAATACAAAAAGATAAAATAAAATAAAATAAAATAATTACAAAAGCAAAATAAAATAAAATAAAATAAATATAATGATAAAACAAAATGAAATGAAAATGACTAGAGTAATAGTACTCAGGCTTTCCTAATATCAAAGTCCCCAGACCTATTTTCATGTTAGTTAATTTAAGATGCAAATGCACAGTGTAGTTGTAAGTAGTACCGATAAGTACGAGTCCATCTCATGAAGATTATGAATACTAATACTTACCCTTCCCTTATTATCTAACTTAAGGATTGATTTTAGATTTTTAATAAAAAGAAAACAAAAACTAAAACAATTAAAGAGATAGGAAACAATAATGAATGCAAAGATAGTGGAATTCACTTAGAAAACTATCATTATTAGAAATTAGTATCTGGGTTCAAATCTCCTTAAACCCTTAACAAATTGATCTTTTATCATACAATTATTTTGTTGATGTATTAGATAGTGGAGACTCCTATGATATGCTAGTAGTTGACCTTAAATCTACTAACAACTAATCCTAAGATCTCTAATCGAATTACTTAGGTTAAATCTTATAGGATTGTGTTATCGATTTATGAGTCTCTGTATTAGTTTTGATCCTAACCCAAAAGATTTATATCATCCTATCTCTAGGGTTACAATCAACTTCTTTTAATTACGCTTGATCTATTCACACTAGGACTTCTCAATCTCTATGTATGAAATTATATTATGATCTAATATCTCAGGTTATTATAATACAAAAAAATGCGTAATCATATCATAATATATCAAACAACTAATCACATTCATAAAAGAATCAATTCTTGTCAAAGTATTATCATAAGGTTCATCTAACCTAAATGCTAACTGGACGTTTAGTTGCACATGATCGAATATGAAATCAAACATACAATGAAAGAAAAATAAATAAAAAACAATGGAATCATAATTCTAAATCTCCCAGATTGTCTTCTATCGAATGTTCTTGTGATATAAAGGGCTGATCTTGTATTTTGATATGGATCTTTCGATGATTTCTTCATGTTTTCCACTTCTCTGGACCAAAATCACCCCTTGAGAACGATTCCATGATTTGGAAATTTCCTCTCAAAGTCTCCTTCTTTTTTTTGCCCCCAAAACATCACTTTTATATTGAATTCTAGGTTTTTGGGTTATGTAAGACTGTGCATAATCAGAATTTGCCGTATATCACGAAAATGCATGTGCTAAAGTGCACGACCGTACACTCCTTCCATATTATTGATTCTCATTTTACATTGCGTTTTCGTTTGAATTCTTCTCCCTTTAGTATGTGAAGGTAATTATACTCTATAAACACACTTAAAATGAATTAAGTACCAAATAACAATAAAAGTATAAAACATCAAGCAAAAACATATCAAATATGAGGTAAAATTATGATCAATTATGCATCTATCAATAATCTTTAAAAATAGAACTAAAATTTGATAGAAAGAATACATGAAATTCATATTACTTAATTTAATTTATTATTAATTTAAAATAATATTAAATCATTTCATAAACTGTGAAAGCATGATTTTATCTTCTAGGTTAAAATTATATGATGTGTAATATTGTGAGATATTCCTTTGACTATTTATAGCACATATAATCCTTTTTAAAAGTCTTTACTAGGATCTTACGAATTAGATTGATCGTTCTGAATCTTAATTTATAAACAAACTTAAAAAGCTCGCATATTAGAATTTTAAGGCAAAGGGAAATAAAATACTCTTATATATTAATAAGCCTACAACATGCAATCTATAACAGTTACTTAGATTTCCCAACTCCTTATGAAGTAGGCTTTGATGATAGACTCTATGTGGCTCCATTTGCTCTCTTTGAGCATGCATATTCACTCCTTATATATTGAACTTAAAAGGTGGAAACACATACAAATTTCATGGGCCATTATGAATTATCAAGTAGTCATTGGTACTCCTCGATAGTGGATATAAGATCCAAAAAGAACATTCAATATCTTAAATTCTAAAAGCTTATCATAATGTTATTAATGGGCCACTATAGCTTAAAGTCTCCTCAGTCTATGACATATACAAATCCTCTTCTAAAGTCTGTTTACTGCTTTTTGACAACTTTACCAACCATAAATGCCAATTTTCTTTCACTGTCAGTTTTCGTTTATGTCATATAGCCAATTAGTTGGTTATAGTTTAGTGAATAATTTTATAAAGACATTCTTTATCTTATACATATTAAGAAGTATATGATAAATTCCATAGTATAAATATACATTACAATTAGAATTATTATGAGATCATAATTAAAATATTCATATTACATTTATATATTATCCCTAAATTCTTATTCACTATTCTATTAAGAATGGACACTAATTGAGCATAAGAAGACTAACATATGTTATGTTTCTTTTTCATGAAGGAAATAGTTGATCTTATAGACTAAAGTATAAAGATACTTAAATAAACATATGGGTACTTGTAAGATAACAAGTTTCCTAAACTAACCCTATATGAGAATTCCATTTAGGAAATTACTTATATTTCTATGGAAACTCTCATTGTGATGAATGTATAAATGATGCTTTAACTTAAGATCTCCTAAGTTCCTCATATAGAGATTGTTATATTCTAATATTACTTATATCTTATTCTAGTCAAGGGTTGCTTAATCCGTAGTCATTAGATATGTATGAACTATGTGAAGGTAGTTGAGTGATCAATATAGAATTCATCACTCTAAAGTAATTAGGATGAATGTTTTTATTATTCTTGATTAGTATTAATTTAGGAAATTCTTGGCCAAGGTAAAATGAAACTTTCTAAAATAGTTTACATATATCATCAATTAAATTAATTACTAGTGGTAGGGAACTAATATGATTAGACTAAAATCGAGTAGACATTAATTTTGTGCTCCATGTCTAATCATAACATTGTTTGATAAAAGGATTGAATTATATGAAAAAATCATCTACGAAAGTTAGTCAAAACTGCTTTGACATTACTAAATATTTAGGTGGCCTATATTGTTGGACACCAATCTTGATTTATAAATATAAATTTTTTGATTAGAGATTAAAGATAAATAAAAGGAGTTTAATTTATCTAATGCTAAATATGATTTAAGGTTGTAATTTCTATCCATTGTCAACATATTTAGGAACTTAATAGTTCACAAACAAACAATGGTCTGAAGAAAGGAAAAGTGCTAATCGAGTTGCAAAGTTTTAACAATTTCAAGATTAAATATGAGATAATTGATTAATAAACAATAATATGAGATGTTGAATATTATTTGAGCCTAATTAGTATTTAATTAAAATTTAATGTAATTCAAATTAAATTTTAATTTTAATTAAAATTTTATTTTAATTAAATTACTACATGGTGTTAACCCTATTATAGACAGGCTTAAACTCTAAGGAAGCTAACATTTTTTTTCCTAAACCTCTCTATACTAGTTGTAAAGTTCTCCTAACACATTATGTGAATATCATTAGAAGCTGAGCATATGTATGACTATGATGGTTGAGATGAGTCATTTTTAGAAATGGTTTAAAGGAAACAATAAGAAAATGATTAAGCTTCTCGATGAAATACTAATTATGGTTCATGTTTTATTATATTTCGTGCATTAATCATGTTATAAAATTTAAAGTGATTTTGGATTTCAATAAATCAAATGAAAAAGGTTTAATTCTTATTCAACTATATGTAAAATTCGATCCTAGCCTAATTTCTCAATGGTATGGTCCTTTCTATTATTTTGGTGCAACTTAGTTTGCAATGAGGACCTATATCCTAGACTCGTGTGAAATGGGATACCAAAATCAAAATTTCTAGTTAGAGAGTTCATCTTCTTCATATTAGCATTAAATTATAGCCAGGATGTCATATAAAAATAGTACAATATTTGAGGAAAAAATTTGGATGATCTAGAACTCAGTCATAACATAACTAATTTACTTTTTGAAATTCATTTAATTAAGAAGGGGAAAAAGGTATTTAATCCAACAAATTGCTTACACCAAAATATTTGATTATATTCTTCTCCACTCTAGTTGTCTAGTATTATTTTCCATTTTGTAAATAAGGTTATAGATCTCTTGCAGTAATGCTTGGCTTTATTGTGTGGTTTGTAACTTTTGTTTATTACTCTCCTCTTTCTAAAGCTATCATTTTGAGCAAACCTAAAATATTCAAGTTCTTTAGCGTAACACCTAACTTTAGCATAACAACTAATTTTCAGTCCTTAAGTTCTCTTGAATATAAATTAATTTACAAAGCATCCTCTACGGTAGTTTTGACTAATTATAGCTAAGAAGAACAACATAATTTAAGTGGAAAGAGGAAAAAAAAAAGATTACTATCAACAATGAAAAGTTACATTTGATCAGAGTTAAAGCTATGACTTGAGCAAACTTAAAACTTTCTGATCTTTTAACATAACATGCATATCTTTCGAGGATTAGATCTCCTGTTTTGGTTATGGTATTCCCATCATGTTCTATTGAATCTCATCTATGCATTTTCGGGAATCTCGCATAAATATATGAATGAGATTTAATAGAATAAGTTTGGAACAGAATAACTGAAACCGAGAATTTAATGTGTATCTTCCGTTCCCAAGTCCTCTTGTCTATAAAGTAATTTACAAAAATTTCCTCCATTTTAGCATTAGCTAATGATAATTCTTCCCATGAAATAGAAATCTTACAAAGTGAAACAATCATGCAATCTAAAGGGAAAATGTTGAAATTTTTTTGACTAAATCGGAATGAGATTTTTTTAAACACAATGGAACACAAAGGCATAGTTTGGCTTTTCGAAGGGATAAAAGACTAATTGTTTTGATAGATTTGTCAATTCTACCTAAATTCTTTTTACTTTAAGGCCTTGTTTGGTTGGCATGGATTCTTGCTTAGGAAAATAATCTTTTTCCTAAAATTTATATTATTATGTTTGGTTCATTTTTTTGAGTAGTTAGGAAAGTAAAAACTTTCCCAATCTAG
>JAOTJB010000006.1:18256001-18267766 GCA_027123815.1 Erythroxylum minutifolium | reverse complement strand
AAGAAGAAGAAGAAGAAGAAGAAGAAGAAGAAGAAGAAGAAGAAGAAGAAGAAGAAGAAGAAAATTAATAATAATAATTAATAACATTAAGAATAATAAAACAATATCATATGATTCAAATATTAGAAATGAAAAATTAACATTATTTAACGATTTCAATTTTTAATTTGATAGGGATATAAATGAAAACACAAGTCAAAATTAAATTATATTCGATGAAATACTGATGCATAACAAACACTGTAATAAGAATTCACCCAACTTTTCTATTAAAATTCTTAAGTATCTAAACATGTAAATATCTTTACTTTTCATAGATTTATTTTCCGAGAAATCAAATTACAAATTCACTTTACTTTCTCATTAACCAAACGAGCCTAAAAACTTTGTAAAACATCTATGTTTAAAATCATTTGTTCTGTTAAGTTGCATCATTAATTCCGATACACGTGACAGTTTTATACGTAGTCAATCACCTCATAAAATATGACCATAAATTAATAAATTACAAGAGTAATATTGTATTGAAAAAATATTAATGAATATTAAGCCACACGATACGAGACAAATATTGTCACGCAAGCCTCGAGTAAGCTAACGTCCACAGTAGATTCTGGATCAATTACTAAGAGGCAAAGCAAATGCGCGTAATAGGACCACTACTCGCGACAGGGATAGAACTCTAGGCGCCTGCCATATTTTGTTCCTCTCACCACAAAACTTCCTATTGCATGTCCAACAAGACTTAGGAGCTCCAGCTTATCCTTGGTTTCCTTCCACAGATCAGCAGGTAAGCCCCTCTTCTGTAGATTAGTTATCCCCCTCCGGACATTGAATCTTAAGCCCCCGTTTCCCTATAATCACCATGATAGAATCCTGATTGGTATATCAAATCACTCTCGCACTTCATCTATTGTTCCATCTGTTTTTCATCGAAATTGATAGGGGTATTTTATTAGTATAGGTACTTTGATGCTCCCGATGCCTAGAAGCAAGTTGGTGTTGAAAGCTTCTCAGGGTGTTGAAACCTTTATAATGGTGTTAGGAATTGCTAGATGTGAGGCCCAGTAGATGCTCAGGGAGCTTAAGCATAAGGATATCAGCTGGACTCTTCTTGCTAGAGATAGGCATTTTGACGTCCAACACTGTACTCTATCCTGATTTTATCTAGGATAGGTTTATATTCTGAAATCAGTGGTTTCCTGGCTGAAATAGAAATTCCCAAGTATGCAATAAATAGTTGTTGTAACCTGATTCTAATTATGCTAGATAACAATTGACCTTGGGGGATTGCTCTTTATCACAAAAACATCCCTCCTTTTTCATAATTGATCTTCATCCCCGACATTTTGTTGAACATTTTGAGACCTGTAAAATGGTTGAGACAGAGTTATCATCAGCTCTTAAAAATAGGAATAAGTCATTTGTAAAACTTAGGTTTACAATTTTCTCCCTTTTGCACTTGGTTTGATATTTGAAACCTTTTGTCCTTTCCATCACCCTTTGCAATATTCTCTTCGAGGTTTCCATTGCTAGGGAAAAGAGGTAAGGGGAGATTCGGTCTCCCCTTACCTTAGTCCCTTATAGGTTCGAATCAACTTGGATGACTCTCTATTCACCAGAATATTGAATGAGACCTTTGAGATGCTTTGCTCTACCTATTGTGTAAAATTGGTTGGAAATATGAGTGCTAACATTTTAAGATAAACCTCCATTCTAATGTGTAATAAGCCTTTGGAAGTCCATCTTTTAGGGCACAACACCTACTACTCCTCTTTCTCTATAGTTTTTCAACAACTCTTGCACTAGGTGAATGTTATCATTGATTTGCCTTCTGTGATGAAAGTTCCTTGTTGATGGTTTACGTGGTTGGGTAAGATTTTTTCCAATCTCCCCACTAATATCTTAGAATTATCTTGTAGATAGAGTTATAACATGCAATATGTCTGTAGTGATGTACTGAGTTATGCTCTTTTCCCTTGGGAACCAAGGCTATAAAAGTCTTATTTGTCTCCTTTAGAAGTTTCCTTTCACTAAAGAATTCCTATATTGCCTCCATAACATTACCCCCTATTAGATCCCACGTATTTTGGAAGAAAAACACATTCATGCGGTTAGGCTAGGGGCTTTTTGGGGATTAAGGGACCTCAGACTATACTCAATTTCAGCTCTAGTAAATGGTATGAAAGAATGTTTACTTCCTCAGTAGTTAATAGGCTTACGTATCTCGTTGAGTAAGTGATACTGAGGAGACAACATTAGGTGGTGTGCCCATTGTACTTGAGAAGAAATTCTCAATTTCTTTCACAATATCGTCCTGCTTTTGATAATAGAATCACCAATTTTAAGGGAGGTGATCCTATTGTAGCTTTTCTTGTCACTATCTTTCTGTGAAAACAACCAGTAATTTTGTCATTATAGAGATTTCAAATTCTGATTCTTGGGTGTAATGTAAGAGGGCCTGTTTTTTCTTTTCCTATAGTACCTTGTTAGTGGGATCTTGATATAAAACCAACTGGGCATGCCTCAGGGTTTGCTTGGATAAATCTAGAAGATGGTGTATATTTCCTATTCTTATCATGTTTAACCCCTTCAATTCCTCCTTGATGTTCCATAGCTTCCTGATGTATTGGAATTTTTTTGTTCCCATATATTAATACTGAAGTCCTCTTCAAATTGCTTCTGCAAAGCCCTCCACTCTGGCTAGACAATTGTTGAATCTAAATGGTATCTTCATATGCCTACTTGGTTTCAAAACATGAACAATGTATGGTGAGTGATCAAAATTACAGGGTGTTCGGTTCACCTGCTGGAATAGATAAGTAATAGAATGGTGATTCTTTAGGAATATAATAGATGAGGAATATATAGAATATGTAATATTTAGTTTGGTTTATTCCTAAGAATTTCTAATGATGATGTAATGGCAATGTTTGGTTTGAAAACATAAATTTGGAATGATAAAGGAATAACTAATAAAAAGAACAAAATATTTATAAGTTTAGGATTGCATTAGCAACGTTATGAGTTCATGATCGATCCTAAATTTGCCACTTCTTCCTTGTTTGGCTAGTTCTTGCTCTACCAATTACTGCAGTCTCTCAAATCTGAATCTCCCACGGAACTCTTCAAACCGATTCCTTTCTGAGTCTCACTAGTCCACGTCTCTCCAAGCTATGGAACCAACACAGTCAGGTGGGAGCTCGAACGAATCTATGAAGCTTTTGTTTCTTGAGATGGGTGTTGGCTATGATCAACATGGGTCTGTATAATCTTCCCTTCTTTAGATCTCTTGCTTGTCTCGAGTCTAGTCCATGCTATTATGATAAATGCCCATTTAACATTTCCTTGTGTTGGGTACTGAAATCTTTGGAAGAAAGTTGATTGTCTGATGGGTGTGAACTTGTATGTGTTAGGCAAGATATTACTGTTGCTTCCATGCGTGCTTGCAGGGACGCTATATCTTCTAATTCTATTCCTGCATTTCGTAGAGGTATGTACTTATACGTTATCAAGTTTTAGATTCGCCCCTCAATTAAAATGTTGTATATTTGCGCAATTGCTTGTTATTTTAATGCCTGGTGCAGGCCATCGCAAAGACTTCTTTTGTGTTGCAAATGACTATGCCTCTTATTTACTTACAATGATAAATTAAATTATTTTAATTGGTTTGCGGTTGTGAAATTCTTTAATTAGTCAGCAAATGATCACCTTGGGTCTTCTTTTAGGATCTTCTATTAATGGACATAAGAAGGATTTTATGCTTTTCAATTGAGTTGATGTCCTGGGGCTGTTAGGGGTCAGTTGATGTCCTGGGGCTGTTAGGGGTTAGAAATAATGATGGAGGTTTTATTCTCAACTCAAAGTTTGTTATGAACTTGGTCATGTATAATTATCTGTAACTATAGCTATGTCATTAAAAACTTTGATTTGGATACTTACTTGAAATTCTTTGGAAATGTTGCCATCGTCTCGAGCATCATCAAGAATCAAATCATTATAAAAAATTTGAATATTTCATTGATATTTTACGGATCGTTCGATATAAGTTCTTTTGAATTCACACTTGAAAAAAAGTGCATATGTGTACTAATGTGAATAGACTCATGTGTGAAGCATTTGTTATCAAGCTCCATATATGAATAAACTTTTTTATGCACTTAGATTATGTTCTTGGCTATGAGTTTTCGCCACAATGTAAAGCCTTGTGAAGATCAATTTATTGAATGGGTGTTCATGCAAAATGGATTTTAACATTCAAACATAGAAGGTTCACTTTGTTTTTAATGGTACTCTTCCTGAGATACCGAGTATTGTGGTTGTATCTTTTGCCTTGAAAATTCTTATTTATTCAGAAGCTATTATGTTTGTAGTTCATTCATATACTGTAGCTTGTTGTTTGTTTCTTCTTGCTATATTAAGATAAGTTGATGTAGGATCCATCCCTGGGGTGACACTTGAACAAATGAAGTTACATATCAAGCTTGGAGTCCCACATTCTCTCCAGCAATCCTTGGACATTGACAGAGTGAAATCTGTCTTTCCTTAGTAAGTATTAATATCAAATATATTTGGATTCGATCACTTACTGGACACCTTGCATATTTCATTCTTCAATCTTTGAGAGTGGTTCATTCTTTTTCTAGTTAATGCAGATATTTTTAGAAAATTATCAGATGGCTTTCCATCATTTTGGCTACAATTTAATCCATCATTTTTTTAGCTAGTTGTGGTGATCTGCTCCTAAACAATGCAATCACTTGGAACATTTTTTCAATCTGAAAAATTGTAAGTCCATGCTTTAGCATGTAGTAGATTATCACAAAATGCAAGAAGCATGAAGATGTTAATTGTACTATTTTACAATTACAGAAGGTTACTTTGTTGTTTAAGGCGTGTTTTAATGTCTATTGCCTGGAATTGCAATGTTATGGTATGAATGATATACAATGGATGAGAAGAGTTCTACAATACGAATGCTACAATACAGGTCAGTGTTCATCATATAGATTACCATAGTTTCTTAGTCTGTAAAAAACAGGCAAAAAAACACACCTGCCTGCACTCAAGTGCATAGACGTTAAAAATTGTTGTTTTGGTCAACAATGTAATAGCAAAAGAGCCTACACAACATTGACAAACACCTAACCTTGCTATATTCTGTGTACTGCAGTGGCAAGATTCTGAATGTTGAAGTTGTTGATGGCGGATTGATATGCTCAAGTGGTGTACATGTTGAAGAGATGGGGGATAAGAATGACGACTGTTACATAGTTAATGCTGCTGTATATGTTGGCTATTAGGTTTTGTTATGTTCCTTAATATTCGGATGTCAGTTTCTGTTAATACCCGTCATGATGTAAATCTCCATTATTACCCATCACGATGCAAATTATGCAATTGTTAATTTTTTCTTCATATACTTCGTGAATTTGGTCCGAATTATGTTAGCATTCATTATATATAGTCTCAATTACAGCGTAAAATAACTTTGAAATGATTATACACTAAATAATATTAGTCAAAATCAACAATACTTGTAGAATTAACATTGAAACCATTGTACACTAAATAATATTAGTCAAAATTAACAATACTTGAAGAATTAGTAATATCATGGTTAATGTTTTTCCATTAATTTCATGTTAACATAGCATCCTTATTCAAGTCTTAACAAAATAAAATATTGATTATGGGTTTATAGGAATTTAGAAACTCATAATCATGTTAAACATCGTGGTAATCCAAATAAGCATCCACGACAATGAAATAAATAAAGGAAAAGAAAGAAAAACTAGTTGGAGTTTTAATATGAAAATTTAGAATTTCTCTGAAGTTCTTGATAGAAAAACTACTCTGAAGTTCTTGATAGAAAAACTAGTTGGAGTTTTGATATGAAAATTTAGAATTTCTCTGAAGTTCTTGATGCCTCCTTTTGATCTTCTTTGATGTAGTGGTTGTTACCTCTTTTTGGTGTTTTCATGTTCTTATATAGTGCTAGAGGATTCTAGGGTTGTGTTTAGGATTTTTCCGCTTTGTTTGGTTATAAAAATATTTCTGAAACTTCAAAATTTGTAAAAGTTGAGTCCGGAAAAATTTCTTGACATGATCGTGCCTCACGTTGTTGAATCCCCTCTGTCACGATCATCGTGCCTTCCTTCCTTCCTACATCTAACATCTTTTTCATTCTTCAATTTCCAAATACTTAAAAACACATCAAAGACTTCTTGAAACATAAAATTAAGACTAAATTCTTACTCTAAACTACTCAATCAATTGAAACGCATACAAATACTAACAATAACACAATTCTAAGCCTATATGCATGATAATCATTTAAGAAAATACTTAAAAATACACTTAAAACAATTGGAAAATATATGATAATATACACCCATAAATATCGAGTTTTATTTCTTAATCGATAAATTTTATTATCATTTTAACAATTTAATTTTATCAAATATTTGTAAAAAAATTACTAATTTTTTTCTCTTGGATAAAGATTGACATTTCGTTAGCATAAATGCATTATCCTTTTATCGTTGTTTAGTTAATGCTCTGTTCACTATATCTTTTAACATGTTTATTCTTACTTTTTCTCTTTTCTTGTTTTGTACTTCCGAAAGGTTCGTGTACTATTTAGTTTCTTTGTTTGTTATCCTTTTTTTTGGTTAGCCCACGAGATGTTCTAGGAGGGTTTCAACTATGAGAAGACGCCTTTAAGCCATCCACAGCTAGACTAATCCCCGCTCGCATCGGGTGGGCCCGTAAGGGACAAAGTGCTGGCCAAACAGGTCTCTTCATTCCCAGCACTTGAACTAGAGACCTCTGGTTAAGGGATGAAAATGCTTATTTGTTTTTTATCTTTTGATATTGATATGAAATGTTTTTTCAAAATGATTGTGGATTTGTGAGGTTAATAGTTTATATGATTTTTCAAGATTAGCTTACTATTTTGGGATTCTTTCATAAAATCAAGTTTGTACCAATTAATATTATTAGTATTATTGTTATACTTCTACAGTTGTGTTATGTTGCTTATTATGAAGAGGACTCGACCCACAAAAATTTATAGAAGTATAAATATTTCTAGCCTTTTCTTGTCAAATGTTAGGAAAAAAAGGAATAGACATAATGGGTCCAATCTAAAGTTGTTGTAGCTTTATATTGTTATAAATAATACCAATTTTTTTTCTCTTTTGGATTTGAAAATTCAAGTTTGTTTAATAAACACATTAATTTTATACTAACTCTAGAATTTCATATCTACTTAAATTGGAACAAAAGTTACTATTATCTTTGTGGAATGTAGTATAAATGAAAAACTATTATTATTTTTTATAGTTTCTTTCTATAAGATATCTTCCAACTTGAATTCTTGCTACTTAAATTCAAATTGAATTCAATGATGTTCTTTATGTTTATATATTGATATGTATGTTTATATGTTAGTATATATATGTACACATGCCAGTCATCGAATATCATGAATTGGTAATTAGGACCTGAGCTATTCCAAATGATGCTTAGTTTCTTAATTAGATTTCTATATGCATTTTCATAACATAAATTTCTTTGTTAACTAGTGTTATGCTATTGCTAAAGAATAACATATATTATTGTTTTAGATGGATGAACATAATCCCTTAGGCTATGTTTGATTGGAGGTTTATTAATGGAATATAATAGAATATAATATTATTCTATCATTTGAGATAAGGGTTTATAATGGAATGAAATGAGATGGAAGAGAATGGTTTCATATTACATCTCATTTCATCCTAAATAGTAAAAATGAAAAACTTCCGATTTAGAGGGTTTAGGATATAATGTAAAATGATAAATAACTTTACACTATATTACATTATAAAATCCTTCATCTAAATAACATTTCACTACATTATATTATGAACCCTTCCTTCCCTCCAAATAATAATTTTCTAATATTACAATCATTTACATTCTATCCCATTATAAATCATTTCATTCTATTAAAAACATTACGTCTAACCAAACATAGCCTTAGTTGAGAGTTCTATTTTGCTACTTAATAAGATACTAGTGGAGAGCTCTAAAAGTCAAACCTCACAATTGAAGAGACACATGAAGTCATACAATAAAAATAATATGGTATTAGGAGGTTAAACATTTTTTATCCTTAATATAATAGAAGGAAGAATGAAATGATTGTCACAAGTTATGAAAAGAACAAATCGATTTTTTTTGCCAGATAAAATGATTATTTGTGATGAACATCCACTTTTTATTACCAATAACAAAAACTTCATGATGTTTGTCACCTCACTCCAATTAACCTTCAAGATTCTAGCTTGAAATACCATGAAGAGCGATAATTTAAAGATTTATTATGACCAAAAGAAAGAAATATTAAATACACTATTAAGTATTCATAAACGAGTAGCTACAACATCAAATATATAGACAACCAACTACCAAAATAAAGGTTATATAGTAGTGATAAAACATTACATTGACAATGATTGGACTTTATACAATCGACTATCGAAATAAATAATAGTCTTTAATTTTGTTGTTATTTTTTTACATATTATTCTATAATTGAAATTTGTTCATGTCTTTAAATGGTAGGTGAAACACCCCACTATCATAAATTACATACCGGAACACCCTATGGATATTTCAGCATCTAATCTATAATAATGGCATGTTAGAGCAAGCACATATCGAAATTAATCATGGCATCCAATATTATATAGAAAAGTCACCAAATTCTAAAACAAACTGCATTCCTCATTTCACATAAAAATACATTGTAGCTTTACAAAACCATCCGAATATATATAATGTCAAATCCTTATACATAACATACTGTGTGAAAGAGGAATTGCACATAAACTACTAACTAATCCTTCAGTCTCAGCTGACTGACCTTTGAGCCATTTCTTAACAAAAGTAGAAGAATTATTCTTCTCGTAGAGTCTGTCTGTCTCTAATGTCCTCTCTCGGACCTGAAATATCAACATTGCAATTTTGGTGAGTTTTACGAATTCAATGATGTAACTATCTTCGATGGGTCACCCAAGTCATACCACATATCAAAACATATAAGCATATAATTCACAACTTTCCATTTAACAATATACACCACATATCATATAATGCACAAATCCCAATCTCATTTAAGTACTTATTCACATTACAATTCAATCATTCAATTACACTTAATAAATGTATATGCAATGTTTATATGACCCACTTTTAATTATTACGTTGTTGTGACTGAGTGCCTAAACTGTCCCGTATCCATTGTAGATACTGGGTTTATTGATACTGTCCTTTACTCGTTGCTGATACAAGGCTCATTGTATATATATCAAGCCTTTGGCTCTATACCACATTTCGAAGCTTTAAGCTCATTTTCGGTAGCTACTCATGTCACAACTGTCATTATCTGATCATGCATTCATGTATGTAATGCATCTCATTTATATTCAATCAATTATATTTTCAATCATTTCCATTTTCAATCTCATTCCTATTCAATCACATTTTTAGTCCCATATACATATATCATTGGGCCTTAGTCTGGCATTCAACAAACATATTGAGTAACACATATTTCACTAAATTCACATTCAAGGAACACTTCAATATCACATTCATCAATCAAAATCTTTGGACCTTTATGTCCGGAATCAGTACAAACAGTTCATTCCAAATTCAGTACAGAATCTATAGCAAACAAATATTAAGTGAGACTATTTAGGTTACTCACAAATTGCTCCAAAAAGCTATTGCCTTGAAGTCCCGGTAATATCTAGATGATGGCACTCTAAATGCTCCTCTATATCATGCAAAACACATTTACACATATCACAATTTTGCACAATGGTATAAGTATTCATTTATGCGTGTCTATGTATATGAAATATGTACAAGGCATGCTCATGACAATTCTGGGTTCCTTATCATTATTCTAGTCATAATATTCATTCATATATCAATACTCAATTGATCAATCCAGATTTGTACAAAAACACTTTTGGGTCCACTTTGCATGATTATTATCATCAGGAAAATGGTGTATTTCTATAACACTTTCTTCTAGACAATTGTTCCGCTATGCCTTAAGTTTCTAAGGACTCTAAGATCATTCAATTTGGTTCATTATTGTATGAGTTACACTTAAAATACTGTAGACTAAGTATATTTGAAATTTAGCTAGTGCATGATCATGCCGTCTAGTTGTACAACTCATATCTCTCAATTCCAATATCCAAAAATCACCAACTTTATACCAATTGAAAGCTACAAAAATAAGCTACAAATTTTGTGAAGACACATTTGTTTGATTCAGCCTACATCAATACAATTTATTCGATAATGATAGGATATGATTTCTGTCACTTGTAGTGCTACAATCTAAGCCAAGACTCAATTTCATGCGAAATTTTGAAATTCTTAGAGACGGAATTAAAAGTCGATTTGTTCAAGGAAGTTGTAGAAATATGTCTCTAGTTTATTCTGAATTAAGAATCAACTCATTTTGAAATATAAAGTTCAAGATATAATCAAAATACCGAAGCATGTTCAATGAAAATTCTCCAATTCATAACATTCCAACACATTTCCTCTTTTTCATCCTAAATCCATTAATCAAATCTTTCCCGAACGCATCCAGATGGCTCTAAATTTTCATGTAGAGGAAGAAAATGTGTTAGGAATCTATTGGTTCAAGTTTCAAGTCATTTGAAGCTTGGATGAAAAAGTTATAGCCAAAAGACTCAAAGTTGTTCAGTATAAATACACTAGTTTATATGCAAACTGCAAAAACCAAAATCATACACACAAACCATCACCTTCTTCTTCCTCTCTCTACTGCACAAATCTTCATTTAACTCCTTCATCACTTTATAACTATTACATCTAATGTATAAACCATCTTTTCTACTTCCATTTCAATTAAAACCCAACACAAATAAATAAAAAATCCAAGATTTATATATAACTATCAAAAACCGTACAGTTCACGTACGCATATTCCATTTTTCTGCATCTTTCATTTTCTGTATCTTTCTTCCCTCTTCAGTCCAAATTTTTCTATCATCTTCATCCTTCTTAAAACACAACACCACACTACTCTATGTTCTCTTTAACTCTAACCTCATTTAAATCCATCTCTAACAATACCTAAACATTTCTTTATCATCTCTCTATCCTTTCTCACACTTTTTGTACATTTTCGTTTTGCTTGAATCACTGAAACTCTTCTTCCTACAACACCACTCATGCATTCATTTATCTTCCTACACCACTCATGCATGCATCCATTTACAAACATTAAAACATCATCAAAATGTCATTTACACTCATACAACTTAAAACATAACTTACTTGCTTAAGAAAAATTCCAGAAATGGGGAGAGCAAATGAGAAGCTTCGGTGGATGAAACAATAAAATATTTGAAACCCAAATGGCTGAAGGATGCAAGATGTCTCGGTGATAGATGAGTAAGAAGAGAGATGGTGTTTTAGGTGATGGAAAGCCAGGAGACAGGTTTTGGTGGTGAATGAATTTCGGTGGAGCAAAAGCAACCGAAATTTTCTTACCCAAACATGATTTAGATGGCTTCATTATACAATGCTACATGTCACCCTTGCATGTAGCCTATTTGTCATTGATGTAAGGTTACCACTTGTCACTTAGTTATTTGTCCACATGTCACACCTTAATAGGTCCATTTGTCAATTAATTACTAATCCAATCGTCACACTTCTGT
>JAOTJB010000006.1:18173769-18194522 GCA_027123815.1 Erythroxylum minutifolium | reverse complement strand
TTCTCTCTTTCTCTTCTTCTTTCACTCTCAATTTTGCTTCTCTAAATGTAAGACAACAATTAATTCTTCCCCTTTTATACCTTGAGTGAGTGAGTAAAGTCCACTATGCCCTTCCATTTATACCTAATGTCTATTTAAACTTTTGTAATCTTCCAAAAATACCCTTATGCATTCTTAATTCTTCAATTTAACTTACACCATACTATTCTCTAATTTAATCTTAATTCTTCCATTTAATACTTCAAATTCCATTAATCCATGCTATAAATCCCCCCAACATTGACATGGTAATTAAACTCCAATTAAAATGACTTACCTAATAAGACCACAAAATTTATCCAAATCATGCTTAATAAAATAAATAAATAAATTTCGGGGCCTAACATACACAATATCAAAATGCTTATAAGAGTCTACTATTCTTTTACAACATTCTACATGAAATGGAAACTATATAACAATATTCTAACTCCTCAATCTCAGTTGATCATCGTTTAAGCCATTTCTTGATTCCAAAATGCAAGTATAAGACTTCTTCTAAAACGTCTTAATAGCTAAGCCTCCTCTCTCATACCTTAAAAGCCACGTTGCAATTTTGATGAGTTTTGCGAACTCAATGAGTGAACCATCATCGATGTACTCACTCATATCATACACAATGATAATTCACATTTTAATTCACAGAAAGATCATATAATTAATTATTACATTCACATTTTTTTTGTTTCACAACAGTTCAACAACTCAATTAAATCATTCTTTTCATACATATTAAATTATATATGCAATGCATATGTAACTCACTCTCGTTATTATTTTGTTGTGATCAAATGCCTTTTTAACTGTCCCGTATCTGTCGTAGATACCAGGCTCATTGATAACTATCCCGTATTTGTTATAGATACTGGACTCATTTTACTAGTGAACCTGAGGCTCTTTATACACATTGCTCAGCTTTAAACTTTTTTTCATTGGCCACTTTAGTCATAACTGCGTTTATCTGATCATGTATATCATGTAATGAAATGCATCAAATCACTTATATTCAATCAATCACTGTCATTTAGTTTACACAATCACTTTTCACATTTTCATTGGACCTAAGTCTAGCATTTAACATATTTGTTGAGAACACTTATTTCTGTCATATTAACATTCAATTATGGTCACTTCCAATATATTCCCAATTATTAAACTCCTCGGACCATCAATGTTTGGAATTATCACATACACATTAGTATTAGTTCAATAATTGGAATTTAAGCAATTACAATCAATCTTAGTGAGAACATCTAGGTTACTCACAGTAAGCTCTAGATAGCTATTGCCTTGACATCCCAGTAATGTTTGGATGTTGTTGTTCCATTTACGCTTCTATATCATGCAATACACACATTTATACACATTACTAAAATTCTCAATCATATTAGTACTCATTCATACACATATGTATATGTTTTATATACAATGTATGCCTAATGACATTCCTAAGTATGTGTCCTTAATTCACATCTCATGATCATTTAAACATTATCACTTAGATATGTTTAGTTTACACCTCAATTTTACATAATTATTTTTAACTCATTAATATATCATTCACCAATATTTTTCTAGCCTTGTATGATCACATAATATCCAAATTCTCATTTAAGCTTACTTAATTCATATCATTCATCTCTTTTGAATCACATTAGCATTCCTAAGAACACTTTAATCACCTAATCCATCATCAAACTAGTTTTATTTCAAGCCTTATTTAAGCCTAAATACACTATAGGAAAATACCTTAGCATTAGTTGTTTTAAACATCATTTAAGAGACAACATGTCACCCTTTATGCTTACCCACGATCATGGTGAACCTTCCCACGATCGTGACGGAAGCCATTACAACTGGCTACGGTCGTGGGATGGGTGCCACGATCATGACAGAACCTAATTAATCATGCCACAATCGTGCTCTGAAGGCTGTACGATTGTGGCCTACCTTTTCTCTTTCTTTTCTCCACGAATTCCACATACTTAAAACATCATTTACCCTTCAAGTTTTCTAGAATTTATGTCCAATTAGACAACCTCATTTCATGCTAATCTAACTACCATTTTGGTTACATTAAACTCACAAAACTCTTCTCAATTGATTTATCATCATTTACTTAATCCTATTATACATGCATTCCTAACTTTTTCATAATATATCTAAGACATATTATACACAATTCCTCATTTCCACTTCATATCCTCTTCACTCTCACTTGATTTCTATCTCAAAATCATTCAGACATCGATCCATAAATTATGGTTTATCATCTACGTGAAAACAGAACACATTTATATCCCTTTATTCATCAATGTTTTTACACACTTTTATACACCATTTACACTATCAATCATCCATAAAACAATACATAATCTATTATTGATCTTAAACATAAAAATAGAACATAAAAACATGTCTATACATTCATCAATGTTTCAGCATATATCCAACTCTTTTAACCCATCTATCTATCCCTAATGATCATCATAAATACGTTTATTAAACAAACTATGAAGATCTTTGATATACTTACTTGTTTTAGCTCCAAAGTTCTTCAGAACATTACTTAACCCTAGCTCCAAAGAATCACATGATCATCATCTTATCAAGTTAGAATAGACTAGGTTTCATCAAAAAGAAGAGATAACAACGAAATCTTGTAGTGGGTAAGTGAAAAATGATGGCAAGGTAGAGTGTTGGTGAGGAAGAGATGGTCGTGAGTGAAGAAGAAGAGAGAAGAAGATAACGAAGAAAGCATATATCAAGAATGAAAAACAATTAAAAGATGGTCTTTCAAATAAGTTAGTGTTGTGGATGAGCGTGGAAATAGAGATAATTGACACTTGTCACTTGCCATATGTCACCTTCTTGTGGTTCCTACTTGGCTCATTTAATAACTTGTCCATTTATCTCTAAATTTCCAGTCCATTTGTCAACCAATTTTTTATAACACTTGTCATTAAATCCTAATGTCAGTTGTCAATTATCTCTATTGCCATGTGTCAATTATTTCTACTACCACTTAGCATTTTTCCTAGTCTAAAAATACCCATAATTTCATAAATCTCCCAATTTTTACCAAAAATTTCGAATTAATAATTATCATTCACCAAATCAATTTTTAAGACACAAAAATTTACAATTCACATTATAATCATTTAAAAAAATCATTTATACCCTAGAATATGTCAATTGAGTGCATGTACAGTCTTTGTAATATGTACAAAAAAATCAATAATCACATGTGTGTATGCTTATGCTAGTGATATGCATGTAAATGTACTGCATTTCCTATTTTCTCAATGATATTTCTCATATATAGAAATCTAGGATTCTAGCCCTCAGTATAGGAAAACGGGATATTACAATTTTTATGTTGGCCTAATGCAAATGTCCCTATTTTTTTGTAGATAATATAGATAAAAAGACCTCATAATGTTGAGGACGAGTTAACTGATAGTGTGTGATAGAATTTTATTAGTAGATTGACTAGTCTATGATATACATGTGACTAATCCATTGTGCCATATCGTATATATGAATAGAGTGTATAGAGATTGCCCTATTATGATCCATGGGAAACAATTTACTACTGATATGATAGAACTACCCTTCCATGAATTTGACTTGATCTTGGGCATGGATTGGTTGTCCAAATAACAAGCTATAGTTGATTGTGGGTTAAAGATAGTTGTTCTCAAAGATTTTAATGGTTTAGAAACAGTGGGTATTCCATCTAGTCCTTTGACTAATGTATATCAACCATGCAAGCAAGACAACTTCTTAGAAAAGGTTGTGAGGCGTATTTGGCTTTAGTACTTGATTCAAAAAGGGAGAAGGTGAACTTACAAATATACCAGTAGTAAATGAGTTTCTTGACATATTCCTAAAAGAGTTACTAGATTTGCCACCTGAAAGGAAGGTAGAATTATCTATTGAGATTGTATCTAGTACTGCTCTTATTTCAAGGGCATCTTATAGAATGGCTTCTATAGAGTTATAAGAGTTGAATATTTAGTTACAAGAGTTTTTAGAAAAGGGTTTTATCCGGCCCACTGTGTCACCATAGGGAGCACCAGTCCTTTTTATCAAAAAGAAGGATGGCACCCTATGAATGTGTATAAATTATAGATAGTTGAACAAGGTGATTGTAAAGAATAAATATCCATTGCCTAGAATAGAAGATTTTTTTGATCACTTGAAAAATGTTGGAGTGTTCTCCAAGATTGATTTGCGGTCGGGTTATTACCAGTTTTGGGTAAAAGATGTAGATGTTCCAAAGGCTATATTCAAGACTCCATATGGCCTCTATGAGTTCTTGGTGAACCTTTCGGGGTAACTAATGCACCAATTGCTTTTATAGATTTGATGAATAGGGTATTTCGACCCTACTTAGACAAATTTGTTGTGGTGTTTATAGATGATATATTGGTCTATTCGAGGAATGAATAGGATCATGCTCAACATTTGAAAATGGTGATCCAGACTTTGAGAGAGAAGCAATTATTTTCCAAATTAAGCAAATGTGTTTTTTGGATAAAGGAAGTTTCTTTCCTCGAGCATATCGGAAGGTTTCAGGGTAGATCCTAATAAAATTGAGGCAAATGTCAATTGGAAGCCACCACAGAATGTGACTGAAGTGAGAAATTTTCTTGGCTTAGCTGGTTATTGTTAACGCTTTGTCAAAGGGTTCTCAGTAATTGCTTCTCCAATCATCAAGTTACTTTATAAAGGTACAAAGTTTGAATGGAATGATAGATGCCAAGCTAGTTTTTAACAGTTTAAGAAGATACTCACCTAAACTCTAATGTTGACATAGCCAACTCTAGGCAAGGAGTATGCCATGTATAGTGATGCTTCTAGGAATGATCTGGGTTGTGTATTGATGCAAGATGGGAAAGTGGTGGCTTATACCTCGAGGCAATTAAAGTTGCATGAACAAAACTACCCTACATATGATTCAGAATTGGCAGCAGTGGTGTTTGCCTTGAAAATTTTGTGGCACTACTTATATGGGGAAAGATATAGCACAAATCATAAGAGTCTGAACTACCTGCTCATACAGAAGGAGTTAAATTTGAGACAATGACATTGGCAAGAATTGTTTAAAGACTATGATTGCATAGTTGACTACCACCCAGGAAAAGCTAATGTGGTAGCAGATGCTTTGAGTAGGAAGATTATTTCAGCACTATCATTACAGCATAGTAAATGGAGATTTGCACTAGATGGTGCTTTGATAGCTCAATTAAAAGCAAGTCTTGACTTAAGAAAGATGACAATTCATGCACAAAAAGGTGATGCCAAGTTGTAACAAATTGTGCAAGAGGTGCAAAAAGGGAAATAGAATATTTGTAGAACTCAATGTATCGCAAATTAATTATGGCTCAAATAATGACGTATGCCTCCCATCCTGAACTTAAGGATTGATGTTATTAGACCCCGTTTCTGAAGTCTAACTCATGATCTAATACCAAACCTGTTAGACCCCATTTTTGGAGTCTAACTCATGCTCTGATACCAAACCTGTCCTGCATACATCCTATGCAGCATCACTAACTTGTAACAATCATAACTTTCAATTCTGATCTATAAAATTTACAAACTATATATCATTGGAAAGCTAAAAGAACAAACTACAACTTCCCAGATGACAACCTTGTCCAAATCAGCCTAGATCAATCCAGATTGTCCGCTGAAATTAGAACCCAATTTGACCCTTATGAAAAACTTGAAATTTTAATGTACAACTTGGAAAGTCATGAGCATAACCATTCAACTACCAACTTTACTTCATTTAACTCCCTAATCCCTACTCATTCAACTCATCCCTTATAACTAATTCTCATCATTCACAAAAACCCTATCTTTCCTTTTTCCATAATATCTCACTTATATGTATATATATGTATCAACGATTCATGTTCAAAGTTCATCAACTCAATTAAATAACTCTTCCAAGAACATCTAATAGAATGAGAGAATGTGGTGTTTTGAATTGGGAAGAAGTAGTGTGATAAGTTAGAGATGAAATGAAGTTAATAAAGGGAGTTGAATGTGTGTTGAATTATTGAAGAATGTATTGACATGGATGATGTTATGTTTATGTGATTATGATCAACAATTGAGAAGAAAGACGAGCCTAAGTTGGCTAATGAGGTTCCATCAAAAGGGACCCTACAAGCTGATGTGCTCAAGTATGACTTCGAACGTTGGGCTCCAAAAACGGGGTCCAACAGATGTATCCTCTCACTACATCCTCATGTCGTTGACCTCTATTATGCTTATGAATTGATCTTGATCTCCTAATAAAGTAGGTCGTTAAGGTTAAAGAGGTTTGATCACCTATTGAAAGAAATGATCTTGTGCACCCCATCAGTGAGATCCAGTTGTCTGATAATATCGTAGTCGATAAATTTAGAGGTGGTTATGTTCATTTTGCCCTTTTATGTAATAGTGTTTATATAAGACTCTTAGGTGTTCTACGTGGTCCCTAACTCCTTGCCATAGTATGATATCATAAGAAAAATATAAATAAGTTCTTGAAAGAAAAATTGATATCATACATGTGTATATATATGAAGTGATAAACAACTAATTAACTACATTTATATACCTATATTTAATGTGTTTTGCTTGTTATTTGAGAATCTTATGGTATTTGTGGTACTTATTATACTTCAAGTGTGTTTTTAGGTTATAATTGCCTTTTTAGAGCAAAAGGAAAAGAATTTGGATGAAATCATGACATATAATGGAAGAATTAAAGCAACCTGGATTTACATGGTCGTGTATGGTGACTATGTAAGTCACTATGAACATGTGGAGCTTGAAGGCATTGTTTCTTCTAGTGTGAAGCTAACAGCTATGTATATGCCCATGTAAAGTCACATTTAGAGGGTTTTTGGACATACACGATCACCTGTACAGCTGTGTAAGCTTCCATTATTAGTAAGACAACTCTAAAGGAAGGATACCAACTGCAACGTTGTTGGTTATGTCAGCATACTATAGTACCATGAGGTAGTTGAGCAACATCAAGGTTTTATCAGGGAATTGTTCATTAATGCCTTCACTTTACTCTAATTCCCCTCCTTCAAGACGTGATAAATGGTCAGCTACCACATTCTTTGCTCTTTTCTTATCTCTGATCTCAATATCAAATTCTTGTAGAAGTAACACCTATTGGATAAGTCTTGGTTTTGCATCTTTCTTAGCAAAGAGATAATTTAAACGTGGTGTGATCGATAAACATGACCACTTTAGATCCAAAGACATACGATTGAAACTTATCACATGCGAATACCATCGTTAGTAACTCCTTTTCAGTAATGGTGTAATTTAATTGAGGCCCAGTTAATGTCTTGCTTACATAATACACTCCTACACAATCTTAGAGGACACTCCTAATACAAAACCTTTGTACCCCACGAAATGACACTTCTCCCATTTTAGAATCAAGTGTGATTTTTCACATATTTGAAGAACTTTGTCCAAATTTGTCAGACAATGCTTAAATGATTTCCCAAAGATTGAAAAATCATCCATTAATATTTTCATTATTTCCTCTACCATATCTACAAACTTTTTATATATATATATATAGACACTCAAACGATACCAAAAATTTTTCCTATTTATATACACACATGACCACTAAAATTTTTCCTATATACACACGCACAACATCAAAAGTTTTTTACTACATATAAACATATGGACATAAAAATTGAAAAACTTTCTTTATTATAAATATACAGATTGTATCTTATAGTATAAAATATATTATTCTCACAAGGATCATAGTAGTCACCCAACAATTCTTGTAAACTTTGTTTAAGGTAAACAATAAGATGAATAAATAATAATTAAACTAAAAATAATGAATTAACAACTAACAATGAGTTAGGTAGCAGTAAAATTAATTGATTGATTAATAATGAAAACTAAGAATTACTTCTATCCTTATTTGTTTTCACTTTACCTTCTTGATTTAATAACAATAAGATGAATAAATGATAATCAAACTAAAAATAATGGATTAATAACTAACGATGTATTAGGTAGCAGTAAAACTGATTGATTGATTAATAATGAAAACTAAGAATTACTTCTATCCTTATTTGTACTCACTTTACCTTCTTGATTTAATCATACTTGATCCTAGATATCCTATAGTTATGATTACCTTATCTCGAGATTGAATCAAGTAATGCCAATTTAAATAGTAAAAAATGAATTGTGATCTCTCAATCTATCAAAACTCTTTCTAACTATGTAATTCGATTTTAAGCTATCCTATAGATAACTAATAAATAATTAAGACCACTCTTTAATCACCTATTAGTTTGATATTTATAGTTTTATTGAGGTACCGGCTCTTGTTGTGCAATAAAACACAATCAATCCAGTAGTCTCTGGATTCAAATTGAATATAAAGCAATAAGCATCATAAGCATATTCATTAAATCAAGACGGTCAAGTTCAACAAATAAATCAAGAGTAATTCCAACAAAAGAATTTAAAAATCCATAAATGTAACTAAATATCCAAGTTTAATCGTCATCAATATTTAACAAAAACAAGGAAATAAGAAAATAGTAAAAAAATTGAATCCAGAAGTTTTCTCTTCTTTTCCTTCAGCTGGAAAATCTATAACCTTGTTTTTTAGAATCCTTCTCTTTTAATCTTCTTTGATTATGTTTATGTAATCGTCAAGTGATGTTTTTCTCTTCTATATATACATTTGATTCTTTTAGGATTTTATTTAGGTTTTTCCAAGTGTATATCTTCCAACAAATAGCCCTAAACATTAAAAGTATAAAAAACTAACATCCTAGAAAACACCTTGAATGATTGTGCATGGCTATGCACGATCATGCATGACACTAGTCTAACTCTCTAGCACAATCATATATGACATTGCACGTTCATATCCGAGACTTCTATCTTGTTGCTTCCTCATACACGATTGTGTCAGACTTATTTTGCCAGCTTTTTCTTCCTCTTTTCTTCATTTTTTCTTGTCTTTACTCATCTCTTAACACATTAATCAATCCTTAAAATATATAATTAAGATCAAATTCTTTCCTTAAACAACAATTAATCAAACGGAATAAGCAAAAACACTAACAAGAACATAAATCTAAGTCCTAAACACATGATTGTCTTATAAGAAAACGCTAACACCTAAAAAACTATGATTTACACCTATTAATATCTCCACACTTAAATCTTTGCTTGTCCCGAAGCAAAACTAAAATCACAAAACGAACAAAAGATAAACACACAATCATGCAATAATACAATAATGGTACAGTGGCATCAAATTTTATGAAATTAACTTAGCCATAAACATCAATCATTTGAAAAGTTCCAACACACTAATTTATTCCATTTATGTTCAAGCGCTTTAATTTAAAAACACATATCAACCAAAATATTGACACCTATTTGGACATCTATGATACTTGTAAGCATGTACTCATTCTTATATAACAATTAAAGAGGTAGGTCATCACTAAACACTCATTCATGAAATTTATTTTGACATTTAACAAGAAGATCCATAGGCTCAATTTTATTGTCAACACCATATTATCAAGCTTGGTTGGAGTATCATTCTATCCTTTTGACGTGAAGACAAATATTTTGTTGTGATATTCGGAGTTACTCAATTATATCATAACTCACAACTGACTGCTAACTCTATTTTTAACCGGTTAGCAGAATTAGAAATTTGTTTAACATATTTATACAACACACTTTGTATGTTTGTGGGGTTTTTTTTTTTACATTTTACCTGCATCACTTCTTCCTAATCATTCACTTCCATGAAAGGGTAATAATAATGTCTACTAATTTAAATGAATTTAATTATATGTGTGTTCAAACAATTGTTATACAATGAAAAAATAAGCACAATATTCTACTCCTTAAAACACAAACTTCATAAACTAATGTTTCTTCACAAATTAAACGATCATGTTCATAGATAAGCTAATTCTTATCAATTTTATTCCATTGACATGTTCACATAATGCACACATCATGCAACAAAATGTTTACACAATGCAAACTTAATAAAAAAACTAACACAATGTAAATGTAAATTCATATACAAATTATATGCAAGTGCATGTATGTCCTTACACTTGAACAACACATTATCTTTAATGTGGAAGATGACATAGAACTAAAATCAACACACATGACAAATATAACAAACAAAAATAAAAGGAATAAAACTAGGGTAAGAATATTTATGGGGATTATAGTGGTGATGGCGTTAAAGAAGGAACTTTGACGTACTTTATACTATAAACATCTATCAATTCAATTCATTGTAAAATCCTAAAAATAAGGCAACAAACACACACAAAATTATCAAAAAAAACGCACTAATTGATATGATTCATATGCATTGTTCATTTGAGTGTCGAGTTTCTTTGTTATTAATTTTCTTCCTTCCCCGATGCAGACTTCCAATTGATCATCTAAAGAGGGCCTTTTTCTTTGTTATAGCTAGCTTTATAATATAAAAAATGTCAATGAAATAGTATCATACGATGCAATAGGTTTTATTAGATAGGAAAAAAAGGTATCAAGAGACACTTATGGTTACTTAGGGGCTTGAAGTTTAATATTTTCGTAGTTAGGCAAACATGTGGACCTGTCCTCACATACTTTTCTCATCTCTAATGGGAGATCAAAGGATAGAAAGAGTGAAAATATGAGTAGATAGACAAATTATTAGTTTCCTTTTATGACGTATTAATAAATATATTTTCATTTAGCTAAAAAAGAACTAATAGATGATGTAAAATATGTGGAAAGTCTTGTTTGTAATAGGTATATAAGAAATATCAATGATTTTAAAAATTAAACTGTTTCAATTAATTTACTTGTAAAAATTTTTAATTGGTTAAATTTTTAGTTCAAAATTTAACTTTTCGATTTAATTTATTTAAATCATTTTTGTTAAAATTAATCAATTTATTAATCGAGCAGTGATTTTCGTAAACTAATCAGTTTTTAAAAATTAAAATTAAATAATTAAAATTTATATAATATTTTTTTAATTAAAATTTATTCAGCCTTTAGTTAATTTTATAGCTGTTAAATCTTTCAAATTTCAAATTTCTTATTTTATCGTATTTAATTTTGTTAAAACATTGAGAATCATAATTGAATAGGCTAAAGAGACGACGGGCAACAACATACACTTCTACTTGTCCCGGTTGGATCAAAAACTACACAATGATGGTTTTTTTTATAAAAATTTTATCTCGAAATTTTATTGTTACATTGCATAATTTGCGTATTAGAAGCCAAATCATCTCCAGGATCTCTACATCTGGATCCTTTCTTTAAGAAAGAAACAAGCTCTTCACTCTTCACGAGCACTGTCTTCTCTCTCTCTCTTCCTCTCCATTTAACACATCCACAAATTCACTCCGAGTCGTCCAGGTACTTCTCTCTCAAATTCGATCCACACCCACTATTTTCACTCTTTTCCTTTCTTCAACTTCATTTCACTCTTTTTCTGGTTGCAGGTTTTTTAATCCGACTTATACCATCAAGTCTCTCTGTTTTTTTTTTCATTTTTTTCAGTATCAAATGGCCCAGGCCGAACTAACCACAGAGCAGGTTCTTGATCTGTTACTACTTCTCTAATTCCTCTACAATTTGTTTTTCCGATACTTATTTGATTCGTTGTTTATTATTATTATTATTATTATTTTGGTCTAAACTTGTAACTGCAATTGGTTGGGGGTTTTATTCTACGAAGTTAAATTCGGTTCGTATTTATTCCGGGTGTATTGGTTGATGCGAGTTGTTTGTTTGTTTTGTTATGTATAGGTACTAAAAAGGGACATCCCATGGGAGACATACATGACAACAAGGCTGATATCGGGAACAGACCTTCAGTTGTTAAGGCGTTATGATAACAGATCTGAGACTTACAGGGCTCAATTGCTTGATGATGTAATTCCCTCTCTCACTTTGTGTCGAATCATTTATATAATCATGGAGTTATTACTCTCTAATTCTTTGATCTTTTGATTAGTTTTCCCAATGACTTTTAATTTTACTAATTTTGATAATTTGAGAGTATAGCGAAAGCCTGGTACAATTACATAGTAATTAATCAATCTTGGGTTTTGGCTTCATTTTCCTGCGAAATGTATGCTATGAATTGTTGCATTGGCTA
The DNA here is from genome assembly GCA_027123815.1 of Erythroxylum minutifolium. Classification (NCBI taxonomy): domain Eukaryota; kingdom Viridiplantae; phylum Streptophyta; class Magnoliopsida; order Malpighiales; family Erythroxylaceae; genus Erythroxylum; species Erythroxylum minutifolium. The sequence continues at coordinate 18,182,266 of JAOTJB010000006.1, read as the reverse complement.
ACAACAGTGGTGGGAGACATGCGGTTGAATTCTCCTTTTATTGCCACAGGATGGTCCGGCTTATGTTCGGGTGTTTGTTAATATTTTACGTGATATATTCAAGGAAGAGACGGTTGAATATGTTCTGGCTTTGATTGATGAAATGCTAACAGGTTATTCACGCTACTATCTCCAACTTCTAATAACTATTTGTTCACACAATTAACTTATACTTCGATTTCCATTACTCCACTCTCTGATTTTGATTTACTATTTATTCATACAATTAAACTATCTGTTGTTTTCCATTGCAGCAAACCCAAAAAGAGCCCGATTATTCCATGATAGGTCTTTTGCAAATGAAGACCCTTATGAACCTTTCTTAAGTTGAGTATCCATCTGAAGATCTGATGATTTATGACTAGTTGTTTGAGCCACATTGCCCTCTTCCTTTTTCAGGAAAAATATGCAGAGATGCTTCTTTAGTGTGATGTAATCTATGATGACTACACTTTCTAATGTATTTGACTTGAAAGTTCTAGTAGTTTCCTTATCGTGTTAGTTTGAGCTATTTCTGAGGCATTTGATTTGCTCTTACATAAATTTATCGTACTCTTGACCTGATAAGTCTATGGAAGAAAGAAGAAATGAGAATGCATAACATCATGCCTGTAGCTATTTGCATATGAAAACTTTTTGTGTTTTGACAATAGTTATGGTGCCTAACACATTATGTTTGTCAGCTACTTACCTTACTCATTTTAATAATTGTCACTTGGAGCCAATAATTTTGCTTTTTGGTGAACAATTAGGTTGCATCCCTTTTGAGACTTAATCTTTAATCAATCTGTAGAATCTGGGTCTTCAATATGGTTGATTTAAAGAGTGCCGTCAAAATAATGTACTGTTTATTGTTAGGTTACTAGATATTTAGGCAAGACATAAACACAACGAATGTATATGTTTAGACTGTGAAAAGCTTAGCATTATGCATTTTGATGTCATCTATATTTGTTGCTTTCTTGTTTGAATATTCAAGTAAAAGAGTCTCCCATTTTTGTTGTCTATATGATAAAGTATCTTGTGTTTAGTTATGTCATATCTTTCAAGATAATGAAAAATGAGCTCCTCTTTCAGATTGCTTTGGAAGGGAAACTGGTTCATTCAGGAAAAGAGCTGCAAAATACTTGCCTCAATAGTAAGGTACTTAAATGTTAATCCCATGACTTTTGTTTAGCAGAGTTTCAACAACTGATTGGATATATTAATCCTCTCTTTGGGTAATTGTCAATCTCGCTTGGGTTTTAGCGCTAGGCCAAAATCGCAAGATGGTGCATATTCAAATGGAGCAGCTTCAAATTCAAAGAGTAAACTCACTGGCATTGATGATGTGTTGAAAGGATTGGTTGAATGGCTCTGTGCTCAGGTAGGCATATGTTGTTTTAGAACATTGAGTTTTTTTGTTTCCTTCATATTGTTATAGATGACATTTTTCATCATAAAATTGTGCTCTTCTTGTCATTTGGTGTGTAGCTGAAGAAGCCATCACATCCTAGTCGTGGCATTCTTGTTGCCATCAATTGTCTTGCAACATTGCTCAAGGAGCCCTTGGTCAGATCATCATTTGTTCATGCAGATGGGGTGAAGTTATTGATTCCTCTAATCTCACCTGCATCTACCCAGCAGTCTATCCAGGTATCAAATCATCTTTTTATGGATGCAGACATTTTCAAATTTGTTAACTCAGGTTTGACAATTTGGTGCGTTCAATTTACAACACACAATAGTAAAGGGGTCTAGCCCATTATTATTCTTCCTGAATCTTTGAATTGTATATTACATACATATATTTGTTTTCCTTATTATTTTTCCTTTTTTGTTACAGCTTCTATATGAAACATGTCTTTGTGTCTGGCTGTTGTCTTACTATGAACCTGCAATTGAGTACTTGGCTACTTCTAGAAGCTTGCCACGACTAGTTGATGTCGTGAAAACTTCCACAAAGGAGAAGGTGAGTTTTTCATATATCTAGCTACCCCATTTTCCATCTGATCTTCAAGTTAAACATGATACATAATTTTTTTTGGTTATCTTTATGGCACATGATTCACGTTTCTCTCTGGATGCATGTGTCTTTATGCATGTATTTCCCTTGTAAATTTTTAGTAATTTTTATTTGAAGAGTCACAAGAAATAACCTCTGAAGTTTGGTTCTGGACCATTCTGACTTTTTCGTTGACTTTCCAAGTTGATTGTATTGGTTTTCTATAGGTTGTTAGGGTGGTTGTCCTCACCTTCAAGAACTTGCTTTCTAAGGGAAATTTTGGTGCTCAGATGGTGGACCTTGGACTACCACAAATTGTCCAAAGTTTGAAAACACAGGCATGGAGTGATGAGGTATGGGAACTATAATGCTTTAACTGTAAATACTTGGGAGTTGCTGTCTGTTGTATTCAATACTTAAAATATAGAGGAAGGGATATTGTGCTATCCTATAAAATATATTATTTGCCATTATGGGCTTAACTAGACAAAAAATACTAGGATAAATGTAGTTTAATTTTTGCCTCATCTTCCTGTTGATGTAAGGATGGCATATTTCATTATTTTATCTTTGTTTTTTCCCATTTGACGAGCTACTACATTTGATCTTTTTTCTGTTGGGTCTTGTTATACAGTCTTGATTGTTGTATTGTTCTTTTAACATATTGGTTTCTCATAAAAAGATTATTAGAGTGCCTATCATCATTTTTCAGTATCCTTAGTATTGCAGGTAACTACTCAATGTAAAAAAAGGAAAAGTTTCATTGGGAACTTAAATTTGGATATGGAAATGGACTTATGATCTTTTTCTCTGTTTCTCAAATTTATTTTCAACTTTTGACATGTTGGTTGAAAGTGTTAAAGAGTAATATTCTATATTAAGTTTGTAAGTTTTAGTTGTTAGGGAATCTGATCTTCAATTAAGGTCTTAAATTTTGCTATATGGAAACATCGCACAATAGATATGATTAAACAAAGATATTAGGGAATCTGATCTTCAATTAAGGTCTTAAATTTTGCTATATGGAAACATAGCACAATAGATATGACTAAACAAAGATATACTATGTTAAAGGTTCCTCATCTGAGATTACTTTTACACTACCTCTGTTAAACTAATTCCTACGCCATGTTCCTTTTGAGCTACCATTAAGTTTAATTGTTCCTTTATATGATGGAATCCATCGAGTGATTGACGTGTTGGACTTCAATTCATATGTTTATGTTCATGTTTTAGTTATTTCATGTTGAATTTTTCTTAGTTTTGAAGCTATTGGTATGGAAAGATTTCTTAGGTAGATTTGCGTTTAGTTTAATTAGATTTAAGATGTCTTAAAAACTGACCATATTTGACATTTTATCAAATAAAGATTTTTTTTCTACTTCAGGAGCAAGTTAATTTGGATTATAATCCTTAAGTCAAAATACTTGGATAAAATTATAAATATAAGATGTTAAATGCAAAAAATGAACTAAGTAGAATCTACAACTAAAAGATTTAAGTATGATATAGCACAAATTTTTTATTCAAACCATTCAAAAATATCTCATTTTACAATTTATAGAAAATTTTTATATTTTATAAAAGTCTAAAGAAATATGTTAAGAAGGAAGAAATCAAGTTTAAAATGAAAGAAAATCTCTTTGGTAGAGGGATTTCTCTTGTTTTACCTATTTCGAGGCAAGATTATCAATCTTATTTTTGGGTTGAAAAGGTTTATTTCTTGTGAGTTCATATTATTATATCTTGGCTGTCTACTTTCCTACTTGCTGCTTTGCATTCCATGCCATTGTGCTGCTCCTTTCAGGTCTGGTGAAGAATGTGATTGTGGTAGAATATACTAGCTAGAAATATACATTTCAAGAGTTTTATCATTATAGTAATTTTTTAAACAGTTATATAGTTCCTCGAGTGGTGCTATTCCTTTGATGATTTGGAATGTTTGCTAGGACCTACTGGAGGCCCTAAATCAACTGGAAGACGGGTTGAGGGACAACATAAAGAAATTAAGTTCTTTTGATAAGTACAAGCAAGAGGTTCTTCTAGGGCATCTTGATTGGTCCCCTATGCACAAAGATCCTGTGTTCTGGCGTGAGAACATTAATCATTTTGAAGAGAGTGATCTTCAGGTACTCCACTGTCTATTATTGTCTGAATGAAGTGCTTAAGAGTTCTCTATTCTGTTTACATGTATTTACATGGGCCATATATTGTTGCAACTGTTCTCATTTTCAAACTGTTAGTAGTCTTTATTTGGATAAAGTTTTTGAATATGGAGTTATAGAAGATGATTGAGAGGCCCAATTGATCATCAAACAATCACATCCTCCTTTATTGAGCAAGGTGATGCCAGGAAAAGTGAACTGTTTTATAGAGACATACTTACACTATTGTTGGTGGGAACTGGGTACCTCATCTTGGGACCTGTTAGGTTTCCCAACTCTTAACCTTGCAGATGATTTTCTAATCATCGACTTTGTATCATGTTAATCATCTAACCCAGATGGTAAGAGTGGAGATTAGTATATAAGGCAGCACTTTCAGCATTAGAACTTTCAATAGCATAGCTCTATTAAATTGAAATCTCTAATTATACCAAGTGTCTTCAAATATGAGGGGTAATTTGGCATTTTGAGATTCTAATTTCTCAATTCAAGATGTCAATGGAAAGAAAAACCAATTGTTCTAAGAATTGTATTGACTTGTTTTTCCTTTCAAATATAAACATATTTTAGTTTGTCCTTGTATTCTAAGGATACGGAGGACACATTTGTAGATATGTTATGGGATTGGCTTAACCACGAACCTAGTATTCAACTTTCTTCTTTCCATTTTTGAGCTAATGGATGGGTGGAAAAAAGATGCATACTGTAGTTTTGGTTGTGAAGCTATTAATGTACTTGCAAATCAGATGAAGCTGCATGATACTTTTGATAGTAAAGCTATTAGTGTACAGGCAAATCAGATGAAACTGGGTCATCTGAAAGCAAAACCAATATCAGTAATATAAGAACTGAGAAGTTCTGACATCAGCTGAGCAACAGTTTCTTGTATTTTACGAGTGGAAGAAAAGTTTTAGTACTAATGGATAATGTTTGTCCTCAGATTCTGAGGGTCCTCATCACAATTTTGGACACATCAAGTGACCCAAGAGCCTTGGCTGTTGCTTGCTTTGATCTCTCACAATTTATTCAGTATCATCCTGCTGGGAGGGTCATCGTGACAGACCTTAAAGCTAAGGAACGCATGATGAAACTGATGAACCATGAGAATGCGGAAGTTACCAAAAATGCCCTACTTTGTGTTCAGAGGCTTTTCTTAGGGGCCAAGTATGCCAGCTTTTTGCAGTCTTAACTGTATCTTCAGGTGGTGTACTGTTCGACATTTAATGCAATTTGACACTAGATCGTTGTTGATTTTTTTAATCATCCGAGCCAATTGTGAAAGAGTTCTATTATTAGAACCTAAGGTCTTGGAGAACTGAGAAGGACTAAATTATTCTATCAATTTAGGGAGGTTACTTTTCAGGTGTGTAGTAGAGAATAAATGTCTGTACATGTTATCATATGCGTCTTTGTTTCTGGATTTGACAACGATGTGCTCTCAATGGAAAGTTTCTAAACTGCATTAATTTTTCATTCAACTTATCTTATACTCGAAGGTTCACATGTTGACGTTCCATGAAGATTTATCTTTAAAAGGTAATAGCATATCTAAACTTTATTATTCATTTATTATTATCTTTTCTGAGATAATTAACGATATCTAAAAGTTATATTATACTTTTTTTAATGAAAAATAACTAACAAGTACTTGGTTAAAATGTTACAAGAAAAGTTAAAATTTTATCACGATGAATGACGTATGAACAAAGATGGGCAAGTAGTATGGAAATTATTAAAGACATCATAACAAAAAATCAGTATCGGTCGTTAAGAAAAATTTTCTTTTTGGAGGTTTTTCTATGATCCAAGAACACTGCAATTGTTTATAAGGGAATGTGTTTTCCAAAAACAAGTTTAAAAGTATCATTATATAACAAAGAATCTATATTCAGGAAGTGATAACAAGTTTCTTGGTGTACCTAAGATCTCCTATTTCATTTACCTGAAGTATAAGAAAATTTTTTTAAAAAAATGTTAAACAATTGTATTAACCTAGCAGAAGGAAGCGCAAAACAAAATAAGACCTAGCAAAAAGGAGGAGGAAATGACAAGTCATGACCACAAATTAAGGCATGACATGTAGAGCTAACAAGACCTAAGACTTTAGTGCATTTTAAATAGGGAAGTTGGAAAGAAGCAGACTTTGTCAGATTGAGATTCCATCTCCTTAATTTAGTGTTATACATTCCGGCTCAAGACCAAATCAAAGCTCATCTTAACTTGAATATTTTGAACTGAAATCATTTGCCTAATCCATCATATTGTAACCTAACTCTTGAAGAGGTTGAGATTCATTTTGATAGGTCATTTTATTCCTCCCCTTTTAAGTCATGTAAGTTTAATAGTTGGCCATTAGTTTAAACACTCTCAAGTTACCATGATATCTGAATCTAACATTCCCTGCCCAAGCTACAAATATTGACTAGTTTTTTTCCAAGCATTGGACTTTGCATAGATTAAGAACACAGCTCTAGAAGGATTTTGAGTAAGAGAAAGAAAATATTAGGTGAACCAAAGTTCTAGGTTTTAAGCTATATAGTTTGTATGAGAAATTAGAGGGAGAGATGCCTTTCAACCTATCTAGAGTATTAAACCTTTGTTTGATGGCAAACCATAAGATAAAGGATGCTTTGTGGTAGTTATCAATCAACCAGATGAGCTTACTTAAAGGCATCAAAGTTTTAGGTTGATGGAGTAGGTGAAGACATGATTTACTAATGAAGGTCTTGGAGCTATGGCATTTCCATATTATTCTATCTTCAAGCACCAAGCTTGGTTTTTATTTCGGCACATTGTTCATAATAGCATTGAACCCCCTAAATCTGTAGTTCCATGCTCCATTCTCAATGATTATATTGACCTTGACCATTAGAGGAACTAGGAATTTAAAGTTACCCATTCCTTCTATTTTGTGTTAGGGACCAAGGTTATCCTAATTATCATATCAAAATTAAGTCATGTTATCATTACTATCACTTCACTACTTTTATTTCTTAGTTTATAAAGATTTTGAGTTTTCGCATTTGATTCATAGACTAGGAGTTACCCTGTTGAGGTTTGAGACCCTAAAAGTTATGGCCTTTTAATTTGAGAGTGTGTCTATTTCACCTAAATAGATTCAGGATCAGTGAAGAGCTTCCAAATTCATTTTGCTAGGAGCATCTTGTTGAAAATCTTGTTTGATTTTATCTTCAAGCCTCCTTCTTTGGAGAGCAAACCTTAAACCATTTCACTTTAGTATTTAAAAGGGATGTTGATTTCCTAGATTGGAGAAATTTCTTCATCATCTTTTCATTATCTTTGATGAGGTTATAAGGAAGGTATAAGTGACAACATCAATATTTGTTAAGATTTGTTTTTGAAAAATTAAATGAATTTTATACAGATAATATGCAAGAGATACACGAGTACAATAGCTACTCCTACATACAGGGAAAGCTAAAAACGACTAAAGCAAAGCCAACACGACATTGTGGAAACATCATGAAAAAACTTCAGCGTTCGCTAGGTGGAGTTAAAAAGCACTAAATATTGTTGATAGCTATTATGGTAAAGAAAAATTCTCCTTTCAATCGGAGTATCGCGAAGCTTCCGAATTAGGGCAATGGGTGGATTCTTCATCTTCAAGCTAGACAACCAAGATAAGGAGATGAATCTTAATTAGGGTTATGAGAAAAGAGGAGGAAGATGAGAGCTACAATCTCATAAGCATTCTGATCTCCTCTAGGGAATTCGTCAGGTGACAAGGGTCTTGTGAAGGTCTAGTGGTTTCGACGCTGGATTAGTTGATTAGGTATTTTAGTTTCTTCGCTGCTACTTTAACTGTACTGTGTATCCTTTGCTTCTCTTTCATACATATGATTTGCTTCCGAGTATAGCTTCTAATTTAACATTCAGTGAAGCTAGGATGGTTATGTTGAATGTCTGTTGGGGTTATAAAGTAGAATGAGTTCTTTGATTTCATAGAGGATCTCAGATGCGAGGACCTCTTTGGGTTTGTTGGTTCCACCAAACCGTCTGAGGTTTCTTTGCTTCCATAATCCATATAAACATAGTCTTAGGGATAGAACTTAGATCTGTCTATTTGGGTATGGAGGAATTGTATGGTTTGTGAATTTTTGGATCCCCTCTGTGATAATGATCCCCGAATTTAGCCATAGGTATCTGTTGGCTATAAACTTTCATACATTATTGCTATAAGGGACAAGTGAAGAAGAGATGATCTCTTTTTTCCATATGGATCTTGCATAATAGAGATGTTCTATCCATTTGTAGATAGTGAATTCTATCAACAATATTAAGACTATTT
>JAOTJB010000006.1:18109338-18119777 GCA_027123815.1 Erythroxylum minutifolium | reverse complement strand
TACACAAGACCCCACAAGCCCAAATAATACTAGGAATAAGTATAAAAATTTTCAAGAAAAAATTCGGAGAGTACATTGTATTTTTATTAATTTTAAAATTCAGGAAAAATAAAAATAAAAATTCTAGCATTCAAAAAATTCCAGGAAAAATACCATAAAATAGAACTGGGCAAGTGGAGCAAACAGTAAAAATTTGGGGGAAAAATACCATCGGAGACGGCCGCACGCACCTCCACGGACCACCTCCCCGCGTGGGGAACATCCAGCCGGGTCAGGCTGCGTCTTCCTTTCCTGGTTGACTAGTATCCGGGTCGCCCGACCTGGTTCGCAACCTGGTTCGGAAAAATCTTGATATCTTTCTCAATTTTGAACTGTCTTCAACAAATTTAGTGTCATTAGATTTATAATTTAACAATCTATCAAAGCCCTCAATTAATTTAATGAAAAAAGCTACTGAAAAATATCAGAAGAATTCAAAAAGTAATAGTTATGGTTCAGTTTTCTTGAGGTTTACAAAAGACAACAGCAAATTTAACAAACCTACCATATGATTTGACACCAACCCGAACAAATCAACAATAAAAAATGATTTCACAGAAATAATTAACAAAATTGAAAACGATATTCCATGAAAAATTAATATGTCAAAATTACCCAAAAATTAGCAGTCATAATTAGGGTTAACCTGTCTCTGATACCAATTGAAGGAAATTTAACACAAAATTACAGATTAATATCAAAATTAATCAACACAGTTAATTAACCCTAAGATTACAACATGCTATATTCAATAATGGTATGGATAAATACCTGAAAATTGTGGAATAATTGAATCTATTGTTGTTTTCTGTGAAATGACGTGATAGAGATGTAAAGGATTAACTACTGCTATTCCAAACCTGATTTGAAAACCCGTATAGTTCTCAATGGGACGACTATATTTAAAGTTGGCTAGTAGTAGGGCCTCCTGTGCACTACAAAACATGGGCCAAGCCTACCTATCATAGCAAGCCCATGAAAATAGGCCCAATGACATGTTAAAGAGAGAATTAACAAGCCCAATTATCTTGACATCAAAATAATCAGGCTTTCTACAAAATTATGTTTATTATGCTAGTCCATAAAAATAATGACAAAATTCTATCATTAAAAACTCTCATCTTCTTCATTCTTTTCTCTCCATATACTAAACTCTCACCAACCTCCACTATTTTGAAGTTACTATCATCCAACAACCTACTACTTCAACAAGATCCGATCATTATCATCTTGTTACTATAAAACCTAACCTATTTCTCCTTAAATGACGAAGATCATGTAAGCCTTGGAGAAGCTAGGTCAAGTGATTTTTGAAGAAGTTTTGAGTTAAGCAAGTAAGTAAATGATAGTTTTTCATGATGTGCTTTAATAGCAGTGTTTTAATGATAGATAGAGATTGATTGAAACTGTTAAATGGAGTTGAGTATATGTGAAACATAGACGAGAAAAAAGGATGTATAAATGTCTTGTTTTTGGGTATATTGTGATGTGGAAGAGAAATGAAATGAAGTTCAACATGCATCTGTATTTTGGAAATATATTCATCTGTAGATGTCCAAATAAGATGGGTTTTGATTTAGGATAACTTAGAGACATATTTCTACAATTTTTATGAAGGAATTGAATTTGAATTCTGTCCTTACAAGTCTTGAAATTTAGCTTAATTTGAGTTCTGGCATAGGCTGCAGCACTACCTTTGACAAAAATCGTGTCCTATTTTGATTGAAAAACTATATTGATATTAGCTGACTCAGATAAAATTTTCTTCATATAAGTTATAATTTATTCTCTTAGCTTTCTATTGGTATAAAGTTTGTAACTTTTGGATATATAAATTGAGATATATGAGTTTTACAAGTTGGAGTGCACTAATTCTTTAATCATACACTAGCCAAAATTTCGAACGTGCATAGTCTGTTGTATTTTGAGCATAACTTATGGAATCAAGAACCAAATTGAACGATTTTTGTTTCGTTTGAAATTTAAGACATATAAAAATATTTTATTAGAAGAAATTATTATCTGAGAACTTCACTTTCTAGGTCAAAATGGCCATACAAATCTGACCTGAAATCTACCTGAGAAAATCTAGAAAAAGTTGGTTAAATGTGTGATAAGTTTGTTTGATGCATTTTGATTGAGGTAAGTAAAGTTGAATTAAATGAGTAAAGGTTTGAGAGTTACATGCAATCAATTTGGTCATTAAATTTAGTTGATGTTGAATGAAAGGTTTAAGGTGAGTAAAGTGTATTTTGGAGTAAAGAATGCTTGGAAGGAGTTGTAAATTGTTTCTAAATTATATCAAAGAAATATACCTGAGAATTTGTCATTGACCATGAATAATACATGATACATTTATAGATGTGCTTATTATTCTAAATGTGCAATGTAGTAATGTGAAAATGTATGTGATTGCATATAGAAGAGCATATTGAGTGACCACTTCCAAACATTGCTAGCACTTCAAGACAATAAGCTAGAGGAAGCAATTGTGAGTAACCTAAGACGGTCCCACCTTGATTGTTTCTTAAATTTTGAATTGAATTGGTATATGATGTATGTGCACTGATTCCAAACAATTGATTGTCTAAGGAATTTAATATTTAAGACTGTATTGGAAGTGTTCCTTGAATGTCAATGCGATTGACTACATATTTTCTTAACTTATATGTTGAATGCCGGACTAAAAGTCCGATGATGAATGTGAATTGGAAAGTGAAAGCGAATGTGAATGACTAAGCATAATCATTGACTATGCGTAATGCATTTGATTCTAAGAATACAAGAAATACAAAGGTGGTTGTGAGTAGAGTCACTAGTGAAAAAGAGTTTAAAGCTCAGACATCTATAGTAAGATCCTATGGCGTAATGTATATAATGAGCCATGTATCCCTAATAGATAAGGGATAGTATGAATGAGCTCGGCATCTACACTGGATACGAGACATGAAAAAGGCCCTAAGTCACAACAACGTAATAAATGAATATGAGTCTCATAAACATTGCATACACATATGATATGAACAAAATGAACGATTACGATGTTTTGAGGGCTTTTATTATATGAAATGTGTGAAAGCTTATCGATGAATATGTTCTGCATGATCGCAATGAAATGATAAATTGTATGGATTTTGAAATGTGACAATTGTGAACAAAGTATTTCGTGATATTACATGATGATTTAGATTATGTGAATTATATGATAACATGAATTGTTGTGTTGTATGACAAGAGTGAACCATCGAGGATGGTTAATCAACTAAGTTTGAAAAACTTAATCAAATTACAACGTTGACATTTTTAGGTTCGAGAGAGTGATGACTTAGCTTATAAGACTACTTAGAATAGATCTTATACAACTTTTGGATAGAAGTTATAGCTCAAACGTCAGTCAGTTGAGAGTAAAGGGTTAGTCTTAATTTTTTTATTAATTCCTCATGTATGTAGCATATTTTGTAAATAGAGTTGTGGACTCTGATAGGTTGATATTGTATAAACATGGATGATGCTACATTGTAAATTAAGGTTTATGAAATGAAATGAGGAAATTTTGGGTTTTAGACATTGTGTTGTTTATGATTTTAATTTATGATGCCATGCGATATGTGAAAGTGAATAAGTTAACACGCCATTTCCGTCGGGCATGTGCACGTACATCCGAAGGGCATACATGCACGCATAGGATGGGATTGGGGTGTTACATAAATGTAACTAATTCCAAACTCTTCACTATAGGGTTATTAGTTCTCCTAGATATTTTGATTGTCATTTTAGACAATCTAGGGTTAAAAAACAAGGATGAGAATTTAAGTTATAAAATTCAACGAGACAAATTTATTACATTTGATTATATTGTGTATAAAGAATTAACCCTTGAATTTTATACTACCTAATAATTTGCACCGCAAGATTTGACTGAATTTTGGTTTTGATTGCATGGTCAACCATATCATTTGAATTATGATGTTTTAGCCAAAATTGGTGGATTTTCAATCAACCATAACTAAAAAACACGATGATTTTTATACTAAGAGGAATTAGAACAAGTTAATGGGGTTCGATAACTTTAATGTTCAAAATGCTCATAATAATGTCATTCTTACATAAGTTTACATGCCAAACTATTTTCGTTAAATTGAAAAGTAACAAATGTTCTATTAAAGAATGAATATTTTGTGGTGTATCCATAATAATGTAAAAGTTTGCACAATCACCCATATTTTTCAATATATAGTTATTGCTCTAAAAAATAAAAGTACTTTTCTTGACTTATGATAAACTGTTACCGCTCTTGCTGTGTATTATGGTATTGCCGTTGAAGGAATAAAATTAATTTTCCTAAGTTTTTAAATAATACTCATTTAAGGTAAACTAAAATCTTAGCGGTCGATTATATGGCACTCCAAGATGTCAGTTCCAAAACTCATGTTAAACATAGGAAAGGACAAGCTAGTTCGAGTTCTGCACTACTATAGCAATAAATTGAGGTCTCAACAAGTGAAGACACAGAAGATGATGAAGAGGGAGGTGGGAGAAGGTTTTCAATTTTGTCTCTACTAACAACAAACTTCTAAAGGAGATAGGATGTGAACAATAATGACAGCAACGAGATATCAAGAAGATTTATAAGCATTTTGCTGTTTAAGGAGTTTAAATTCCTTCACCAACACCGTCACCACCTCGATTTCCATAAGTAGTTTCCTACTCTTAACCTTTTCTTTATGTTATTTCTTGTCATTTTTATTTTTATTTATATGTTGTTTGTTTTTTGCATTACCATGTAATATGTATGTGAATTTTGCATATTATATTGTCTTAGTTTTTGACTAGGTTGACATTGTGTGAACATTTTGTTACATATGTTTGAATTGTTTCAATGTGTCAATGGCAAGAATTTGATGAAAGTAGTTTAGCTTCAAATATGGTCATTTATATTGTAAAGGCATATTGACTTATGAATTTTATGTTTTAAGTACCTTTGGTTGAATATGCACGATAACTAAGATATGACATTCTTTTTTATCACTTTAGGAAATTTGTTGTATATGTTTATAAGTCAATTGAATGAGTTGGCATCATTAGTAACCTTTCATAAGGATGATTGACCAAAAAGAAATTATGTTAAATAAATTGCTATTCTTTGGGCCCTTTGTGAAAAAATTGGGTTAAGAATAGAGCTGGTAGCTAGTTGAGAATGTGATATAGCTGAATAACTGGGGGCACTAACAGAAAAATGTTTGTCTTTACGTCAAAAGATTAGAATGATGTTCCAATTAAGCTAAATAATAAAAATGTGGCCTAGTTGAGTAACCAGGGAACATTCATAATAAGGTGGTTGTCATCGTGTCAAAAGATTATGCTAACGTTAATGAATTTTTTTTAAAAAAATGATGTTTCAATAAATAAAACCTATTGATGTTTGAAAATAGCAAAAAATTCCATGAAGAGATACTTATTGATAATTGCATTGTTTTGATTGATTACTAATGATAACTGTATGTGTACAAGTGCTATAAGTGAATGAACATGAGGTTAATGTTTTGATTAATATGTATATTCAATTCAAAGTGCTTAACCATAAAATTCATAACTTAGTATGTTGGGACAATTTGAATGTTTGATGTTTGCGGCTAAATTGATTCCATTATCTCATTATTGCGTATTCTTTGAATGGACTTGTGTTTTTTAATTTTGGTTTGTTTAGTTATTTTTTTGTTTTCGCTTAAGGACAAGCAAACTTTTAAGTGGTGTACATTTGGATAAATTGAAAGCTCTCATTTTGAACACAACTAGAACAAGGGTGCACACTGGTGCTATTTAGGTAAAAATATTTTCCAGGAATAGACTAGGACAAGTTTGAACATAGGAGCCTATATGTGACCATATTGCTACCATATTTTGAGTCCTTTTGCAAATCTACCAAAATTTCTCCAAATTAATTTGAATCTTCTCCAAATTCATTCCTTTTCAATTAAGGGGCTAAAATAAGACCTAGAACAAAACATGTCTTTTTAAGAACCAAATCTTATAGAACATTAAAGTACAAGCATAATTCTCTCAAAGATACCGTTAAAGATACAGTTTATTATCACTATCACATGTTTATGTATTTTTCACACTAATCTACACCTTCCTAAAACTTTAAGGTCACTTTTTAAAATTGAGTTCTATAGGGTTTAGTAGGGCTTGAATTCATTCAGCAAACCTACTACTACCATACATGAATAGAGATTGCATATTTGGGTGGATTTAAAATTATAAGTGCTAAAGATAATCCCTTAGACTATCTTCCTCCTTTAGGTAATTGATATAATATAGGTAGATGATAGGTGTGCATTGTATTTGTTTTGCTAGATGTTTAAGTGTGTTTTGAAGTATTTCTTATATCATTATCATGTTTATAGGCTTAGAATTATATTATTGTTAATATTTGTATGTATTCTAAGTTTTTGTTTAGTTTAGACCAAGAATTGGATCTTAATTTTATTTTTCAAGAGGTGTTTGATATGTTTGTGAGTGTTGGAAATCAGGAAATAGAAGAAAGAATAAGATGGAGGAAGCTTGAAGGTGTCATGATCATGCACAATTGAGTATGATCGTGACAGATGTTGAACTAAGTGCAACACAGTTATGCTCCAAGTTCATAATCGTGACAGAGGATTTCTAGGCACTATTTTTCTAATCGTTTGACATTTTGGGGCTATTTTTGGAACCAAATTAAATGGGGAAACCTTAGAAAGAACTGTAGAAGCCTAAAAAACTATTTAAGAACAAGAAAAAAGAAACACAGTAGCCAACAAGAAAAAGTGAATCAAAGTGGAGAGATTACGAAGAGCATCAGGAAATTCCAGTATTCCAAATTAAGGCGTCAAACAATTTTTTTTCCTTTTAGTTTTTTCATTATTGTTGATGTGTAATCTCATTTTCTTGATGTTAAAAATGTCTGTGGACTTTTAAACTCATATTATGAATTATTTTAGATTTATTTTGTGACTTTATTCATTGTCAATTTCAATACATAATTACATGTTTGTGACAATTGTTCATCCATAAACTTGATAATAAATTGAGAGAGTGAGTCAAAAGTAATTAGTGTTAGATTGTATAATGAGAGCTAGCAATTTAATAGACCCATAATTATCAAATTAACAATCAATCGAAGAGAGATCTTAGTTAGGAAATTGATTATCTATTAGATAGCTTCAGATCTAACTGAAGACATCAAGGATAGTTTTGTGAATAAAGATATTGCAAATCTGGAAATTTTGAATTCCATTAAGGTTAATTGATTAGATCTTAGGGAGAGTAATCAATACTTCAAGAAATGCAAGATCAAACACACAAATTGACTAAAAAATTGTAAAGGAAACAAAATAAAGAAAGACTACTTCCTAAGTATTCAACCTTGATCAAACCCTAGTTTTATTGAAGGCTCCCTTGTTATTTGATTATTTGCTTTATTTTATTTATTTGTTTTAATTTCTGTTATTTAAATTTAATTCAAATCAATTTATGAATAACTTATATAAAGTTAGGTTTAAATTGTTAACTCTTACCAATCTTCATAGGAACGATAACCTCTTATACTATAAGATACGATCTGTATACTTGTAATATATCGAGGGGGTGCTTGGTTCATGGGTTTGGAAGAAATCAATAGGTATAGGAATGGAAAACATCGGTTAATTATATATTATCATTGCATGAACAATATTTTAATATCTATGTTTTGGGTATTTCTCTATACCCCCCAAATCTGTGAGGAATGAAAGTCATTCCTTCCTTTTTTTAATAAAATAATATAATTAACTAGAATATATTAAATATAATTAATTAGAATATATCAAATATAATTATTTAAAATTCAATATATTCTAAATGTAATTAATTAGAATGTACTAAATATAAAAATTTGAGCTTTCTTTTATGGTACATAATGGTGACATCGCCAATGCTTGGGAGCATTTCACGAATTCCATCACCAATATGTCAAATCCTCAAAACCTCGTTCAGGAAATAAAAGGTGTACTTGATCTCTGCCTTCTGTTCATTTTTTCACATTCTGTAACCCGATATCTGAATGTGGCTAAAGGAGAGATGTTCACCCTTGCTCTTATGGCTTTTGGTATGTCATTTTTTCATTAGTTTTCTTTCGTTTCTTCATTCTTGCAATTCAGTTTATGTCAGGATGCCCACCTCCTTGTCCGTGAAATGCTCCGTATAAGCACACACTTCGTTTACTCTCCTGTCTCCTCCACTGCATTGCCTTTGGTTTCTCCTCCTGACTTCACTTCATTTGTAGTTATGTGTCTACTCATATTTACGTAAACCTACTTTGATGTTGGGTAGGACAATTTGCATCTCTTTGGATTGGAATCCATCAACTAGGTATGACGCTTTTATCTTTCTCTTTTTTTAACTTTTTTTAACATTCACCAAGTAGTGTTTTCTTCATATCTGTGGTGGTGAGGGATGGCAGTTCCAGTCATCCTTGTGCTGATGTTTTATTCATGTCTGCCATTGCGATCTCTATTTTATTATGCAGTGTTGTTTAAATAATCCTTTATAAGTTTTTAGTATGGTTGCAATTAGTAGTTAAGGTTGGCAGCCTTGATCAACCATGTTTGCTTCTCAGTCTCTCATTTCCTTGACCTTTTCTTTGTTCATCTGGAAACCTGGAATGAGATTTATCTTTTTCCACAACTAAGCAACGTGCATAATAGGTGTTTTGACTAAGGCTTTAACTTGGGGAACTCTTGTTCAGACCCCTTATAAGACTGTTGGTAGGAAAGAAGATGCGTGAGTTTTTGTATTGATTTAGATAATTGTTCCTAGACTATCGTAAAGTTTTTGCCCATCACACGTCTTCTACGTTGCATTTCTCGAGCTTCCTGACAAGTCTGCTGCAGTCATCAGTGTCCTTTGAGCAGTTGGTATTAGTTGTTTTTTCCGCTACTACTAATATAAGACAAGGCCTTTACTCTAATCCAATAGAATTTTTATAACGAGTTTTATCAGTCTTTTACAAAAGCCTCTCTCACTACAATCTCACCCTCACTAATGCAGTAATCACACATTCACTGACGTAGCATCCTCTTTCACTTTCTTGCCTCTTCTGATAATCCTCCTTTGACAAGCATAGGTCACTTTTAATACTCTCACTTGCTTATCTTTTTTGTTAATCCTCCTTTGACAAGCATAGGTCACTTTTAATACTACTTTTTATTTGACCATGGCATATTCTTGTGCATATTTTGTCATTTATTATTATCATTATTATTATTATTATTATTATTTTTATTTAAACTTAAGTGCTTTTAGGATAGTAACAATGGATAGTGTGGGGGTTGCGAGTCAAGAGCGATGACTTTTAATCGTGCAAATGGGACACGAGCTAGCTTCTCGATGCATGCAATATGCAAGAATAAAAAAGGTGATGACATACTTATAATAGGTTCGTGGAATGTCGGGACCCTCACCAAGAAGTCTTTAAAATTAGTAGAGATTCTAGATAAGTACTAGATACAAATAGCCTGCATTCAGGAGACTAAGTGGTTGGGAGCCAAAGCAAAGGAGATAGGGGGATTCAAATTATGGTACTCAGGAGGTCCACGGAGGCAGAATGGGGTAGGTATCCTAGTGGTCAAGGAACTTATCACCCAAGTGGTGTGGATCAGAAGGATTAGTGATAGAATTATAGTGGCAAAGGTAATTATTAGCAATGGTGTTCTCAATTTAGTTTGTGCATATGCTCTGCAAGTTGGTCTAGATGAGCAACTAAAACGTCTATTCTAGGCAGTGCTGGATGGAGTAATTCAACATATCCCTATTGCCAAGTAGGTTATCTTAGGAGGTGATTTTAATGGCCATATAAGGGCTATTTCAGATGGATATTTAGGGATTCATGGAGGCTTCGGGTACGGCAATAGAAATGAAAGTGGAAAGGCCATCTTAAACATTCCCGTAGCGTTTTAGTTAGTGATTGTTAATTCCTTTTTTAAGAAAAATGAGGCACAGTTGGTGACGTTTCAGAATAGCACGACCAAGATACAAATTGATTATTTCCTTGTCAGGAAGAGAGCCAGAGCATGGTGTAAGGATTGCAAAGTGCTTCTGACTGCTTGCTTGGCAACCAAACATAAATTGTTGGTTTTGGATTTTGAAATTAAGGGATGAAGGTCACATCAATTACTCAATGATGCCATAAAATTAGATGGTGGGATCTAAAAGGGGACATGGTTGTAACACCCCATTACCCTAGGGTACGCAGCGAGACGCCCGTAGGTCATTCCGATACATATCCTAAGATAAGGGAGCACTTACGTGCAATTTCTACAAACTCCACATGGCATCACATACATTTAAATAAATAAAACCAGTAACTGTAAATTGCAAGA
>JAOTJB010000006.1:18085136-18107108 GCA_027123815.1 Erythroxylum minutifolium | reverse complement strand
AAATAAAAAATGCAAATTCAAATTCAAATTCAAAACTTGTGCATCTTTTAAATTTTAATTTTTATAAAATTAATTATAATTTAATTTAATTTAATTTAATTTTTATTAAAGTAATAATTAAATAAAAATAACATAAGTGCATGAGCGTGCTTTAGAAGCACGCCCGTGCACTAATCCAATTTTTTAATAAATTAATAATATATAATTTTATTAATTTTATAAAATTAATCCGACCTTTACTGGCACATCTTGTATGATTCCCATTAGTCTATGTGAGGTCCTATCGGTCGTCTTAACCAAAAATTTAGTGGGACTAACTCTCTTAACCCCAATTTAAGACTGAAAGTGTAGGGTATCATATTTATACTCGCGCCTAAGTCCACAAATGCCCTGTCTATGATAATGTTGTTGAAACTATAGGGGATGAAAAAGTCCCCTGGGTCCTCTTTCTTCGTCACTGTGTAAGGGTTTTCTTCCAGTGGTTGCTCCTCAACCTTCTTCTTGATAGATTCCTGTAGTTTGAGCTTCAATTTTATTCAGTCTATCACTTCCTCGATCTTATTATGCTCAATTTCTCGCAATTGTTTCGATTCCCTCTTTGCATATAATTCTCGCTGTTGCGCGATAGGGAACGGAAATACCCGTTGAGTTACTTGAATTGATTCCACGCAGGCTCAGTTGGAAGGTCTTGTTCAACTACTTGACCTTTTCCTTTGTCTTCTACCTTTTCCTGCGCTTGTGAGGTTTCTCCATCCTGAGTCTAAGTTATGACCATGATAACTCTCCTTTGGATTGGACTCAGTGTTGCTTGGAAGAGTTCCAACATTTTGAGTCAACATTGCTTCCGCAAGCTGCCTCACTTGGACTTCTAAATTATGTATAGACGAGGCATGATTCTTTGTAACTTGCTCAAATTTACTCTCGAGCCTCCTATATGCCTCCTCCAACCTCCTATCTTGTCCAAAATCCTGTCCAATTTTAAATCCATCGAGCTTGTCTTATCCTGCTGAAAGCTCAATTGCCCTTGAGGCCTAAACTGCCCTCCATTATTATTGTTCGACTAAGAAAAGTTAGGGTGATTCTTCCACCGGGGGTTATAGTGTTAGAGTAGCGGTTATTACCCTCTCCTCGTCTAAATTGTGCCTTTATGTAATGCATTTGCTCCTGGTTATCCTCTCTCATCAGGTAGCAGTCTATAGTGTCATTATCTACTTGACCACATAACTCACACTTCGCTTGCATGGCCTTAACTGGAGCGGAAGATGACGCTTTCATATTGTTGAGTTGTCTCGTCAGATTGTCGATCTTAGCTTGCAACTCCATCATCTAATCGACTGCGACAACTCCCTTCTACTCTCTAAAGGTAGTAGGTTGCCTACTTCTCTCACTCGCCCATAAACAGCTATTACTCACCATCTCTTCAATTAACTCCTCTACTTCATCGAATGTTTTAAGCATCAAAGATCCTCCTGACGCTGCATCGATCGTGCCTCTGGTGGGTAAGTTTACTCCTTTGTAGAATGTTTGCAGGGGGAATTCCTTCGATAGATTGTGGTGTGGGCATCTCCTCTATAGGTCTTTATAACTCTCCCACGCTTCATAAATTGACTCCTAGTCACCTTGTTGGAAATTAGTAATTTCCTTCATGATCTTTGTGGTCTTCGTTAAAAGGAAGTATGTACCCAGAAAAGCATGCACAAGCTGCTCCCACGTTGTGATGTTAGCGGGGCTCATGAGTGGTACCAAGCCTTCGCTCTGTCCCTAAATGTAAAAGGGAACAACCTAATCCTAACAGCATCCTCTGACATCTGGTGATATCGAAAAGTATCACAGATCTCAGATCTTCATTTCCCAGTCCATAAAATTAGACGTTCTGTTGAAGCATGTTCAGAAGGGTTGGGCTGATTTCGAATGAGACCGCTTGAACAAGTGATCTAACCACTCTTTGGTTCGCTGGGTTAAACCCTAGTTTCATAAAATCCATGAGGGTCCTCTGTTGTTGCCTCTCAGGGTTAACTTCCTAATCCATTTTTCTTTGAAATTCCCTGGCCATTTGTGATTTATCAATCTCTTCTTCTTCCTCTCGTCGAACTTTTCTCAAGGTTCGTTCTAATCGCGTTATATCTAAATCTAGCATTTCAGCTGCAAGACTCGAACCTCTCATGACTCTTGTGTTCATGCAAGAGCACGATTTAGAAATAAAATGAATGAAACAAAAACAAAAATTGAAAACTACTCTAACGCCTTAAACTATAAAACTAAATTACCCTCCCGGTAACAGTGCCAAAAACTTGTTCGTTCAAGGTTACACACGCTGGGTTTTGCCATTTATAACCTTAGTAATTACCGCAAGTGCACAGGTCGTTCGCGTAGTACCTAAGGTGTCATTCCCATGAGGAAGGGAACTAGTCCTAAAATCTAAGGTAGCTAAGTTCGTAATAAACCTAATTAATCAACTAATGTAGAAATTAAATCAATCAATAATCAAAATATGAGAAATGAAAGTGCCAAAGAGTAAACAAAATAGAAATATCACAGCCCAACCCAAAATCGACCTAGAAATTACCAAGGGAGAGAAAAAGGATTTTAATTTGAAACTAAGAAAATCTAACCAATTATGAAATTATTGAATTAACAGGTATAGGCGGTCCTAGGACGAATTACTCTCTCTCGATTTATAATTCTTAACCCTAATTGGCAATCCCTAATTCAAATTATAGGAATTGTGATCTCTCGATCTGCAATTGATCCAAAACCTAAAGTAGTTCTAAAATTGCCTATTAACCTACCGAGAATCTATGCTCGATCTCTCGTTACACGACTCTACCGGTTTGATTCAATTCTTTACCTATCGATTTACCTAACTCTCATTAGCCCAAATTGATGATTTTTACTTGGCTAACCCTCTCTTTTTGTTGTCGAATTATTAAGAACAAAATTGAAATCACAATCAACTCAATAAAAAACACAATCGAATAAATTTTATTAATCTCAAGAGTCAAAATCTGAAGGTGAGTATAAACATAAACTTAACATTCAACACATCAAATCTCAACACCTATTTCAATTCTATACATAAATAAAACTGAAATACATGGAAATATTGTTGGGAATGGAATCTCGGAAGCGACGACGGTGGGAAACCACCTATTCTGGAAAGTACTTCACATCTTGCACGTCTCCATGTCTATCTTCCTTTGCCTCCTTCCTCAATCTCTTGATCTCTCTCTAGGTCTATCCCGTATTTGACAGAATCTCACTCTTTTGCACAACTCTCTATGCTCTCTTTAGACTCCCTGGTGGTTGTCACATCATGTTCTATTTATTCTTAGGAAGCCCTAGGTCATAGTCGAGGTCAAAACGGTCCACAAAATCTCACAAAAATTGAGTTTTTCTGTCAACCTGACGCAGGGCACGATTATGACCTGCTATTTAACCTTTCTGTCACGATCGTAGCTTGACTTAACGCTCTCTGTCACGATCGTAGCCTGTTGTACACAATTGTGGCTTGGCTGTTGCCGGCTCTTCCTTCTCTGTCAAGATCGTGGCCTGTTAACACGATCGTGGCCTATGACTTTGGGCTGAAACTCCTCAAATCTTTGTTGCTCTTCCCCGTTTACCCTGAAACATTAACAAACGCATCACGACATCTCAAAAATATAACATTTAAGCTCAAAGACTTAATCTAACCCATAAAAATACTAAAGCACACAAACTAACATAATTACACCCTAAATGCACACACACCACTCAAATTCACACTAAATAAATAACAATTTCAACCCTAAAACACATACAATTACACAACTATCACTTTCCATAAACAATTACCATGCAATTCGTCCTTTCACCATATTATACCCCATTTGGCTCTGAGTATGGGCTATGTATCAACTCCCACTAGACTAACTATGTCACATCTAGTCCAAATGATATTAGTTCTTGTCTTGGGATCTCATTACTCTATGTTTCATTGAAGACTCTATTCATGACACATAATTGCTTTGGCCAGATACTCCTGAGTGATGACCCTGACAAGAGGCTGTGGGTATCATCTCCTCTATCAGGAGTAGTAAATCCTTTATTGGCTACCCAATTACCTTCGAATACAAATAGCTGTACCCAATCACCAACTTAAGAGTGACCTCGTCTTGAGGTAACAAGGAATGATGTCAAAGCACAGGATTAATATTCAAGATATCCTTGAGTACCTCCAGTCTAAAGATATTTGCACCATTGCTATGATGAGATTAATCATTGACATTCGATAGATCATCCATATGATATTCTCATAGCGGGTCATCCGATGTACTTACTACTCTTAGTAAGCATCCACATATTAACTCTAAACAAATCACGCTTACAATTTATGAGATCCACTACTTGATCAAATCAAAGAGTATAACATGTGCTAGTTTGTCTGGATTAATAATTTCCTGTCTTATTAATCCTATAACTAGGGATTATTTAGATACTAACATCATTGCACATGATAGGGATCTCATTATCACGATCTCATCATGATTTCCTTCATACTATGTTTTGTATCATGGACTTCATTAATTTGATTTAAGACCAATATCAATTCATATATAAATGAATATCAAATTAATGAAAAAAGCCTTTCGCTTTATTAATCAAAATAAAGTTTGTCCAAAAGTACTAAAAGTGATTGCTTTTAGAGCACTAATCTAACAATTTGAAGGTGATATGATCATATGTCAAAGAGCACGATCATGGCAAAGAGTGAAACAACGAATTCTTTTGATGTTCTGGAGCTATTTTCGAACCAAATTAAGTGGGAAAACCTTAGAAAGAACCCTAGAAGTCTCAAGAACTATTTAAAAAAAGAAAAACATAAAAGAATGTTGTAATCATTGAATCAAAGTGGATCAAAAGTGGTGAGATTAAGAAGAGCATCAGAAAATTCTATTATTCTAGATCAAGGTGTTAAACAATTTTTTCTCTTTTTCTTTTAATTTATTTCGTTACCCTTGATGTGTAATATGATTTCCTTGATGTTAAACATATCCATGGAGTTCTAAACTCATATTAGGAATTATTCTGGATTTAATTTGTGAACTTATTTATTGTTGAATTCAATAAATTTCTGGATGTTTGGGATAATTGTTCATGTATAAACTTGACAACAAATCGAGAAAGTGAGTTGAAAGTCATTAGTATTAGGTTGTACAATGAGAATTGGAAAATTAATAAACCCAAAATTATCAAATTAATGATCAATTAAAGAGAGATCTTGGTTGTGAAATTGATTATCTAATAGATTGCTAAGTTAGGGATAGTTTTTGTGAATCGAAAGATTACAAATATGGAAATTTCAAACTTAATTAAGGTTAATTGATTAAATCTTGAGAGAGAGTAATAAATACCTTAAGAAATCTAGGATCAAACATATAAATTGAATTAACAATAGTAGAGAAAAAATAAAGAAATAATAGTTCCTAAGTATTCAATCTTGATCAAACTCTAGTTTTTATTGGCAGCTTACTTATTATTTGATTATTTGATTTGTTTTATTTATTTGCTGCAATTTATGTTATTCAAATTTAATTTAATCATGATCCTTGTGAGAACAATAACCTCTTATACTACAAGATACGATCCATATACTTACAGGTATTAAGAGTTTTATTATTAGATATAAAACTTGCTCAACAAGTTTTTGGTACTGTTACCAAGGATTTAGCATTAGGACATTTGAATTCATTTGATTTAAGGAATTGTCCCTTTCTTGTGTGAATAAGGTATCCAATCCTAACAAATTAATTAAAAAGAGAGAGAAGAAAGTTTGGATGTAAAATAGAAGACATAATAATGTAGACATCACAATGCAAGAATGACGAATCTGAAGAGTTAAACCCAAGAAGAGATTAAAAAACGATGGTGGAGGAAATAAATCACGAAGAGCAGACCTCACAAGGTTAGGGTTTAATGCCTATTATCAAGGAATTTTGTGACCACAAGTGCAAGCGACACGTGATTTGTTAGAAGACATAGCAAACAATAGTTTTCTTTTAACATCAAAATGAAGTAAACAGTAGTAAACCTTCCATGATTTAAAAGGAATGATTGTTGCAGATTTAGTGACAGCATTGCAGGCTGAAATCGATAATCTCACCAAGCAATTAAGCAGCCTAACATCACTTCTTTCTCTCCATTTAAAGCAATTTATCACGAATGCAAGCAATGCAGATAACAGAGCCATATCATAGTTGATTTCTTCCTAATGAAAAACAACAAAGTGTAGTAATTCCACTTTAATGGAGCAAAATGTGGTTAAAGGGGTAATAATCCTTACTTGAACATATACAATCCTAGGTGGCAAAACTACCTGAATTTCTTTTGGTCTAATAATATAGGGACTGATATGAGAAATTAAGGTCCACCAAGATTTCAACAAGATGAGTCCAGTGCAAATGACTCAAAACTAGATAAGCTTGAGGCCTCGTAAGTATGGAAGGCAACTCAAGCAAGTAGCAAAGACTCATGTCTCTTTTATTCACAACTTGAAGATTCAAGTGGGATAATTAGCCAGTGCATTATCTCCAAGAAGTGTGGGAAGCCTCTCGAGCAATACTAAAATAAATATAAGGGAGAAATTTAAGACTATCACACTTAGGAGTGGGAAAGAGCTAGAACAACCAGCAAAAAAACAAGCTAAACCCACCTTGTAGAAGACTAGAAGAAGAAGAAAAAAGATGAAGATAAGAATGAGGATCTTCCCTATATTCCTTCTTTTCCTTACCCACTAAAAATACAGTTCCCATAATGACTTCAGAAGAAAAAATTGGATAAATAATTTGCAAAGTTCATAGAAAAGCTGAAGATATTACAATTACCTTGCTTTTTGTGTAAGTTTTAGAGAGCATACCTTAATACACGAAATTTATCAAAGAAATCTTATCAAACAGGCGGACTTTGGATGACAATCGAACAGTCTATATGACTTGCAGCTCCATAATTACCAACCACATGCCATCATAGTTGAAAGATCCAGGGAGCTCTACTATATCCTGTGTAGTTGGTAATTTAAAGTTTTCTAAATGTTCATATGAATTAGGTCCAACTATTAATCTTAAGCCTTTGTCAATTTTTAGAAAATTAAGGCTATACGATATGAAGCCAACTTTTATGGTTATTCAGTTAGTGGATCAATCAATAAAGAAACCATTTGGCATGGTAGAGCATATGCCTATAAAAGTGGACAATTTTTCCTGTAAAAGTGGACAAGTTTATCATTCTTGTAGATTTTGTTGTGTTAGACTTTAAAGAGGATCAAAACTATCTACTAATTCTTAATATATCATTTTTAAACATTGAATGAGCATTGATAGATGTACATGAAGATAACCTCATCCTTAGGATTGGTGATGAACAAGTAAAATTCAATATGATTAAGGCATTAAAGAATTCGAAGGAGGGCAACTCGTTCATGAGAATTGATGTAGTCGAATCTTTAAAGGAAGAAAAAAGAACAAAGAATAGATGACAAAGGACATAAAGTTTAAAGAATATAAAGAAGTCTCTGTTCAAGAAGTGGATGAGAGGAGGGGACAAGGGTCATTGTCGAAGAAGAAGAGTAGTTCATCTTCTTAAAGGACAAACTGTTGGATTTAACTAAAGATTCAGGGAGTTTCATCATTCCCTATTCTATTGATAGTTTGTTACAAAAAAGGAAATGTTGAACTTATTATGTTTTCTTAATTTGATTAATTATGTCCATCTAATCATCTTGCAGTATGTAGCCTATTTACAAGCTATGAAACTAAAATTGGGCAACACAGGTAAAAGCAAGTCACTCATTATAGACCCATGAAGAACACTTTAAGCTAATGACCTTAACCAAGCGTTACTTAGGAGGCAACCCAACAATTAGGATATTTTTATTTTATTTTATTATCTTTATTTTCATTTTATTTTATTGGTACATTACTATTTCTATATTTTACGTTTATTTTGTAGGAAGTGAGTTGCTAGAATTTAATGGTATGAAGTGTCTCCAAATTCCATCACCAAACCATCACCGCCAAAACACCATAAGTATTTTGGCTCTATCTTTTTCTCTGTTATTATTTATCTTTATTTGTATTAGTTTGTTTCCTACATTGAGGATAATGTGTTATTTAAGAGTGGAAATTTATAGGCAATCGCATATCATGTTTGTATGAATTTTGCATTTGCATTTTGTTATTTTTTTATTAGGCTGACATTATGTGGACATTTTGTTACATATGTGTGCATTGTGTGAATGTGTCAGTAGCAAGAATTGAATGGAATTAATATATCTTTGAACATGTTCATTTAATTTTAAAGGGATGGTAACTTTTGAATTTTGTGTTTTAAGTCTCTTTGGGATGAATATGTATGTTAATTAGGATATGACACCTATTTTTTCACTTTATGACTTTTGTCGTATACATTTATAATTATAGGTCAATTGAATTGGTTAGCATCATTGATTAAAAAGAAACGAAATGGTTTAAAAAGAACTATTTTACTGGACCTTTTTAAGAAAATTAGGTTAAAAATAGAGTTGGTAGGCAGTTGTGATATAGCTGAGTAATCGAGGGGCATTCATGAAAAAATGTTTTTCTTCAAGTCAAAAGACTATAATGACACTCCAACCAAGCTAAATAAAAAATTTGATCTAGTTGAGTAATCGAGGGACATTCATGACCTAGTATTTTCCTTCGCATCAAAACACTAGATTATCGTTAAAGGAAATATAAAAAATGATGTTATAATAAATTAAACCTACTGATCTTTTAAAATTAACAAGAATTCTTATGAAAGATTATTTAGTGATAGCTTTCCTTTTTGATTGATCAATAATAATAAATACATGCTTATAAGTGTCACAGGTGTATGAATAGGGTGTTAGTATTTGATTGATATGTATATTCAAATCAAAGCACTTAAATATGAAAGAAATAAGTTAGTTTGTTGGCATATTTTGAGTGATTGGTGTTTAAGGTAAAGTTTATTTTTGAGATTTGATGCCATTGTACCATTATTGTATTCTTGCATGATTGTGTGTTTATAAATTTATGTGTTTTGTTAGTTTTTGTAGTTTTAAGTTTTGCTTGAGGACAAACAAAGGTTTAAGTGTGGAGATGTTGATAGGTTTAGATTATATTATGTTTTTCTAAATGTATAGGTTTGTTTTTTTAGTGTTTCTTAGATGATTATCATGTGTATAAGCTTATAATTGTGGTATGATTAGTGTTTGTATGTATTCTACATGTTTGTTTGGTTTAGAGTAAGAATTGGATCTTAATTTTATGTTTCAAGAGGTGTTTGATGTGTTTGTGAGTGTTGGAAATTAGAAAATTGAAGAATGAACAAGATGGAGGAAGTTTGAAGGTGACATGATCGTGCCTCAAAGAGCACAATCGTGCTAGAGAGTGAAATAACGAATTTTAGCTTTTCCAACTTGCAAGTTTTTTTTTGTCTTTTGATGTTTTTGGGCTATTTTTGAAACCAAATTAAGTGGAGAAACCTTAGAAAGAACCATAAAAGTCTCAAGAACTATTTAAGAACAAGAAAAATACAAAAAAAAAACACAATAGTCATTGAATCATAGTGGATCAACAGTGGTGAGATCAAGAAGAGCAATAAAAAATTCCAGCATTTTAGATCAAGGCGTTAAACAGCTTTTTCTCTTTTCCTTTTAGTTTCTTTCATTATGCTTCATGTGTAATCTAGTTTCCTTGATGTTAAACGTGTCTATGGAGTTCTAAACTCATATTAGGAATTATTCTAGATTTATTTTTTCAATATATTTATTGTTGAATTCAATAAATTTTTGGATGTTTGTGATATTTGTTCTTGCATAAACTTGACAACAAATCAAGAGAGTAAGCCAAAAGTCATTAGTGTTCAGTTGTACAATGAGAGTTGGCAATTTAATAAACCCACAATTATCAAATTAACTATCAATTAAAGAGAGATCTTGGTTATGAAATTGAATATCTAATAGATTGCTTCAGATCTAATTAAATAAGTTAGATGTAATATCCTAGTTCAATTATTGTACTGTGTAATGCGTTATACATGCATTTTATAAAGTATGCTCTATTTATAGTGTACTAGAGTAATTTAAGTATTTAAATGTATTATTGAGGTTATAACGGAGATCTCGGATAGACCAGAAACAGTTCTAAACTCGACCGAAAATTTCTCAGAAAATTTTTGCAAACTTCAAAAAGCTACAAAATGAGTCCGAACAAGCTTTAAAAGCCCCGAAATGTGCTTTGGAGATTTAGGTGATACTTTTGAATGAAATCCAGACGATTTCAGTGATATTTAGTGATTTTCGGATTCAATTTGAAAATTCATTTAGGCAACCAAATAATTAAAAAATATAATGAAAAGCTCCAGTATTAGGATTAAACTCCATAGGAATTGAAACGGGTCAAAATGGAGGTTGTTTGGATAGAATTCGAGTCATTCGAAATTATTGGATTAAAATGCCCTTTTTGGAAAATAATTGGTATTGATGATTTTAAACCCATTCAAAATTTTTAAAAGCATCCAATCAATAAATATTGATCCTAGTTAGAGTATTTCATGGTCAATTTGAAAATAAGACGATTGTCGAATGTTTTCGGGATTTAATTCATTAATCAGTCAATTAAATGCATTAAAGGACAGTTTGGTCTTTTTATACTAATTAAGGGCAATTTGGTCTTTTGACATGATATTAGTGGATTGATGAGTCATTAGAGACGACCAATGAGATGATGACATGTGTTTGAAGAGTTATTAGTGATGACAAATAGGAAGGTTACATGTATAATCCATTAAATAAGTATAAAAAGCAAAACTTAAGACATTTTGCTTCTTTCTTTCAACATAAACGTGAGAGTGATGAGAGAGTAACGTGAGAGACAAAAAAAGAAAGGGAAAAGAAGAGAAGCTAAGGGTGAACATCCGCCAAGGAGATAGGAAGCAGAGTGTAGTCATTTTTTATGGAATTTGATGATAATTTGGAGAAATCTTGAAGTATTCATCAAATACTCAAAAGATTGGAGGAAAAAGTGATAAGTTTTCTAGCTTAAATTTCTAATTTTTACGGGTTTTCTTGAGTGAGATGGATGTGTTTAAGATCAAAGTTGTCTTGGTATTACTTTGATGTTTCTTTGTATAGAATTAGTTAAATATGACAAGAGAGGAATGTGTAGTGGGATTCTGTCTTAGGTTAACTTAAACCAGTCCCAATGTTTTAGCCATAACTCGGCCTAAAGACCTCTAAATTGACTGATTCCATTTGGAGCTAAAACCTAAGACATAGTACTAAAAATATCTAGAAGAGACCTAGACTTAATTTGGGATAAATAATATTGAAATTTGAGATCAAAAGTGGTAACCTAATATAGCCTTTGTGTTGAAATAGCTTGTGATATTTGGTACATTTTTCATGATTTAGAAGTTAAAATAGCATTACTTTTTATGATATAAAAAATAGAGACATAGGGAAACAAATGTCTAGAAGACCTCAAAACCTAATTTAAATGTTTACTATATGAAAATTAAGGAACAAATTGAGATATGGATTCTAGACATGGGTCATAATCGTGACTCATCATATATGATTGTGATATGGTGAATTACATTTGGTGAAATTGTGTTTTGAAGGAATTGGTAAGTTAGAATGGATAAAATATGGTACTTAAGTGACTTTTGAAGTTAGATTTGGAAACGGTGACCAATAGATTAGCTTACGGAAGCAAGCAGAAATACGATTAGCGTACATGTTACACAACTAGATACAAATCTCAAATTCGGTTAAACTGAATATATAGTTTTAATTTCTTATTTCCTAATTTGTAAATAAATGCCTAAAAGAAATGCATTTTGTGTAGGTAAAGTAGAGGCACCAAACGTGAGTGTGCTAGATGATAAGTTTGCAAAGCAGTGAGTGTATTTTAATTGTTTTGTATGACTTAATTCTTTGTAAAAGAATTGATGACATGTGAGTGTTCTTCAAATTGAGTTTATGCAATTGATTTTCATTTGATCATGAAATGAATATTTATGTTGATAATGATATTTTACAAGTGAATATTGCTAACATAAGTGTATGCTTTGGCAATATATGAGTTTTAATTTGAAAGTTAAATTTTATAAGATTAGGAGCTACATTGAAATAATTCACTTATGAATCCTCCCATACTTGATTTAGAAAGTAAAATGAGTCATAAATGTAAGAGTTTCTTTTGCCTATGGTACACCGATAAACATGTTATTATACCGACATATTTATAGTGGTTAACCTATTACGGGTAAACGATGTAGAACCAACTTCGTAAATAGTGGTTAACCTGTCACGAATAAGCGATATAGAACTAGCTCTGTGATTTGTTACGAGTAAGCGATACAAAACCAGCTCCTTAACTACTAGTTTATAGCTGTTAACCTATTACGAGTAAGCAAAATAGAACCAGCTCAGTAAATAGTGGCTAACCAGTAGCGGTTAATTGATGCAGAACTAGCTCCGTGACTTTATTCCTAGTGTACCATATAATAAAGAAACTAGTGGTGGGCTATGTTGAGAAAGGAAAGTCATGAAAATATTAATTCTGCCACTATTTATGTTAAAAGTGATTTGAGAGGTATCGTTTGGTACCAATTCTAGTGGTAGACTTTTTTTCGGTATTAAAGTTTTCAGAAAACTTATTGCCACTACTGTTTATTGTTTAAAGAAAAAAGAAAATGGAAAAAAGAAAATTTTATATTATGAGTTTAATTTGAAGCAGCATTTTGAAATAATATTTCAGAAAATTGAAATTGTGTTTTATGAAATGTTATGTTATTATCAGATTTGACGATGCACAAGTAAATTATTATGGAAAATGTTTTACCATAAGCTTTATTATCGTATGGAATATTTTAGTTATGTTGTTATAAAAAGTAAACTTTTAGTAAACTTATTACACTCGCTGGGCTTGTTTAGCTTACCCTTATTTTTATATTTTTAAATAACCCATCCTAGGTATGTGTACATGTGCTGCAATAATTGGGACTTTATCACAAGATTAGCTGTATCATTGGGTTTTGTTGTGGTTGTGTCATTTTGATATGTAAATTTATGTAAAGAATGGATGTTTATAAAGGATTTTAAATGAAATGCTTGAATATGTTTTAACTTTTTAAAGTTTATTGTAGTGATTGTTGAGAATTATTTGTTTGGGTTGCTTATAAGTGGACTTAAAGTCCATAATTTGTAGTTGAGAAATTGGTGTGAATATAGAAGTGTTTTAAAATGTGTTATACAAGTTTTTGAAATATGGGAATCTTAGAAAAGCATTCGTTATGCTGCCGAAATTTTTAATAAAACGTTTTGAAAAAAAAGTTCCCACTATTTTTCGCGCTTGTAAAAGTTAAAGTATAAAAGGTTTTTAATAGTTGAATGGCTTGGCTTTGCAAGAACCCTTTAATTGAGTTAGATATCGATTAGAGGGCTACTGTGAGATCGCCGGGAGGGCCCTACTCATGTTCTGGAAGGGAAACTCCGGTATGGGTCCTTTTCACAGTTACTTTGATTTTCTACCTAAATTTTAAATTTCCAGACCATAAAAGCTACTTTAGATTTGAACTTGAGAAAGTAAATCTATCACATTATAATTAAATCATCTACAAAAGTAATACTAGATGATATGTTGTAAGGCTCTTTAAGGTCAGTATGTACGAGTTAAAGTTTATATGAGGTCCTTAAAGCCTTTTTTCTAGAGAGGGTACCATTATTTGTTTTCTAAATTGACAAGCTTTGTAATTTGAAATACTTAAACCTTGTGCAATTTAATTTTTTTTATTGAAAGGACATAAAAATGATGGTAATTCCCCAATATTTTATACAAAAGGTTAGTGGTTCTTATAAAAGCTTGATATGTAGCTTATTCTTTCTCCATCAAATCAAGCGAGAAACTCTTTCCTTTCATTTTAATGGAAAATACTTCCAACCTCTTTGCATGTTTAATCACATATATGTTCTCAAAATGCACTTTAAAATATTTCCTAATTCATTGAACGATATTAAGCAAATTGATTAATTTTTATAATATAACGTATATCATTAGTCACTTTGACTTTAGAATAAGTTTCAGTTGTAATATGGCCTTTACCTTTCATAGATATATAGTCTCTATTTTCAGCTCTTAGCTTGAAAGGTGATTTTTTATCAAGATTATTAAAAACTACATTATTAGTTAAATGATTTATATAACCACTATTTATTAGCCAAGTTCACCTTGACTATTTCTTGCATAGCATTAAGCCACAAACACTACTCCTCCTCTTGATTCAAATATTTAGCTTCATTCACTTATTGCTTCCCTTTTTTCTACAAATTATGTCCACATGAACCATTTTATTTCTTATTGAATTTTATATGAGGTTTACTCCGACATTTGAGATAAGGGTGATTGCATTTATAGTAGTGTTGATAAGAAGGATGATTAACTCCTTTATTGTTGCTTGCTTTACAGCTATCTGTATCATTGATGTTTGCTCTAAGAGTTCCATTGTCAATAACATATATACTTTAATTTCCTTTGTTTTTCATCCACTTTTTCTTTTTATCTTTTCCAAAATCATAAGTTTGCAGCTTAGTTTGCATGGTAATTAACAAAATGTTATTATCTTTAATAAATATTCTTTCTTCATAAGCTTTCATAACATTAAAATGCTTTGCCATTGTAATTTTTTAAGGTCTTTACCTTCCTCTTATATAGAAATCTTGGTTTCAAATATTTTTGGTAAAGTGTCCAAAAGCTTCTCAACTACTCTGTTATTAAGCATATGTTGCCCAGGAAGCTTAAGCTTGTTGATAACCTCTTGTAGCTTATCTGTATATTCCTTAAAAGTCTATTTCACCCTTTACAATTCAAATTCTCTCCTAAAATTCAAAATTCATTTTTTGTTCTTGCATTGCCTTAATATTTGGATATGAAATATTCTTCAATTTAGAAGTTGTTTCCAATTTCATGATCTTAAAACATAAATTTTCGTATACAACTTAATAAAGGTAAGTTTTAACCTTAGACTTTTTTTAGGTTCTCTTTTGATGATTCTTGATTTTTTAATAATTATAGGATTTCCAACTCCTTTACCACTGCTTTCCTAAGATCCCAAACTTACAAGTAAACAGTCATCTTAACAACTAATAATTAGTAATTATTAGAATAAATGTTAAATTTTGTAGACTATTCATTGTAATAATATGGGTTGAAAGGAATTGTGTTCTTTCTGAATACTCATACTCATCTCGAATAATATGATTTGAAAATAATTATATTTTATTTAAATAATAACATTCAACTCCCATTTTGCGACACAAATCTCTTAGTAAAAGGACTTTGATACTATTTAACTATATATATATATATATATATATTACATTGATCTAACTAATTTAAATACATGAAGAATATAATAAAAATTTACAAAATCATGAATCATAATAAATCAACAACTAAGATAACAAAAATAATTACATAAAATAATGTAGCAATATGTACAGTAACAACAATAATATCATAGTAGAAATCTCATTGAAATGCAGGGACTGGGAAGGCCTAGTAGTATGTAACTTTTCCTCTAACCAATGAAGAGGCTATTTTTTATATATTCATTAAAAAATAAAAAAGAAGAAAAAATTTGAGAATGATTTGAAGAGAAAAAATAAAAAATAAAAAATAAAAAATAATTGCATAAATAAATAATAAAAAATACAAGTAAAAGTAAACAAGATTAAAAATCAAAATAAAAATAAAGAAATTCAAAAGCAAAATGAATATAAAACTAAATAAATAGATAAATAAAAGAGAAAAAATAAGTAAATAAAATAAACACACAATTAAAAAAGAAGAAAAGCATAAAAATGAAATAAATAAATAAAATAACTAAAGGGTAAAGACTACAAACAAAATTGTTAAGGGTAATTACAAGACATAAGAATTAAAGGAAAAGGAAGGAAAACTTTCAAAAGTCTTATGAAAAGATAAGGACCTCTTTATAAAAAAGAATCTCTCTATGTAAGACCCTTTACTTGTATTTTAGTTCTTCAAAGTTTTATATTGAGGGTCAAATCCTTGATAAGTTCTAATAGGACCATGTCATACCTATCACCTCTTCCTAATTCTTCTTAGGTCTTCTTCATCTTCTCTTATGGTCCCTAAGTACAATCTTCTAGCATCTGCTTACTGGGTGTCAAAATGTCTCGTTTTAATATGTCCGAACCACCTAAACCTTGTCTCCCTTAACTTACCATCAATGTTAGCCACCCTCAACCTGTCTCTTACCATTACATTACTTACTTTATATCTTCTTGTAAGCTTGCACATCCAATAGAGCATCCTCATCTCCGCCACCTTTAACTTATGAATATACACTTGTTTGATAGGCCAACTCTTTGCCTCATAAAGCATAGTCAACCTAATTGCTAAAAGATAGAATTTATCTTTTAGCTTAAGTGTTATCTCCTTATCACATAAAAGTTTTGATATACCCCTTCATTTAAGCCACTTTGATTTGATAAAGTGAACTAAATTTTCATCTTTCTCGCCATTGCTTTGTATGAAGGATCCAAGGTACTTAAAACAATCTTTTTGTGGTATAAGTTATGAATTAATCTTTATTTCCATATTGGGAGCAATCTTGTGACCTGAAAAGTTACATTCTAGGTACTCAATCTTAGTCATGCTCAAATTAAAGCCTTTTAACTCAAACATATCCTTATAAAGTTTTAGCTTTAAATTAACACCCTCATTCACTAAAACAATGTCATATGCAAACAATATATACTAAGGCATATCCCCTTTGTTATTCTTGGTGAGGTCATTTATAAATATTGCAAACAAGAAGGGGCTCAAGGAGGATCCTTGATGTAATTTGATATCAATAGAAAAATGTTTTGTATCTCTTTTTGTTGTCCTTACTTTGGTCTTAACAACAATATACATATCTCTAATAACACTTATATAGGTTATAGGAACTCCTTTAGCTTTTAAACACCTCCATAGGACTTCGTTAGGTACCCTATCATAAGCCTTCTCCAAGTCAATAAAAGCTATATGCAGTCTCTCTATCTATCCTTATAATATTGTATTAATCATATAAAGAGGTTTAAAGCTTCTATCATAGACCTCCCTAACATTAATTGGTCTCAGATATAAGTGCACCTTTTCTCACTCTTTTCTCAATTATCCTCTTCCGTAACTTTATCATATGACTTTGTAGTTTGATGCCTTTATAATTGTTATAGTATAACTTTAGATGTCCCTTTTATTTTTGTAGAGGGCGATTATTATGCTAAATCTCCACTCGTCCAGCATTTTGTAAGACTTAAAGATCATACTAAAAAGATTAACTAACTAAGTAAGACCCTCCTCTCATAAACTCTTCCATACTTCTATAGGTAACTCATCAGGTCCTTTATCTTTCACTCTTCATCTAACTTAAAACTCCTTTAATTTCTCTTTTCATGATTTGTTGCTAATGAATAAAGTAACAATAATTCTCAATAGTGCCAAGCTTATCTAAGGAAAAGTTTTCATTTATGCCTTCATTAAAAGGGCTATAGAAGTATCTGTACCATCTCCTCTTAATGTCATTTCATACACAACCACCTATCCTACTTCTTCCTTTATGTAAAGAACTTCATCCAAGTCCCTCGCTAGCTTAAATATGTCCTTTTCTCCATCCTTATTTTCTAATTGATGATATAAGTTCTTATAGGCTTTACTTTTGGCTTCTGAGACTATCCTCTTCACCTCTTTTTTTGTTAGCTTATAGCTCTCTCTATTAGCTACCTTCTCTTCATTCATGTTTCTATCTAATAAAGCTTTATAAACAACCTTCTTGATCTTCACCTTCTCTTATATGTCTTTATTCCACCTTTAAGACTCCTTACCACCTCTAGGCCCTTTATAAACTCCCAAGATATCCCTAGCTACATTCCTTAAAAGATTTGCCACTCCCTCCCACATTTAGTTTGTATCTCTTTATATTTTTTATTCTTCTCCAGACATGACTTTATACCTAAGTTGTTCTATAATGTCCCTTTTAAGATTCCACCATCTAATTTTAGTACACCTCTGAGAACTTCTTTTCTTTCTCCATCTCTTAATTATAAGATCTATGATTAATAATCCATGCTCAGTTGACAAGCATGCATTAGGTATCACCTTACAATCCTTACAACTAGGTTGATTGGTTTACCTTATAACAAAGCATTCGATTTGAGTCTTAATGGTTCTGCTATAAAAGGTCACTAAGTGCTCCTCTTTTTTTTTTTTGAAGAATGAGTTGGCCACCACCAAATCATATGCTAATGAAAAGTCCAACAAAGCAAACTCACTGTTGACTATATCTCCAAACACAAACCACCATAGGCATAAACATGCCTATTTGAGGTCACCCCTATATGGTCACTAAGCCTCCTCCTATATTAACATTCTCTTTAGGGGGAATGTGTCAAATCACTTTATCTAGCTCTTCTCAAAATTATTACTTAAGCTATTATTCCAGCCTTATGGAGAGTGTATAAGTACACACCATATTAAAAACAAAATCTTTCACCACAATCTTTAGGGACAAAATCCTATCATTATTCCTTTTTACTTGACAACATAATATATGAGTTCCTTAATAACTAAGATACATATACCATTTTGTTGTCTTAAACATCTTGAATACCAAAGTTTGAACTCAATTATCTTTCAGTTCAACCTCTGTCCACTTTGTCTATTGCATGCTATATGAATCTTATATTTATCTAAAATCTCCACTAATTGCAATGACTTCCTTTTAATACTCTCAATGTTCCAAGAACCTCTCTATAATCTATCAATATCTTCTCTCCTCTTATCCCTAAAAGCTCATTGAAATACTCGCCCTATCACTATCATAAAAGGTCAAGGCAACCACATATATCCCAACACCCAACACAAGCTATAAAAAATGCACAATAAGGCTTTACAAAAATTAAGACTGCTCAAGAAAAGAAACAAGGTCTGGAACTTAAAAAAATTTAGATAAAAGGGATCAGAAAAAAGAAAATTGTAATAGTATAAGCTGAAACTTAAACAAGTTATACTATTATCAACCCTAAGAAATAAAAAGCAATAATCAAAAGGAAAAACGAAAGCAATCATGAAAAAGGTAGAGATGAAGCCTATTCTTAGTATAGTTATTTCCACTAATATTGATTACCACAAATAGAAAAAATAAGGGGAAAATAAAAAAAACCAATCGGAGTGAATTTAACATAAGTTTCCTATATAGTGGACTACTTTCTAGTTTCTATCGAAGACAAAGAATAACAAGT
This sequence comes from Erythroxylum minutifolium, assembly GCA_027123815.1. Classification (NCBI taxonomy): domain Eukaryota; kingdom Viridiplantae; phylum Streptophyta; class Magnoliopsida; order Malpighiales; family Erythroxylaceae; genus Erythroxylum; species Erythroxylum minutifolium. The sequence goes on along the minus strand of JAOTJB010000006.1, from coordinate 18,087,760 downwards.
TAACTCTTTGTATGGTAAAGAAGATTAATTCCAAAAATAAATGAAACCTAGAAACCTCAAATTGATGCTGCTTGTAACAAATTTAGAGGATAGCTAAAAAAGGAACAAAGAAGCTCAAAATTAAAATTTTTGAAGTTTTTTGAAATAGAGAAATGAAAATTTTATTTTTCGATATAATTTAGAAGCTCTTAGATGATCTCAATCCGATGAAAGAAATGATCCAAAGAAGATTAACCCTAAACTAAATTTGTTGTTCTCTTTCTCAAGCTGGAGATGGACAAAACTCACTATGGCAAAAGTTAGTTTAAACCAAACAACCCTAATATGAAAAAGGTTCAGGAAAACAGAATTAAATTATTTTGATGAGGGAAGTTGCAAACATATTAGATCTCCGAAAATCTAATACAAATATAGAAGCCCAAAAACAAGAAAAATTGACCCCTTTGAAATTGAAATAAATAAAAAAATTGCTCTAACTCTTAGTAAAGTTGATGCTTCCATAAAACTATTGAAGAACTAAAAGAATCGTAGTTGAAGACCCTATTTAGACGATATCATTAACGGTTGACAATATTAGAGATCAAAAGGACTTGATAGAGGTTTGTGCAAATTTCTCATTATTTTTAGAGGAGTATTGAACAGGTACCCAAAAGCTACTTCTCAGTGACCAAAAAAGTAATTGGCACCAACAACAAAATTAGCTATAATTCAGTAAAATAAAAAAAAGCTAGAGCTGGGTGGTGGTGTTGGAGCAACAGAGGAGGATGATTAGACTACCATTGGCACCAGTGCAAGTAAGTGGACAATTAGACTGGTGGTGGAGCCCTGAAAGAGGACAACTGGACTAGGCTAGTATTATTAACAATTTTCTTGGCTCTTTTAAATTTTATTTTAAACATAGTTAACATTTGTCAAGTTAACTCTAATTAATTTAACATTTTGACACATCTAATTTATATTTCGAATAAATTAACTAGTACACATGTTTGTGTAATCTTTGTTCTCAATATTAACTTCTTTGATACATAGATAGAAAGAAGGTTTCTAGAGTAGGTTGTGTAATTTATGTAAGTATCCTACTTTTAAGCATGTTAGTTTTCCAGAACCATTACTTGAAGAAAAAAATTCGTTTTAAAGCATACGAATGTGTTATTTGTTAACAATAAATTCTGGAAACTTCACCCAAAATTTGTATCTGCTTGCTTTCTTAGAGGCTTTCCAGAACAGAAATAGCCAAATGGTATAAAATATTTTAACTGGGAATCTTTTTATAACTCAACTCTGACCTTGCGTATGGCATACTCCCTATCTTATTCCATTAAGATCTTTGTAACAATAATAAAGATGTGGGAATAGGAACGTGAACTTTATTCCCTAACTTTTAGTTATTTGGTTAGTAGTAATAGATAAAATAGGGAATGATAAAATTAGAATAAATTTTAAATAATTTTGTACTTTTATTCCTAAGGGAGGTGTGGGTATAAGCTGGAATCAAATACCAGAAATAAGAGATAAGAGATATTATTAGAGTATTATCAAGTTATAATCAAAATATTATCAAGATATTATTAAGATATTGATTTTTATCATAATATTATCATCAAAATTATATATTAAAATCTTACATTAATTTATTTAATAATTAATTTATTTGTTTCATTGCTACTTTTATTCTTATCATAAAAATTATTAATAATTATTTAAAAATTAATAATTTATAAATCATTGAAATTTTTAATTAATTGTTTACAAATAAATCACATAATAACTAAATACGATTTTAAAAATTTCTCATCATCATTTTTAATATTTAATACCAAATATTAGCATAACTATTAACTTTATTTAATGCTATATCAAATATGTATAATCAATAATTTCATTCCTACTGTGATTCTTACCTTTCATTTTCATTGTTTTTTTAATTATGATTCCTTGATTTGTGGTTAGCAAATGAGTGACGACTTGTGGACCTCACTGAGAAGCTTTTGAAATATGATCCTATTCACTTTTTCAACTTCTCTTTATCATCACGGTTTGAACTAACGTGGTTTTTTTATTACTTTAGATAAAATCAAAGACTAGTTGAGGAAAGTTCTGAAGTCAGTTTTCGTGGATGCCTTGACAAGAAATCTTGGATGTGAGCATAAGTCTCAATACTTTCTTATTAACAAATTGATACCATTACTACTATCACTAATTGATCTCACCTAGTTTGCATCACAAAGGGACCTAAATTGGAGATAGATTTTGAGGGGTGGGACAAGTTTGTATAAGGACCTTATGTTTATGTTGTATTGAAAACTAGCTTTGTGCTAGACATAAATATATGGATTCACAATTATGTTGATTGTTTAGCCCTATTTTGAGACTTTCGGTGATTGTAGATGCTTTTATTGTAACACTCCATTACCCTATGGTACGCACCGGGACGCCCGTAGGTCATTCCGACACATATCTTAAGATAAGGGAGCGCTACGTGCGATCACTGCAGAACTCCACATGGCATCATATCAATTTAAATAATTAAAGATGTAACTGTAATTTACAAGATTTTTAAAACCAAATTCTTCCTCTTTTCATTACTCAAAACAACAGTTTATACATCAAATGTACAGTCTGTA
>JAOTJB010000006.1:18068423-18082565 GCA_027123815.1 Erythroxylum minutifolium | reverse complement strand
AAATGTTGATATGTTTAGGATGATAATTAAGGTTATAACTAAGGAATATATTGATGATATAAATGTATCAAAAATCTGGAAAATTTAGAGATGTTATAGGAATGAAAGTTATCTTATGAATGCTAATGAGATTCAAAGGAGATGAATAATGTGTATTAAGCAAAGATGAATGAGAATTTAGATATTATGTGATCTTGTAATGTTAGAATAACATTGATGAATGATAGATTGATGATATAAATGTATCAAAAATCTGGAAAATTTAGAGATGTTATAGGAATGAAAGTGATCTGATGAATGCTAATAAGATAAATGATGTTTATTAAGTAATGATGGATGAGAATTTAGATATTTTGTGATCTTGTAATGTTATAATAACATTGATGAATGATTGATTGATGAACATAGAATATCATGTGTAATTAAGGTGTAAACCTAAGTTCAAATTAGACGTATACAAGTGATAAAGGTTGAATAAACAAGACTCGTGATTAAAGATACATACCCGAGAATGTCATTGAGCATATAATGAATATAATACATATACATATATGCATAATTGAGTACTAATATGATCGAGCAATTTAGTAATATGTGTGTGTTAGATGGTTTAGAAGCGCAAATAGAACACTAGTATCCAAACATTGTCAAGACATTGAGGCAATAGCTATCTAGAGCTTACTATTAGTAACCTAGATGTTTCTTATTAAAATTAATCGTATTTGCTAATTTTTTATTATTGAACTGATATTTATGTGAATCTGATGATGTTGATGGTCTGAGAAGTTTGATAATTGAGATCATATTGGAAGTGCTTCATTGTATGTGAATCTAAAAGAAATAAGTATTCTCAACAAATATGTTAAATGCCAGATTTAGGTCCGATGAAAAAGTGAAAGTGAATATGTATACTAAATGAAAGTGATTAAGTGCATATAATGTGAATTGATGGATCTCATTACATTGAAATGCCTGATCAGATAAAGGAAGTTGTGACCGGAGTGGCTATCGAAAAAAGCTTAAAGCTCAGAAAACATGTAGAAATAGCCACAGGCTCAGTATTAAAATGAGCCCTGTATCCACAATGGATACGGGATAGTTATCAATGAGTCTGGCATTCTCAACAGATACGGGATAGTTAAAAAGTGCTCAGTGACATAAAGTAATAATTGAAAGTGAGTCACATGTGCATTGCATATATAGATCAATATGTATTAAATGAATGATTGAATTGAGTTGTTTGAACTGTACTGAAACTGAAATATGATATGATATACAAAATTTGATTATATGATCTGTCTATGAATTGAGATGTGAATTGTCTGTGTGTTTTGTTATGGGTAAGTGCATTGATGATGGTTTACTAACTGAGTTCGCAAAGCTCATCAAAATTTTATTTTCAGGTATAAGAGAGGAGACTTTGCTTCTAAGACAAATTAGAAGAAACCTAGTACTGCATTTAGTCTCAAGAAATGGCTCAAAGGTTGATCAGCTGAGACTGAGGAGTTAGATAGAATGTTTTGTAGAGTTTCTCGTTCCCTGTAGATTATAGTGTAAAGTGTAGTAAACACTCAAATGTTTTGGATACTATATATATATAGATTATGTGGTGAAATGCTACAATGTACTTTATGTTTTTATAAATGGAACGAGGATTTGAGTTTTTGGATATTGTGTATGTATGATTCCTTATAAGTGAATGTGACTACTTTAACATGCCGTTTTCACTTCCCAGATGTCTACAGGATGTTCAGTTATATGCCCCGTAGAGTGGGGTGTTACATAATTAACGAGCGTATGTTAATTAAACATGACTTAAGGGAAAACCGAGATTAATAGAGCTTGTTGTTAATTTACAACCAATAGTTTCTCGGAGAGGTTTGAGAGTAATAAATTAATGAAGTATATTCAACTGGGTGTAGGCTGAGATTAAACCAAAGAACCAGACTCCCAACAAATTCAACACTTTCATCATTTTCAATTGTTTTCTTTAATTTATTTTTGTTAGTTTAATTTCATTTTATTTTCTTATTTCAAAACCAAACCAACTCCCCTAAACCTAAATACCGATTATTTTTGTAACAAAAGCTAACCGAACACTCTCTGTGGCATTAACTTAGACTCATCACTTCTACAGTTGTAGGTTTAGCGATCATAAAACCCCTCCTTGTTTTATGATTGCTAAATCTTAGTTCCATCCATTCCTCATTTTGGATCTTTACCTTATGATTAACTTTAACTTTTTTAACAACTATCATCTTCTCTTTTGGCTTCATATTGCTATTTTTTAATGAGATAGGAATTACCTCATTCCTTAGATGTTCCTCAACTTAAGTAGGAATATTTTTAGGCTCACTGATCTAAATATTTTTATTGGGAGCCAGGTTATTTTTTATTGTTATTAGCTTAGTGTTTCTTGTTTAGTAGTTGTGGTTTCATTGTTTGGTTCTTAATTTTCCTCCCCTTTTGTATTTGAATTTTTTGTTTAATTTCTCTTGGGAATTCACATGTTGATTATTTGTTTCAATTAAGGTCTCCATGGATATGATAGCCTTACTATATCCTTTACTGGCTCTCTATTGCCATTAAGCTTCATAATTGGTATGTCTTCAGGTAGTTTCTTTTTACTTTCAACTTTTCTATAGGCCCTTTCATATGCTACCCTCTTAATGTTGACTATGTTGCCATCCAAGACTAGAGGAGTACTTAGGAAGCTAGCAATGTAAATTAAGCCCTTTGAGGACCAATATTCCAGGAGAATGTGATGGAAATTAACCCAAATAGATACAGATTTCATTTATTATCTATCTAATCTAAAATATTTTTCCTATTTCTGTAACAATATAGGTTTACCATAGATTTCCCAAATACCTAAATCCATAATATTTTACTCCATTTCTTTAGAGGAGAACTAAAATATAAGGAGTCATTTTTAGTGATCATGGTATTTTCTAGTCCCTATATCTTCCAATTAAGGTTTGCCTAGTGTTGGATGCTTGGAAAACCTATTCTCTTATCTAGGCAGTAACCAACTAGAGTAGCCTTCCACTTTGTTGCTCCCTTTAACAAAACATCGAGTGGATGAGAAACAGGTCCCTCCTTTTTTGTGAAATGATGTACAACTTACCAACACTTTTTGGATCTCCTACCACTCTTCTCTAAGATGGTTTCTCTAGTTCCTACGTTAGGGCCAAATTGTCAAGTACAGTTAGCTCAGAGGGAAGAGCAGGGAAGTCTTCATACAACTGGTGTGGCTCAGGAACTACTTTAAGTGAAGGGAGGACAATCAAGGCTCCAACTGACATTTTTTCCTATAACAATAAATTGTCAAAATCTGGAGCAGGCAGGAAGGTTAAAGGAGGGACTGGTTGCTTTAAGAGGAAAGAACTTAGTTCAGACTAGAAGTGAACCAGGCAATTATGGGTAGGAGTTAAGGATGGGAGTGAAGTAGGGAAGGGAAGGATAGTGCGAAGATATAAAAAGGAGATAGAGATAATCAAGGGGAAATGCTTGCAAAACTATGGGAGATTCAGTGTAAATAGAAGGGGGAGAAAACATTGTGCTCAATTTTCAACAATTCTCTCTTTTTATTGCTTTTAAGATTAGTTATAATTTGATCATCGAATTAATCAGAGAAATTTATGGAAACTTAGTCATGTATTTTAATTTTTATGGTTGGTCAATGTATGTCTCCTTTAGAAAAGTAGTGACTAGTAGATAAACATAAGCTATCTATTGAGATTTTGAGCCTTTTAGACAGACACATCCATATCGCACTCATTGTCTTTCTTTCATGTATGACCTTCACGACATATACCTCCCAAGTTTACCTTGATTTTCTATTATATACCACACTTATATCACATGCAATAATAAGAAAATGATATGGAATTCTTTGTTTATGAGCTATATTAGCCAAATAGCCTACCTAATGACATATTTTTTCCTATTGCTAAGCCCCTTTGACCTTTATCAGCATTTTATTTCTATGTTAACCATATTTTGGTAATATACTTAAGCTTTAGTGCCAGTGGAGCATTTTCAATTTTTGATGTTTATGGATACATAAGAGAATAAATGTGGGGTATTCATATAAAGGTTGGTTAGAGCTTATAGAGCATGATGCTTGTTTCCTATCAATGAGTTCCATTGCTGATGTAGTTTCTCTGTATTTTTTGTCTTTATTTTTGTTAAAAAAGAAAAAAGAGGAAAAATTAATTAGGGAGAAAAACTATTTGTTTTACAAGTAGTTTATGTTAATCTTCCCTCCCAAAGTTACAGAGTCTGTATTATAATAAAAATAATGGAGAAGTTGTGTGAATGTTTAGTCCTTTTATTGATAATGGACTATCCATCAATATTCTTTTGGGAGATTTCTTCTATGTTCTTGTGCTTTATATGGTTTGTGGTTTGAAGGCCTAAACATAATCTATAGAGCAGAGTTTTTACATTCATCATAGGTGATGACACATGGATTTGATTGGATGTTAATTTTTGCACTCGATGATCTATTTAATGTTCTTTTTGCTTCACTAGTTTCAATGACTTTTGAACTATATGACCTAAATATTTCTCATCTTAACCCTTAGCCCCATTATAACCTTAAAAAATCCTTTGACTCATGTTATGCATATGAATATTTAGTTTTAGAGAATTGAAAAAATATGTAAAGTTATGGACTATATTAATCATAGAAGGTGTTTAAATGTATTTATAGATTGTCTTCTTTTTTAAAACACAGCTTGTGAAAGTTTACCCCTCAATTACTCAAATTTTAAAGGGAATAGTTGTTGATTAATCATGAGCAAAAACATTTACTGTTCAATTCTTACTATGAGTTTTGAAAGCTATTTGTTCTTTCTTATGACTTACATTCTTAGGAAATATGGTTAAAGAAGAAATGTTTTGATTTTGATCTTTAATTTTGCCCTAGGAAGGTCAAAGCCTAAGTGATAGGGAATTTTATAAGTGCTTAAGTGATTATTTATCTATTCCCTGATACTTAGTGATTAATGTTTATTTTGGGCCTAAGATACTTATTTTGGTTCAGACTTTGACTTAAGTATAAGTTGGAAGAAAAAGAACCAAAACTTTGGAGCAATTTTAATGATGATGGATCTAATTTTCTTTTTTATATAAAAAAAGATGAGTTAGGGTGAAATCAAGATAGATCTTTTATTTCTAGTTTCTATTGTTTTTAATTGCCTTCATATACTGATTTTGGTTACAAATCCTTTTTTTTTAATCCAAATGCGAGATAAATTGTGTGGAAATGGTGTGGATGTTGCATGAATCTTAATCAGATTAATTTATGAATGTGGTATGAACTAAAATAAGAAGAATTATGCATGCAAGTCACACTTACATGCACAGTTGTGCAAGTCGTATCCGTGACTTACATATATGTCTGTAAGTCACAGATGTGGCTTATATACATGACCGTGCACGGTCATGACTTACACAGTGATCCCCTTCATTTTCCTGTAATTGTTTTAATTATTATGTGGCAGTTGGAGAGGTTAAGGGCACAAAACCCTATACCTAGGAGCATGCTACAAATGGAAGGAGAGGGTGGCGGCAATTTGAGTTTAATTTGTTATGTATTAAGTGTTAATTTGAGTTTTTAGTATGTGTTTAGGTTAGAATTATGATAGTTTACATATTTAAGTGTTTTTTAAGGGTTGGTATAGGTCTTTGAGCTTAATTGTTATGTTTTTAAGGTACCTTAATCTAGTTGTTAGTGTTTCAAGGCCAACAACAAAGAACGGAGGAGTTGTAGAGACTTACAGGCCAAAACCATGACCCAAGGCCATGATCGTGATAGGGACATATGAGCCACTATGCCTCAGTGCCACGATCGTGATAGAGAGGTCTAATCCTAGCCACGATCGTGGCACTTAGGCCATGCTTGTGACAACCTGCCATAATCGTGGCCAATGTAAAGTAGATACGAAAACAGGTGAAAACGTCAAGTTCCAAAAAATGTTTCTGACCATTTCGAGCTTAGAACCCTAGGGTTGCCAAGGTATTTAAAGAACATGATGAATACAGAGAGGGTAGCTTTTGCATCAACCAAATTTCGAAAACCCTAAAGAGCTGTATCGAGAGATTGAGGAAGGAATTGAAGGAAGAAAGACACAGAGAAGAAGCCTACGTGAAGTACTTCCCGAAACAGGATGTTTCTCACTGTTGCTATATCCATCAATCTGTTCCACTCGTATTTTTTTATTTTATTTCAATTTTATTGATGTATAGAATTGGGATAGTTGTTGAGAATAGGTTTTGTTGAATGTTGATATTTATCTAAACTCACCTTTGGGATTTTGTCTTTGATATTAATGAAAGTTGATTGATTGCATTTTTATTGAGTTATTTATGATTCAATTTTTGTTCTTAATAATTCAGTAACAAACTGAGAGGGTGAACTGAGTGAATATCATTAAATTGCACTAATGAGATTTAGGTAGGTTAATAGGTTAAGAATTTAATCAAATTGGTAAAATTATGTAATGAGAGATCGTTCATAGGTTTTTGGTGGGTTATTGGATAATTTCGGATCTAATTTAGGTTTTGGGTAAATTGGGAATCGCGAGGTTGCAATTCTATAATCTAAATTAGGGATTATAAGTTAGGTTAAAGATTATAAGTCGAGAGAGACTAATCCACGCTAGGACCGTCTAGACCCGGTAATTCCATAATTTCATAATCAATTAGGTTTTTATTAAGGTCAGATTAAAACCCCGTTTCTCTCAATTGGTAGTTCATAGGTTGATCCTTAAGTTAGTTGTACAACTACTGTCTTGTTTATATTTCTGAATTTAATTCCTGAGATTGATTACTTAATTGAATAATTTTCTGCCTTAGTTTGTTATTTTAAATTATTGCGAAATTGAGTTGAGCCTTAGATTTTTGGATTAAATTACTCCTTTTCGTAGGATCGACACTTTAGGTACTATGCAAAGGACCCATGTGCTTGTGGTATTATCGAGGTTAAAATCAAGTTTTGGGCACCGTTGTTAGGGAAGCGATAGTTTAGTTCTATAATTTAAGGTGTAGATTAGTTTTTAATTTTTGTTTTCATTTCTTTCATGTTTATTATAGAATTTGTGCTCTTGCATGAACACAAGAGTCATAATAGGTTCGAGTCGTGCAGCTTAAACGTTAGATTTGGATATCAATCGACTAGAACAAACCCTTAGGAAAGCTCTGTGATAAGAAGAAGAAGGGATCGGAAAATCAACAATAGCTGAGGAGTTTCAACAAAACATAGACCACGGAGCAAACTAAGGATGTCAACAGAGTACCCTGATGGACTTTATGAGGTCATGGTTCAAGCAGCCTCATTCGAGATTAAACCAACACTTCTCAATATGCTTCAGCAGAATGTGTAATTTTATAGATTGATAAACAAGGACCTAAATGCACACATCGTAAACTTCCTCAAAATTTGTGATACTTTCTGTATCATCAGATGTCAGAAGATGCGATCCAAATCATACTGTTTCCCTTTACCCTTAGAGACAGAGCGGAGGCTTGGTACCATTCACTTAGCTCAGCTAACATTACGATATGGGACCAGCTGGTTCATGCCTTTTTGGATAAGTATTTCCTGTTGACTAAGACCACGAAGATTATTAAGGAAATCACCAATTTCCAGCAAGGTCACGAGGAATCAATCTACGAAGCGTGGGAGAGATATGAGGACTTATAATAGAAGTGCCCACACCATAACCTACCCAAGATTTCTTGTTGCAAACTTTCTATAATGGAGTGAGCCCATCGACAAGAGGCACAATCGATGTAGCTTCAGGAGGATCCTTGATAAGGAAGACGATCGATGAAGTAGAGGATTTGATTGAGGAGATGGCTAGCAATAGTTGTTTGTGGACGAACGAGTGGGGTAAGCAACCTACTATCTTTACAAAGCAAAACGGAATCATCACGATCGATCAGATGACGAAGATGCAAGCGAAAGTCAACAACCTGACACAACAGCTCACAGCATGAAGGCGTCATCTTCAGCCAAAGTGAAGGCCGTACAATTGAGGTGTGAGCTCTGTGGATAAGTGGACTATGATATCGTGGATTGTTACTTGATGAAAGAAGAAAATCAGGAGCAGGTAAACTACATGAGGGCGCAATATGGACAAGGATGGGGAACAATCCCTACTCTAACACCTATAACCCTAGGTGGAAGAATCACCCTAACTTCTCTTGGACGAATAACACTGGAGGACAGTTCAGGCCTTAAGGACAGTCAGGCTTCCAACAAGATAAAGTAAGCTCGATGGAATCGAAGTTGGACAAGATTTTGGATAAGCTTGGAACTCTAGACAATGCACAAAAGAAGTTGGAAGATAAATTTGAGCTAGTTACTAAGAACCATGCTTCCTCAATCCATAATCTAGAAGCCCAAGTGAATCAATTGTCAAATGTTTTTTCTATGGGAAATTTGGGAAATATTCCTAACACTTCAGGAATAAAACCAAGGGAGCAATTAAAAGCTATTACACTTTGAAACAGGAAGAAACTTGAACCACCAGCAAAGACAGTAGAGGAGCCCGTCCACCCAGTTGAAAAAAATCAAGAAAAAGAGAAAGAAGTGGACATGAGCGAATATCCTCCTTATGTCGCTCCTTTACCGTATCAACCCAAAATTCCTTTTCATTAGTGACTACAAAAGAAGAAGTTAGATGCACAACTTGAAAAGTTTGTTGAGAAATTAAGGACATTACAAAGCAATTTCTCTTTTGTTGAGGCGTTAGAACTCATGCCTAAATATGCAAAATTTTTAAAGGAAAAATTATCAAAAAAGCATACTTGGGAAGATAATCAAACGGTAGCTTTAATTGGCACTTACAGCTCAACAGTTACTAGCCAAATGCCTTCTAAATTGAAAGATCTAGGAAGTTTCACAATACCTTGTGTGGTTGGTGAACTTGAATTTACGAAGTGTTTATGTGATTTGGGAGCTAGCATTAATTTTATGCCTTTATCGATATTCAAGAAGTTGGGACTGGGAGAGGTTAAGCTAACATCAATGTTAATTCAGTTGGTTGATCAATCCATTAAAACGTCATTTGGAATAATGGAAGATGTTTTGATGCAAGTGGATAAGTTCATTATCCCTGTAGACTTTGTGGTTTTGGATTTTGAAGAAAATAAGAATTGCCCACTGATCTTAGATCGACCATTTATGAATACAGAGAAAGCCATAATTGACTTTCATAAAAGGAAATTAACACTTCGAATAGGCAAAGATCATATCAAATTCAATATGAATAAGGCCTTAAAGAATCTAATAACGAGTAGCACATGCATGAAAGCTGAAATTATGGATAAAAATTTATAAGAACAAGTTGAGAGTTGCATAGTCGAAGTGTAGTCAGAGGAAGTAGAGGTAGACAATGAATATCAGAACCCTGAATCTAAAGGAGATGATGAGATGTAGGAGGCAGATGTTCAAGTGCATCAAGATAAATTGGTTCAAACTAAAGCACCCATACCACCATCTTCAGAAAAACCACCGACATTATAGCTTAAACCTTTACCTACACACCTAATATATACCGTTCTTGGTGAAGGTCAAACGTTACCAATTATAATTTCCATCCAATTGAATGAGAAATAAGAGAGCAAGGTGGTAGAAGTCGTTAGGAAGTGAATGAAAGCCATGTTGGGGTTACGTAAATATAGTGCCCTAGAAAGCAAGTGTATTTACATGTAACTTAATTTTCTTCTAGTTACAATATTGTAATGAAAATATTTATTATTAATAAAAACAAAAGAGTTTGGTTTTATTTTTATGAGCATAATATAACTACTCATAAGGTACCAAGGTTCTTTTGTAAGTAATATATATATACATAGAGATGTATAGAAAACATGTATATCATTAGAATCTAAATTAATTAATTCACAGTCAAATAATCAAGTTGGTCGCCTGATTATAGTTTAGACTGTAATGTTGCAACTTACCTCCATGTAAGTAAAGGAGTTTACTTCAAGGGAATGATGAGTTTTAAATCATGATAGTAGTTGACTATCGGTAATAGCACTATTAAATGAATCTAGAATCGCATATTTTTTAAAGAATAAAGTAGGACGTTAATTTAATCTTAAAACATACACCTTAGCATTCATTTATTAGGAACCACAATCTTGATGAGTGGTGAACTCGTGTGTTTCTTTATAATTTTTATATGATCGGAATGGATTTTTTACAGGGTATCAATCCAGTGTCTGCATATTGGAATTATTAATTGAAACATGCATCAGGGAACATTTACTCAAATAAAGAGTTTATAGTGATATCATCACTTCTAGATATTTTACAGAGATTGGTGATTAAACTTACACCAGTAGTTTGATGGACTAGCTACCATCAAGTCTTAACACCAAGATTAGATTTTGTGTTTTAATCACCATGTAGAGTGAAATGGGAGATCTATAAGGAAAAACTAATATAAGGAAAAAAAGGTAATTTTACTCTTTATTGTGCGGATGGCTATAATATGGTTCAAATTAGAGTTTGCGATTGGACATTGTATTAATAATTTGAAACATTTGTTCTCATAATTTTAAGTAATCCAAGAGTTCAACCAATTGTCTTTAGTGGAATGACATTTGGTTAAGAAGTTAGAATGAATTCCAATGAGATTAAATTAATTCTGGGCTTATTACAGCTTGAATTATTTAAGTCCAATTAGATTCCCCACTTAACTTCTAGGAAGGTTATCAAGGAAAGTAAGAAAAATAAATGGAGGTTACCAAAAAGAAAATGAGACAGAAAGGAGAGAAAGGACTGAATTGGATTCGGGCTAATAAGACCGAAACAATTTAATTAAGAGTTAATTAAATTGGGTTTTAAGCCTATAATTAAATGTGGGCTTACATTAATTAATTCTTAATTATAAGCCCAAAAGGAAGATTTAATATTGGCTGGATTTTGGTTTGATTTGATTAGTTAGATTAATTGAATTGAAACAACTATTTTAAAACAAAAGGGAGGGCAAAACCGAATTCTACAATAATGTAGACTTCGGTTTTGTAGCTAAAGGGACAACAACACATTTAGCATTAAATTGCTAAATACAACGTAAGTTGTTTTTAGTTTCTCTTCACTCACTCCCAAAGCAAAATCGATCATACTTATCATCATTAAATGGTTTAATGGTTGGTTTTAAATATATGTGGCATGTCGAAAAATGTACAAGACTTTTAGCATTCTTTTTATAAAAGAATGAAGTGGTGCATTTTTTGCTCTCTCTCTGATCTCTCCAAAACTATTAGCTATAGTAAATTAGAATTTCTCATTTTTCTTCTTTCAACTAGTTGAATATAGAAAATGAGAAGGTCTCATTTTTGTTCGTTCAACTAAACGAACATATAAAGGAAAACCTCTACATTTTTCTTCTCCTTTCCCACCAAAGGATCTTGTTAACCAAGTTATCCAAGGAGATCAAGTGATAGATCGGATTGGTTGAGGACACAGTAGTGAGGAGTCGAAGATGTAGCGAGGAGTCAGTAATATTCTGATCTTGTTCTTATTATATTATTTTTATGTCATATCATGTATGGATTAAAAGCAAGTTGATTTGGTGTTTATGCTTCCGCTGTGTTTTAATTTCGAAATTTTTTTTTGAAGTCTATCGCTTACCCAAACCATGCATGCTTTTTTAATCTAAAAATTGGTATCAGAGCCAGTTTTATAATGCATGATTTGGTTCCTATATGTTGCATAGGTTAGCAGTTAAATCACATATGTTGTATATTTTTTATTTGATAAAAATATATACTGTATATGTTTTGGTTTGCTCTTTTAGTTGTCCATAGAAAATCGATTTACCTTATAAGTTTTCTTCATTTGGTTTGTAACAAAGAGGGTGGCCTATCATCGCCATATTTCCTCCTTGTCTTAATTTTTTCTGTTTTCATTTTTTTGTACTATAAAAAGTTTTGTAATTTTGAAGACGGAGTAGTCATAGATCGAAGAAAAGAATAGGTAAATGTTTTTGGTTTTTATTTTATGTTAATGGCGGCTTTTATTTTAATTAAATTATATTGATTCTTGAATTTTTCAAGTGCTGGAAATTTTATTTTACTATTTACAAATCAAGTTTTTATAAAATTAGAAATAAAATGCCATTAACTCATTTTTACCGAATGGATCAGGTCGTACCAGTGAAGAGTTCGAAGCGGAAGATCCTAGTACAAGAAGAATTTTTGGGCCAAAAGGCCTTGTAAATTTCTTTTATTTTTCTAAGATGAACAACCAAAAGAGCTATTTAATTCATGATATGAATGGATGAATGAATGCAAATAATATGCGATATTATGTGAATGTATGCCATTTAGAAAAATTGCTAACCTTAGGCTTTGCCATGCATCCATTATGTATAAGATATATAATGAAATAATATAGGATGGTTAATAAATTGGATCTAGACAAGATGGTTTTTACTAAAACTTAAAGACCGAAAAAGATTGAGTGGGACAGGATGCTCATGTGAGCCACGGTCTCCATATGATGGCCCATTTGCATGTGGTGAAGTGTTACTTCCCACCAGTGGACATGAATCCTAAATCTTGCATAGTTTGGGTCTCCCAAAGGATAAGTCTACTCATTAGTAGCAAATGTGACCTCCCACTAAGGCATGGTTTGCAAGTATCTTTAGTGGATGAATCAAATGGTTGCACACTTAACATGGTTTATCAATAACCTACCTACCGTAGCTCTGTTGATACATGCATGGGCAAAATTATGACACTTCTCAAAGAGTTAGCTAGGCATGAAGATGCTTGGCGCGTTTTTGAGTGGGAGGGTCCCAATTTTTCTTTTAATGGATAAGATGACCTACCTTCACTTAGTCCGTTATAGATAAGAACAATAATCGTGGAATAAAAATTTAATTTTTTAAGTTTTGTTAAATCTATCATCATGCATACATGCATTATGATTTTATACAAAGTTCCAATAATTTTGACTAGTATGCTCATTCTTTAATAATTTATATTTTCAGACGTAATCACCACAATATGAATCTACTCACAATGCTCTTGACTAATAACAAATTGGAAAATAGAGAGAAATTTAATGAATGAAGGCGTAACCTTGACATCGTTCTCCAATATGAACGAATTTCATAGGTATTAACAGACAATTAGCTTGCACCTCCAGGTGACAAATCAACCCCTGAGCAAGTCCAGTAACATGAGTGATGGTAGAATGCTGATAAAACTGCCAAGTGCTATATTCAGGCTTCTGTCAGCGCAATGTTGCAGAAGCAATTTGTAGCCATGAAAAATGTCGATGCAATGGTCTATCACCTATATGAGTTGTTTGGTATGAGGACTAGGTTTGCAAGGGTGAAAGTTATCCAAACCGTTCACAATCTCAGACAAAAGCCTAATGAGCCAGTGCAAGATTACATACTTAAGGTAATCTCTATAGTTACTGAGGCTGAGATGCTTGGGGCGGACATGGATGTAGAAATGCTGATGATTATGATCATCAATAGGTTAAAGTCTTCTTTTCAGTAGTTTAAGTTGGACTATGAGCTCAACACGAAGGATTACACCTTGAGTGAGTTGACGAATACCCTTAGAACATGGAGGAGATATTAAATATCAGGGCCAATGGATCAGAGGCTCAAGTGGCATCTTCTTCTAAGCCTAAAGTAAAGGCAAACAAAAGAAGAAGGGTGCATAGAAAGGGAAGGCACAAATAGCGGTCAAGGCCTAACCTATGAAAAAGAAGGCCAAAGAGGACACCAAGGGAAAGTGTTTCCACTGTGGTGAGAAGGGCCACTAGAAGAGGAACTGCACGGTCTACCTGAGACCCTCAAGAGTAAAGGTCTCCTAAGTTTGTTAGGAACTAGAAAAGTGGCAGATTCATCTAATTCTTGGATATTAGATTCAGGAGCCATTTACCATGTTTGCAATTCTATGTAGTGGTTCCAGTAAAGGAAAAGACTGCCTAAAGGCCAGTTTCAAGTCAAGATAGTGGATGGATCCTACGTTTCGGCAGAAGCAGTGGGAGTAGTTATCTTAGACTTTCCTAGTGGTCATAAGTTATATTTGGAGGATGTATATTACATCCCAATGGTTTTAAGGAACATGATTTCTATTTTTTGTTTAATA